>OY882875.1:1115000-1612500 GCA_963693515.1 Pipistrellus nathusii | reverse complement strand
GTGCTTGTGTTCTCTCTGACAGCAATTATTATTTTTTTAAATGTGTATATATATATATATTTTATTTCAGAGAGGAAGGGAGAGGGAGAGAGAGGTAGAAACATCAGTGATGAGAATCACGAATGGGTCGGCTGCCTCCTGCACGCCCCACACTGGGGGTGGAGTCCGCAACCCGGGCCTGTGCCCTGACCGGGAATTGAACCCTGGCCTCCTGGTTCCTAGGTCCACGCTCAGCCTCTGAGCCACAGCGGCCGGACTGAAAGCAATGATTATTATTATTGTCAGCTGGCACTTGGGAAGAGGAGACGTAGATGAAGTCATTTGCCCACATGCTGGGCCCGGAGTGTGACGGGCTCTGCCGGGCCTGTGCCACTGGCGGACGTGGTTTCCCGGACGGCGTTCCGCCAGGCACACGCTCCGTGTCCTTCCTCAGCGCTCACCGCCCGGGGGCTGCAGGGTGAAGGCTCTTCTGGAGAGATGGCTTCTCAGGTCCGAGACGCGCCTCCAAAGCTTCAGGCTCCTCTCGCTGCCACAGCGGAGGCGCGGCTTCGTGCTCGGTACACGTGGGTACCTCAGCATCGAAGGCAATGCGCCTTTTCAGTTCTGTCATTTTTTTCCTGGTGGTGACTTGGGACCGGGTTTGAGTCTAACAAATTTGGCTTTAGATTCCAAGTCCGTCCTGCTGTTGTCTTAAAAGTGGGGGATCCTTAAAAGTGCTGGTGACCTTGAACATCAGGGTGAACTTGAACATCAGGGTGACCTTGAACATCAGGGTGACCTTGGACAACAAGGATCTTTGGACAAGTTGCTCCTTAAGCCTGTTTTCTAAGTCACAGGATTTTGAGTATTAAATTAGATTTCATAGGTGAATACCACCCTTGGCCCATAGTGGATACTCCCTAAGAATCACTCTATTGCCCTACCTGGTGTGGCTCAGTGGATAGAGCGTCGACCTGCGGACTGAAGGGTCCCTGGTTCAATTCTGGTCAAGGGCACATGCCTGGTTGCAGGCTTGATCCCCAGTGCGGGGCATGCAGAAGGCAGCCAATCAATGACCCTCTCTCATCATTGATGTTTCTATGTCTCTCTCCCTCCCCCTTCCTCTCTGACATCAATAAACATACATATAATTTTTTTTAAAGGATTCACAGTAAGCATGCGTGCCGTACTGAGTAGTGATGGAGCTTCTCACGCAGACGCCGCTAGTGTTTATGGGTTGTGTGCAGGGAAGGACGGGGTGTGCTCATCGCGCCTGAGGGTGAGGGAGGCGCCGTTTCCTGTTCGCTCCCTCCCTCTCCCGGGGCGTCTGGGAGCTGAGGCGTTTGCCCCGGTGGCCACACGCCCATCGAGGGCGGGAACCCGTTACTCCGGCCGGGGCTCGCGTGGGTGTGACTCCTCGCACAGACGGGGCCCTCCCACAGGACGGCGGCCGCTCCTCAGCGGGAGGCTACTCTCTCGTCACCTGTGACAGGGGCGAGTGGAGAGGCTCTGTCAGGACAGGTGCCTGCTGTTCTGTGCAAACAGACTTGTGGAAATCTATTTTGCAGACCAGGTGTATTTAAGACGATCAACACAGTCCTTGGGTGAACATTTCTCATTGCGTGCGTGTGTGTGTGTGTGTGTGTGTGTGTGTGTGTGTGTGTACACATATACACACTCTGAGTGGCCAGGTTATTAGGACCTCTGAATGCATCATCTTCTGGCCACTCAGTGGATATCCTATAGAATAAAAGGCTAACATGCAAATTGTCCCCTTGACCAGGAGTTCGACCAGCAGGCAGGCCGGCCAACTGCCCATGTCCCCTCCCCTTGGCCAGGCTGGCCTGATCCCACCCATGCATGAATTCATGCACCAAGCCTCACACATACACACATACATACACGGAGTGGCCAGATGATTATGCCTTCAGAGGTCATCATCATCGGCCCCTCAATGTATGTACCCTAGAGGCCCGATGAGTGAAATTCATGCAGAGTAGGCCTTCCCTCTCCTGGCGGCCAGCCCCGCTTTCCGCGGGCACCCACCCAGGAACCCGGCTTCCCTCGCAGACCAGCTTTATCAGGAAGGAGGACCGGTCTGATTGGCATATTATGCTTTTATTACTTTATATGTATACTAGCAGCCCTACGCACAAATCCCTGTGCCAGGGGGTGACTGCCGCCCTCCTGTGGCTCCCCCCACTGGCCCATCCTCCTGTAGCTCCCCCTGCCCACCCCCATAGCTGCCACCCTGCCCCCTCCTGTAGGTCTCCACCGCCTGCTTGTAGCTCACTGCTCCACCCTCCTGCAGACCCGTGATTATGCTGTGAGGATAATTAGCACATTCCTCTCTCACTCATTATATGGGATGTGAGTGTGTGTGTGTGTAATGCATTTGCTCCTTTTCGTAGGAATACATTTTTATTGTGTCCCTCACGCACCTTACGCTTGTCCACTCCCTGGCGGGAAGTGTCTCTGGCGATTTCCATCAACCCCCAGAGCCTGGACGTTTGTCATTGCACCAATACAGTCCATGGTTAGCATTCGTCAGGCTGATTAAAGTCACTACTTCCATCAATAAAAATAATTTCTAAAACATCCACAACGCTCATCCAGTCCGTGTTAATTAACAGCAAGACAGCGGAGGCTTACAGCAGCCTCTTCGGGTGGGACCCTGGGGATAAATGCTGGTGAGACCCAGAACTCCCTCCCTCCCTCCCTCCCCCCTCCCTTCTTCCCCCTCCCTCCTCCTCCTTCCACCCTTTTTCCCTTCCCTTCCTTCCTCCTCCCCTCCCCTTTCCCCTCCTCCCTCCCTCTTTCCCTCCCTCCCTTCCACCCTCTTTCCCTCTCTCCCTCCCTCCTTCCCTCCCTTCCTTCCACCCTCTTTCCCTCCCCCCCTCTCTCCTTCCCTCCCTCCCTCCCTTGAGCAGTATCCGTGGAACGCCTCCTTGGGTAGCATACCTTGAAGATAAAGAACCAAGGTCACCTGGCCTGCTCCAGAGCCCACCCAGGAGGAAAGCCTCCCCCCAATCCACAGTCCCAGCGCCGCTCCGGAGCTGCCAGGCTGTGAGGTCAGAGGGCAGCCAGCCGAGTGGGCGTGCAGGCCTGGCACCCGCACCTGCGTGGCCCACACCAGAGCCCGGACAACCTTTCGGTCTGACAGAGAGGCCCTTGTTCCTTTCCCCTCGCTCCTCGTCACGTGACGCCTCAGGGTCCCCTCTGCGTCCCCGGGGTGCCGTCTGGAATACAGATCCGGAGGCCGGGGGCACCCCCTCTGGGAAGCGATGTGTGATCAGCGTGAGAGAGCGTGCTGGTTAGCTGGGACTTCTTAGCCATGGCGAGGCTCTCCCTCCTTTTAAATTTTTAAAAAATATATATTTTATTGATTTTTTACAGAGAGGAAGGGAGAGGGATAGAGAGCTAGAAACATCGATGAGAGAGAAACATCGACCAGCTGCCTCTTGCACACCCTTTACCAGGGATGTGCCCACAACCAATGTACATGCCCTTGACGGGAATCGAACCTGGGACCTTCCAAGTCCTCAGACCGATGCTCTACCACTGAGCCAAACTGGTTTTGGCCCTCCTTTTAAATTTTAAATAAATCCTTACCCAAGGACGTGTTTATGATCCTAGAGCGAGGAATGGAGAGAGAGAGAGACATTGATGCGAGAGGGAAACATTGCTCAGCTGCCTCCTGCCGCCCCCCACTGGGAATCGGGCCCCCAGCCTGGGCCTGGGCCCTGACCCACAATCGGACCGTGCCCTCCTGGTGCATGGGACGGTGCTCACCACTGAGCCGCACGGGCTGGGCTGCCGTTTGGTTTAGAAAATCGTGAAAACCTTCGCGTGGCCCCTCTGGAACCGCTAAGTTCCTTTCCCCAGACCCGCGCTCTGTCCCGGGACCGTTTCCCCAAACAGCGCCCTGGCCGGCTTACCGGGTCCGCCGCCTTCCTGTACTGTAAGCGGAGCCGCCCACCCGCCCACAGCAGCCCGCGGGGCCTGGAACCCGCTTCCGGGCTCGGAGCGCTGAGTGAGTCATCCCTCCCCCCGCCGGCCTGTGACTCAGCTCGGCACCTCTCCCCAGTGATCAGACGAGAGGGGACACGGGGACTCGGCGCAGGCAGCTCTCTCTCTGACAGGCGTTGCTTTCTGGTTTGATTCCCGGGCGGCACAGGCCTGGGTGGTGGGCTCAGTCCCCAACACGGGGTGTGCAGGAGGCAGCCGATCAATATTTCTCGCTCATCAGTGTTTCTCTCTCTCCCTCTCCCTTCTTTTCTCTCTAAAATCGATTATTAAAAAACATTTAGCTAATGGGTCAATATTGGTACACGTGTGGAAGCTGGCGTACGCACACAGTTAACATTTCCACGGGCTGTTAGTGCTCCTGTCGCTGCTTTGCTTCTGCAATCCTGTCGGCCTGACTTGCATTTTCTAATTAGCATGCCAGTGTGCTCGCCTGTGCGGTGAATGCCCTCCGTCTCCTCTCTGGAAATTAAGGGGAACACACCTGTGCGTGGCTGTGGACACGCTGTTGGGATTCTCTCGGGAAGTGTGGCTGGAAGCGTACGTGAGGCAGAGCCGTGCTGGTCGGGGGGCGGGGGGAGCCCCGAGCTGGTCCCGGTGATGGAACGAAGGACACGTGTGCTCGGCTTCCCTGCAAGAAGCTCTGTCCGGCTCCCGGCAGTCCTGTCCCGGCGGGCTCCGTGCCTGGCGGTGACTGAGGGTCCCTGCGGCCGGCGTGGGCACGGCCAGCCTCGGGGACTCGCTGGGCTGGCACACGGTTATGATGTGCACACGCCTTGGCTTCGTTCGCGCAGAAGGGAGAAGAGAAGGGCTCAGTGGGAAGGCACAGGGCGGGTTGCGGAGGAGCGGGGCGAGCAGCCGGTGAACGGCACGGCGAGCAGGAGCCGCGTGGCGCTAACGGGGCCCGGCTGCAGGGTGGACGCGGCCCAGGAGAAGGGAGGCAGGATGCCGAGTGGAGGGTTTTTGTTGTGAGTCCTCATCCGAGGATAGTTTTCCATTGATTTTTAGAGCGTGGAAGAGAGAGATACAGAGAGAAACACCGATGTGAGAGAGACACATCGATTGGTGGCCAGGGCCCGGGCCGGGGAGGAACCTGCAGCCCAGGGACACGCCCTTCACTGGAATCGCACCCGGGACCCTTTGGTCCGCAGGCCGACGCCCTATCCACTGGGCCACGCTGGCCAGGGCCGGACGTAGGTCTCATTTTCCCAAAGGAGAAGGGATCTGGAGCGGCCCCGGCGCCTGCCAGGGTTTGATGGCAGAGCCTGGGAGCCGGTAGTGCAGTGAGGACCGAGGAGCCCAGGTGAGGGAGCCGTCAGCGTGTGGGCAGGCAGCGCCTGGCACACAGCTCAGATAGATGGCCCCTCGGCTGCCAGGTGCAGTGCTGAGCCGGGCCCTGGAAAGGATGGGGGTCGGAAACTGGGTGCTGGGAGGCTGCACAGGTAACATTTCAAATCCCACCTGAATGCCCTCAGATTTCCCCCCTGTGTCCCTGGTCAGAGCAAGAGCTTTCTCTCTCGTTGTGTGAACGAACCCTGGCTTTCTTTTCTTCTTAAAAAACATATTCCTATTATTGATTTCAGAGAGGAAGGGAGAGGGAGAGAGAGAGAGAGAAACATCAGTGATGAGAGAGAATCATGGATCCGCTGCCTCCTGCATGCCCCACACTGAGTAACCCAGGCATGTGCCCTGACCAGGAACCAAACCGTGACCTCCTGGTTCCTAGGTCGATGCTCAACCCCTGAGCCACACTGGCTGGCCCCCTGTTTTCATTCGCTTTTCTCCTCTCCTCTTCCTCTTAGGCATGGAAGGGGCGATGGAGTTGGCCTCTCTCAGCTTTCTCTCTCTTTCCTGCAGAGCCTGGTGCTTTTGCCCAGTTGTCATAAATAGCTCTGCCGGTCGGTCCTCCCCAAAGGCCAGTATCTCCTAAGAGAGAAGCCATTGGCGTTTTCTCACTCTCCCCAGCGTGTCTGGGACCCAGGCCGGGCCGGACGCTCAGGACCGTCCCCAGGACACAGGTTCCTCAGGCCCCGTAAGCGTGATGCCGGCAGCCGGGCCGGCAGAGCTACCGGGAGGAAGCGACACTCCTCCACTCGGAAGTCAGGCAGGAGAGCTCTGAGCCGCCAGACGCGCCTTCCCAAAATAGAGCGGAGCCGGTGCCGGCCGCACGGAGGGAGCCCTGGCCCGGGCTGGCTCCCCAGTGACCCTCCCTAAGCTACAGTCTCCGCCCCGTCGTCGATGCTCGTCTGTGAAACGAAGGCGGGAAATAACGCCCCAGGGGCAGCTGGGAATATGAATCTTGTTGTGCCCCTGTGACTCTCTGAGCAGGGTTAGAACTTGTAACTTTTAGCTCGTTTTTTGGACCAGGAATGAAACCCCTCAACCCCCCTGCGCCTCTCCCTGGCAAAACACACACACACATGCCCAAACCGGTTTGGCTCAGTGGCAGCTTCTCCTCTGCACCCTCTCCCAGACCCCCCTCGCCCCGAGGGCCAGCCCCTCGGAGGCTCTGGGGTGGGGGGGCCTCCGAGGCCATTGAATGGGCCATGTGTGAGCTGCGGGCCCCCATGGCCCCTCTTCAGGGGACCACCCCCCCCCCCCCAGGCCGCGATGGCGGAGCTTCTGTCATCGCTGTTTGAGGGGCAGGACACCGAGGCAAAGGGAAGGTGTCCCCTCGGGCACCAGCCATGCTTCCCGTGCCGTTCTGTTCATCAGTGTACACCGTTCACGAGAGTCCACGTGTGAGTGAGATCATGTGACACCTGTCCTTCTCAGACTGGCTTATGTCGCTCAGCATCATGCTCTCCACGTCCTCCATCCTGTCACAGATCCTGCTTTTTTCACAGCTGCGTAGTCCTCCAGGGTGTGAAGGCATCACAGCTGTTTATTTTTATAATTTATAATTTATTTTTATTTTATTTTTCATTTTTTTTATTTTTTAAGGTATTATGTGTACATATCTTACCAGTTCCCCCTCCCTCCACGCACCACAGCTGGTCTATCCGCTCACCGGCCGATGGGCGGGTGGGCTGTTTCCGGATCTTACCATTGTACACTGGGCCGCCGTGAACATAGGGGCGCACGCGTCCCTCTGATGGTGTTCTTAGGACAGAGCGCCAGCATTTTAACGGTCTTTCGTGGAACAAAACTGTTGCAGTCCACTCGTACTCAAAACATACCCGCCTCAGACTCCCCTGGACGGAGGGAAGTGTGGGTTCTATACGAGGGGACTCCGTCATAATCACGGGCTCAGCGAGGCCGGCGGCTCCGTGTGACACTGAGATCCCTGCCACGCGGGGAGGTGCCTCTGTTGCTCTTTAGATACAAGGCCCTGCTTCTGTGGGTCAGAGTCGCATGTTCCTTCACCTTCTGTCTTGTTGCAAGATCCTAGTGGGAGAGACGGCGGTGTTCTGCCTGCAGCTGGCCACGCGGGACTTGGAGAGCCAGGAGAAGACGGTCCTCGGCGGGGACTGCTGCTACATCAGCCCGCTGGTGCGGCGGACGGTGCGGTTCCTCGGTACGTGCGCCGAGCTGGGCGAGCTCCGTTTTAGAAACAGCCAGGTGCCTGGCGGCGGCTCGGCGGGCGGGAGTGCCATCCCGGCACCGGAAGCTGGCCGGGTCCATCCTGGTGAGGGTGCATACGGAGGCAGCCCATCAATGTCTCTCTCTCTCTTCCTAACACTCTCTCTCTCTCTCTCTCTTTCTCTCTCTCTCTCTCTTTCTCTCTCTCTCTTTCTCTCTTCTCTTCTCTTCTCTTCTCTTCTCTTCTCTTCTCTTCTCTTCTCTTCTCTTCTCTTCTCTTCTCTTCTCTTCTCTTCTCTTCTCTCTCTCTCTCTCTCTCTCTCTCTCTCTCTATATATATATATATATATATATATATATATATATATATATATATATTTGGGGTTCCATCCCCAGTGTGGGGCATGCAGGAGGCCATCAATCCATGATTCTCTCTTATCAATAATGTTTCTCTCTCTCTCCTTCTCCCTTCCTCTCTGAAATCAGTAAAAATATATTTTAAAAAATACTTTCAAAATGGGGACTAATAAAGAGTGAGGTGACAGACTGCAGCCTCGCTCGGGAGCCCTGGCTCCATTTATAAAAACTCAGTCCCACACGCAGGCTTGGAAGGTGCCTCCTTGTCTGACAAGCCCGCCACGCCTGACGGAGCGCCGAGGTGGCGGCCGGGCTGTGAGCTGGCACAGCACCGCCTCCAGGGGCCGGGCGGGGTGGCGGGGAGGAGGGTGCGTGGGGAGCCGTGTGCGGCGGATGGAGCCTCTGTGAGGCCCTGGGGTCTCTCCTCGCCGTCCGCTGGGCCCCGGGACACGGCCCCGGGCGCTCACGGCTGCCTTGCTTCCAGGCGTCTACACGTTCGGCCTGTTCGCCACGGACATCTTCGTGAACGCCGGGCAGGTGGTGACGGGGAACCTGGCGCCCCACTTCCTGGCCCTGTGCCGGCCCAACTACACGGCGCTGGGCTGCCAGCAGCTCACGCAGTTCATCAGCGGCGAGGAGGCCTGCACGGGGGACCCCGAGCTGGTGCTCCGTGCCCGCAAGACCTTCCCCTCCAAGGAGGCGGCGCTCAGCATGTACGCGGCCGTGTACCTGACGGTAAGTGGGCCCGGCCCCCGGCCCTCGGGCAGCGGGGCCGCCTCCCCCAGCGAGGAGCCCCTGGGCAGCTCCTGCCGCCGTCCAATCGGAGCTGTCGGTGCCGGGAGGAAGTGAGTGCCGTGGGGAGTGGGTGGTTGGAAAACATGGCCGCTGCGTTTCCGTTGGAGACCGTGCCTGTCTCGTGGTGAACGGGGCGGGATGGACACTGCTGTCCGGGCGGTCAGTCCCCGTGAACTCACAGCAGCAGCGGGAAGAGGTCGCCGGCCTCCTCGCTGCTGACTCACGCCCCGATGGGCTCTGATGGGGCTGAGTGAACTTTTCTAGAAAGTTCTCTCGGGGATGTTTGTAACGATAACAATAACATTGACTGAGCATTTACTAGTGCCAGGCACAACGTGCTGGACTGTTGCTAATTTATACACCAACTAGAGGCCCAGTGCATGAAATTTGTGTATGGGGGGGGGTGTCCCTCAGCCCAGCCTGCACCCTCTCCAATCTGGGACCCCTCTAGGGATGTCTGACTGCCCGTTTATGCCTGACCCCAGTCGGACATCCCTTTCACAGTCTGGGACTGCTGGCTCCCAACCACTCCCCTGCCTGCCTGATTGCCCCCTAACCACTCCCATGCCAGCCTGATCAATGCCTAACTGCTCCCCTGCTGGCCTGATTGCCCCTAACTGCTCTCTTCTGCCAGCCTGGTCACCCCTAACTGCCCTCCCTTGCAGACCTGGTCCCCTCCAACTCCCCTCCCCTGCAGGCCTGATCCTCCCAACTGTCCTCCCTTGCTGGCCTGATTGCCCACAACTGCCCTTTCTTGCCAGCCATCTTGTGGTGGCCAGATGCAGGCAGCCATTGTGTGTTGGACTGATGGTCAATTTGCATATTATTAGCTAGGATTCTTGTGTCGGCATCATTACAGTGTATTCTTCCTTTATTGTCATTAGTTGTGTAATCTGTCCTCTGTACTGACCCTCTGGGCTCTCACTGTGGCAGCACGCCCTCTCGCCATGCCCATGTCACGGATGAGGATGAGGCGAAGGGACTTGCCCGGATCTGTAGAACCACACTCTGCCCCGACATCAGTGATTCAGAATGTTCCAGAGAGGGGGTCCTTCCTCCCTGCCCCCGCCTGGTCCCGGCCTCCCTGAGGTCAGAGGCCCGGGGTTCAGAGGGCAGAGACGTTCAGGGAAGGAACGCCCCGGCACTCGGGAACCTCACCTCACGCGCAGGGCGGCCGGTAATTACAGGGCAGGGAGCCGCTCGCTGTCGTTGTAACAATAGGTGCTGCTCCCTGCGAGCAGCGTCTCCCATCCCCGGCACCCCGAGCGATGGGCCTGTGGGCGGCTGCCATGGCAACCCAGCCCGCCTCCCTGCCCGCCTGGGCACCGCCAGCCGCTGTGCTGTTCTCCTGGAACCTGTGCAGATCTGGCCCCGCCCCGGGAGGCAGCTCGGGGGACTTAACAGGCGCGCTGGGGTGTTTCGGGCGAGGGCGGCCTCGGGTAGCGCCTGCCAGGTTGTGCTAAGTAGGTAAATCCCGGAGGGAGTGGATTCCGTGATGGAGGACAGGCGCCCCGCGTTCAGGGGGAGCGGCTGTGAGCGGGGAAGGAGCGGGGAGCCCTGTGCCGAGGCGTGCGGGTGAGCACCTGTGTCTGCCTGATGCTCCTCCTGCTGGTTTAGGGAAGAACAGGAAGGAACGGGTCTCTCCCGGAGCCCCCGGCTTTCCCGAAGGGCTTCGGGGTAACTGGATCGCAGACGCCTTCCCTTTTCCTTCCCTGAGAACTCTTAGGGGGAAATCCCTTCGCCCATTCCTGCAACTACAGCTGGTTTCCCAAGAGGGGAAAACCGTTCTGAAGGTTACCGAACCCTCCGTCATTAAGTTTGTGATCCAGTGTGAGTGGCATTGGATGCTATTAAATTTAGCTTGGTGGCGTCTGTTTACCTATAAAATGGGTCAAGTTTATTTCCCAGGGAAAGTAAAATGGACTTCAGCCCGGCCCGTGTGGCTCAGGGGTTGAGTATCGACCTATGAACCGGGAGGTCGCAGTGCGATTGTCGGATCAGGGCCCGGGCCCGGGTTGAGGGCTCCATCCCCCGTGGGCGCGTGCAGGAGGCAGCCATGTAACACGCGTGTCCCAGATAAAGAAGCACTTTGGGCGTGGCTCTCCGTTCTGCAGATGACAGACAGCACCCCCTCCGAGGGCTCTTGCTCTCCTGGCCGATGGGCGAAGGGCCAAGGGGACAGTATATTTATCTGGAGGGAGAGGGGGTCAGCGGGGGAGAATGGGCCCCCGTGGAGCCAGCCAGGTCCTCGCGGTGGGAACGGGGCAGCCGTGTGGGCCACAAAGGGGCTGCTGCTCAGGCCGAGCCTCCATCGGCCATGATCCCGGGACGGCCGCCACCCTGGGCCTGTCTGACCCTCGCTGCGCAGCCGGCTGGTCCAGAGCACGGAGGCTGTTCTCAGCTCCCACGTGCGACTCCACCTGCTGCCTCTCATTCAGGACCCGATGGGGGGAAGCACTTTGGTGCCCCTTACAATCCCCGCCCCCCAGGGCATTGCAAAAGAGAGGATGGCTACTCTTTTCTGTTGTTGTCCGTCCTCACCTGAGGATGTTTTTCCCTTGATTTTTAGGGAGAGTGGAAGCAAGAGGGAGAAACAGAGAGCAACACTGATGTGAGAGAGACACATCGATGGGTTGCCTCCTGCACGACCCCCGACCAGGGCCCAGGCCACGGGGGGAACCTGTAACCGAGCTACGTGCCCTTGACCGGAGTGGAACCCGGGACCCTTTGGTCCACAGGCTGATGCTCTATCCACTGGGCCACACCGGCCAGGGTGGAAGGTTACTCTTGATTCTCAAATACAATCGTCTGTCTAAGGCCCTTTGCCCCCGTAAGTTAGGCCTGAAAATACCGGTGAGACATTCTGCATCCCTTTTCTTTGCAACGTCTCCTGAACTCCCAGCACTTCTGGGCCCTCCTGTTTGTGCTTTGTTTTAGCTGCATTTTGACATCTGGTTAGCCTAGATGGCTTCGTAAGTGAATTAAAAACCAAGCGAGCATAAATAATCAATTCCTGCCCCGTGTCCAACTCGCTCACTCCGTCCTTATGCCATGATTCCCTCTCCTGCCCGTTCGGATCAGACAGGCGTTCTGTAAAGATAACAGCATTACACTGGCTCACAGGCTCCCGGAGAGCACTGAAGGCCTGCCCGGGATAAGGGAAAGCTCTGGAACCTTCCTCCTGTGTTTAGAGTTCTCACAGGTGTGAAGAAATGCAACACGAGAGCTCCTTAGCCTGGCTCTGTGGCTCCGCTGGCTGAATGGGTCCCGTGCACCCAGAGGTCCCCGGTGCCGTTCCCCGTCCCATTCCCGGTCCGGGCACACGCTCTGGCTTCCGGCTGGATCCCCTGCGGGGGGTGTGCGGGAGACAGACGATGGGTGTTTCTCTCTCTCCCCCTCCCTATCTCTCTCTAAAAAAATCCATTAGTCAGCCTCAGCACTGTGTGAATGAAACTCTCACAAGCAGCCCCAATCTCCCTCCCTGCTCACGGGCAGGAGCCGAGCTGGGGCTGCAGCCTTAGGTGCGTCCCCGGAGGCCGAGGCTGCCGTGTCCTCGCCTGGATGTCCCTGTGGGCAGCGCACTCACCGCCTCTCAGGACAGCGGCAGCGGGTCTTCTCCTCCCACCGCCTCCGTGTCCCCTCCGTGCCCCCTCCTGGGCGCTTCCCCCCACGACCCCGGATTAGGCAGCATCTGTTTCTCCCTGGAGGATGGCATCTGGGGCAGACGAGCAGCTGGGGTAGACGGGCACCTGGGATAGGCGGACACCTGGGATGGCACCTGGGGTAGACGGGCACCTGGGATAGACGGACACCTGGGATGGCACCTGGGGCAGATAAGCAGCTGGGGTAGACGGGCACCTGGGGCAGATGGGCTGAAAGCTGGCAGGATAGACGCTGTGGGTCACATCGCTGTTCACATCAGACAGCCTCTGCCACAGCCAACAGGGCCGCAGACTTGGCCCAGGAAAAAGCAAAACACAATCACCAGCGACAGGAGAGAATATGATCGCGGGATTTCGTAGCCTCTAAAATGGATGCTAGGAACAGACACCGTGAGCATCGGTCCTTGTTTCCTCTCTTAGGCAACTTTTTTTATTTTTTATTTTTAGAGAGAGGAAGAGAGAGAAACACGGATTTGTTGATTCACTGATCTCTGCACTCATTGGGTGATTCTTATAAGTGGTCTGACCGGGGATCGAACCCACAACCTTGACCTGTCGGGATGACGCTCTCACCAATGGAGCCACCGGCCATGGTGGGCAAACGCCTTTTCTCTTGGACCCAGGACCACAGGAAGTGTGTTTCTGAGTCTGCGTTATCGGTATCGGCCACGTACCGACATCGACACCCTAAACACATGCGGCAGTCAGAGCCTCCTTTTATCATCACCTCACGTGACGTGAATAATAACGGCCTCGCCCCTGCAGTCAGCCGACTGGTTTCCATAGTAACACGAGGTAAAGGATGAGCACTTGCGCTAGAGAATCCATCAGATTCGGGGAAGAATGAGTTTTTCCTGAGCGTCGTGCTGGCCACTGGAGGACATGCCACTCACTACCATCAGCTGACATGTTCTTTTTGCACATGTGAGCATACCACAGGTGTACGTGTCTGCTCACTGTTTTACACATGTGAGCATCCCACATAGGCACACATCCGCTCATTGTTTTGTTTTTAGCTGACATTTTCTGTCTGTATTTAAGTTTCTCTGTTGCCCTAATTGTGGCCAATAAAATGTAAAGTCATTGCACCTGAAATTGCAATTTCAGGTAGCAACCTAAAAACAAGCCTTGGCACCGTGTTGGACCTTAAATTCCATCTTCAATGTACTATGTAGTAAAAGTTTGCTCCATTTCACTTTTTACGACTTATATCCACAAGTTTTGCTTCTGTCAAGTATGCGTCCTCTCAGATGGTGTATGAAATGGAGATGTTAAGGACGTGTCTTCAGCCCTGGCCGGTGTGGCTCGGTGGGTTGGAGCATCATCTTGTATGCCAGAAGGTGGTGGGTTTGATTCCCGGTCAGGGCACGTACCTAGGTTTTGGGTTCAATCCCGGTTGGGGCACATACAGGAGGCAAGCAATCTTTCTCTCACATCGATGTTCCTCTCTCTCTCTCTCTCTCTCTCTCTCTCTCTCTCTCTCTAATAAAATAAAAATAACAAATAACATGTCTTCCTCGGTGTTCCCCTGCTAACAACGTTGATCTAAAATGTAAATTCATATGAAACAGGAGCACTGAATGCTTAAACACAAGGCCCCCTGGAATGGCTGAGCACGGTGTTCCTGAGCAATGAACATATCACATAAGAATTCGCTACTAGTAGATTTGGGGCATATAAATTAAATAACCTCTGCCTTAAATTCTGCTTTAAAGAAACGTCCTCCAGAGCATTAATGAACGTCATGTAGGGTTGAGCCCCGTGGGCATGTGCTCGCCTGTAGACACATGTGCACATACATACGTGTGTGGCGCCCGCGTGGACCTGCCCGTGCACAGCGTGTCTCTGTTGCGTTTCAGATGTACATCACCAGCACTGTCAACGCCAAGGGCACGCGCCTGGCGAAGCCCGTCCTGTGCCTGGGCCTCCTGTGCCTGGCCTTCCTCACCGGCCTCAACCGCGTGGCCGAGCACCGCAACCACTGGGCCGACGTGATCGCCGGCTTCCTGGTCGGCATCTCGATCGCCGTGTTCCTGGTGAGTACACGGTTACTGGCAGGGCGTGGGGCATGTTTGCTGCTGTCAAACCTCAATGAGGATGTTTTTCCATTGAGTGTTTAGAGAGAGTGGAGGGAGAGGGAGAGAGAGGCGGAGAGAAACATCGATGTGAGAGGGACACTCCGATGGGTTGCTACCAGGACCGGGGATGGAGCCTGCCACAAGGGTGGGTGCCCCTGTGCCAGCACCCTGCACGGGCACCTGTCACAGCCACAGTCTCCCCAACAGGGGCCCTCCCTGGTGACAGGGTCTGGGTCCCTCCGGTAACCAAACCCCATGTTCCCAAGGCCAGGCTCCTCCCTGCGGCCATGGCAGGGGTTAGAGGGCACATGGGGCCTGAGCCGTCGCTCCTCGATGGAACTCTCCCCGGAGCGCTTCGTAGCGATGGCTGCTGGGAGATGACTTCTGCCCGCTGCAGGGTTCCCGGTCCATCCGCAGGCGTGGCGGACCTTGGACCCGATGGAAAGCTGTGCCCACCTACACCGCAGCCCGTTTCCGCGGTGACACAGTAGAGGATGCTCTTCCCTTCCCATTCGGCTTCCTTTCATCGCTCCGCAGTCCCCTGCTCCCTGCCGCCTCCACCGTGGGGTGCCCCGCTGGGACCGGCCGCGTGGGAACCAGACGTGCCAGGCCTGTTGAGAGGCGTTCCTCGGGGACGCCCTGGGTAGAGTAAGGTGACCAGACGTCCTGCTTTTGGCGGGACAGTCACGATTTTTAAAAAATATATATTTTGTTGATTTTTTACAGGGAGGAAGGAGGAGGAATACAGAGTTAGAAACATCTATCAGCTGCCACCCACTGCCCTTTCACCCTCTGCCCTTTCACCCTCTGCCCTTTCACCCTCTGCCCTTCACCCTCTGCCCTTTCACCCTCTGCCCTTTCACCCTCTGCCCTTTCACCCTCTGCCCTTCACCCTCTGCCCTTTCACCCACGTGCGCTCATTCCTACACTCCCCATTGGAGAGGTGCCTGCAACCAAGGTACATGCCCTTGACTGACCGGAATCGAACCTGGGACCTTTCAGTCCGCAGACCGATGCTCTATCCACTGAGCCGAACCAGTTTTGGCAAGGACAGTCCCAATGTTTAACATTTTGTCCCGCGTCCCGCGGCATCTTAAAAAATCGGGACTTTTTAAAGATGTCACGGGACACATGGTTAAACATCGGGACTGTCCCGCCAAAAGCGGGATGTCTGGTCACCTTAGTGTAGAGGGGCCGCTGTGTCCCGTCCCCAGCGTGCGCCCCGCTGCTCTCCTCCCGATGCCGTCCCTCTGGCTCCCCCAGCCAGTCCCCAGGAGACGGGTCCCTCCCGCCCCCTCCCGCCCCCTCCCTGCCCAGCAGCCCATGGACGCGGGGCCGCCTTCGCACTCCGCATGGAGGCAGGTTCACGAGGAGCAAAACCAAACCAGACAGAGGGCATCGCCCAGGAACCCCGGGGTGTCACCCAGGCGGGGCCGGGAGCCGCAGCCCGAGGCCCTGGGTCCCTGGGTGCACCCGCTGGCATGGGGCCGCCCTCTCAGAGAAGGGCCTGCGGCTCCGGAGTGGCCTGAGCTGCTGGGGAAATGCCCAGTCCACACGGGACAGGATGGAGAGAGTAGCCAGGCTCAGCCGGAGGCGGAGGCGCGTGAGCCGTGGGGCGGTTCCTGCGAGCGCTTCGTGACCTTGACTCGAGGGGAAATAATTAGCATTTAAATTACGTTGTAGGTGAGCCACTCCGGGAAAGGTCTGCTCGCTCTGCATCTTATTAGGTTACGACGTTATTTTTGGATTCGTTTGCGCATGGGCTGTTAACTAATCCAATGAACATCGTAACATTGTCATGACTAACGGAGCTACGCATTTTTTAAAAACACATGTGTAATGGCTTTAGAGAGGATGGGAGGGGGAGAGAGAGAGGGGAACATCCACGATGAGAGGGAATCATCCATGGGCCGCCTCCTGCACGCTCCCCACTGGGGATCAAGCCCACAACCCGGGCCTGTGCCCTGAGCGGGAATCGCACCCTGACCTCCAGGTTCCTAGGGTGATGCTCAGCCGCTGGCTAGATGGATGGATTTTCTTGAACACACTCGCTGGGGTGACGGTTTCGGGTTTATACCAGCGAAGCCTGGGGGTGAAGTCACGTACACGCCATAGTCAAGCAGCTTTAGTGCTTCCTTATCAGGACTGGACTTACGGAGACTCCAAGGTCTGTGTCGAGAGGGCCTGGCTCTGCTCACGCTGCGTCTCCTCTGCTCGCCAGGTGGTGTGCGTGGTGAACAGCTTCCGAGGAAGGCACCCCGAGAGCGAGCACCTGCCCGGGGCGGCCCTGGCCCACGCGCGGACCATCAGCATCCCGCGGGCCGAGAGCCCCCTGGAGAAGGTAACGCCGGCGGTGAGGTCATGGCGAGGTCATGGCGAGGTCATGATGAGGTCACGGCGAGGTCATGGCGAGGTCATGGTGAGGTCATGATGAGGTCATGGTGAGGTCATGGCGAGGTCACGGCGAGGTTATGGCGAGGTCATGGTGAGGTCATGGCGAGGTCATGGTGAGGTCATGGCGAGGTCATGGCGAGGTCCGGGATGTGTCCTCGCCCGGAGCGGAGAAGCATTGTCCCCGGTGCCACCGCAGTCCCTTCCCGTTCACCGCGACGGCTGCCCGCCTCAGCGGCGCTCAGCGAGGACTCAGTCCCTGACCCCCGGGGGGAAGGGAGGTCCCGGCCCCGCCGCCCGCTGAGCTGGGGCCGTGCGGAGCGGGGCGCCGGGGAGGCCCGGGCGGTGGGCTCCTGCAGAGACCAAGGGGCTGAGCTGGAGGACGTGCGCTCATTCCTACAACACGTCCCTCTCCCTCCTCCGTGGGCAGGCGGCCGTGACCAAGACGGTCCGGCCTGCGGTCGAGTGGAGCAGGTTTGCCAGCGAATGCGGAAATGTGCTTCTCTCCCAGGACGGCTTAGGGCACGTCCTCGTCGGCAGCCCCTGTGCGGTAAGAGGGCAGCGTGTGCTGCTCATCACGGAGACAGGGCGCGTCCGCCAGGTCCTGGCAGCAGTAGGCGGGTGGGGGGTGCGTTCCGGGGCAGCCAGGGCCGGGCCCCTGAACCCGCTCAGTGACCCCCGGGGCACAGGAGCCGCTGCTGGCGGGGTCACTGAGAACCACCCATCGCCCTCCAGCAAACACACTGCCCTTTCACCTCTGCCCTTTCACCCACTGCCCTTCCACCCTCTGCCCCTTCACCCTCTGCCCCTTCACCCTCTCCCCTTCCTCCCTCTGCCCCTTCACCCTCTGCCCTTTCACCCACTGCCCTTTCACCTCTGCCCTTTCACCCTCTGCCCTTTCACCCTCTGCCCCTTCACCTTCTCTTCTCTCACCTACTGCCCTTTCACCTCTGCCCTTTCACCCACTGCCCTTTCACCTCTGCCCTTTCACCCTCTGCCCTTCCACCCTCTGCCCTTTCACCCACTGCCCCTTTACCCTCTGCCCTTCCACTCTCTGTCCTTTCACCCTCTGCCCTTTCACCCACTGCCCCTTCACCCTCTGCCCCTTCACCCTCTGCCCTTTCACCCTCTGCCCTTTCACCCACTGCCCTTCCACCCTCTGCCCTTTCACCCACTGCCCTTTCACCTCTGCCCTTTCACCCTCTGCCCTTCCACCCACTGCCCTTTCACCCTCTGCCCTTCCACCCTCTGCCCTTCCACCCTCTGCCCTTTCACCCTCTGCCCTTCACCCTCTGCCCTTTAACCTTCTGCCCTTTCACCCTCTCCCCTCTCACCTACTGCCCTTTCACCTTCTGCCCTTTCACCTACTTCCTGCCTTCCCTTCAGAGGGCTCTCTTGCCCAGACCTAATGGCAGGGAGCCCCGGAGTCAGGCTGCTGTCACGGCAGCAGCAGAGCCGGGCACGCTTGTCCTGTCTCTCCTGCCTCCATGTGTCCTTCCTGTAAGGCGGCATTCAGCTCCGCACAGGCGAGCACACGTCAGCCATGCATGCCTGTGCCTTATTGACCCCAACGGCTGCCGTACAGAACGTCTGAGGGAAGGGGCATTCTCTCCTCCCAAAAACCTTTCAAAATAAACGGAAGCCATGGGTGGGATTGGATAGAACATGGGATAGTTCCAACCGATCTCAGAGGAATTGGTATCTACAGGCTTTATTAGCAGTGAGGCCAGGCCTCCGGAGCCACGCCCGGCCATTGGGGATAACGCTGAGCGGTAAATCAGCGGTTAGAAATGTTTTTCGAGAACATAATTCTTTTTTGGGGGGTTGAGGTGATCTCACTGAAACAAAGGGAAGTCCTCCTTGCCAATGACAAGCAAGGGGAGCGAATGCCAGGAATAGTTTGCAAATTACAGCCTTGCGGTTCCGGTACAGGGCCCCAGCCTGACTACCCAAGATGCTGTGCGTGTAAGAGCGCCCCGTGGCTGAGACTGGCGCCGCCTGAATGCAGGTGGCGAGCCGTGAGGACGGTACCCCAGAGCGGGGGATGCCAGGGAGTGTGTGCCGTCACGGATGGAAATTACCATGTTCCGTTCCCGTGGCAACCGTGGAGGGCGATTACATGGCTAGGAATATTCTGAGGGGACTCGCAATGACCCAGCGAAGCAAACACACGGGCTGTTTTGAAGGTTAGAACATCACAGGGTCAAGGTGAAGCCTGAGCTGCAGGTTAGGCAGAGGGGGAGGGGAGGAGGGGGGAGAGCCACGCTTTTGCAGGTGCGGGCAGCCCTGGGGTGGAGGCTTGGCTAGGCTACATAAAGTCTAAGTAGGATCAGACAAATTCCCCCTTTTCTCCTTACCTGAGAAAAATGGGTACAATTATGGTTCCTTAATAGGGTAACCAGAGGCCGGGTGCACAAAATTCATGCACGGGTAGGGTCCCTAAGCCTGGCCGGCACTCAGGGCCAATCGGGAGCCTTCCAGCTGCCAGCCGGGGCCTTCCTTCATTCTGCACCGCCCTCTGGTGGTCAGCGCACATTATAGCAAGCAGTCGAACTCCCGGTCCCTGGTTGAACTCCTTAGGGGACACTTTGCAAAAAAAGCATATTAGCATATTTGCATATTTGCATATAATAAAATACACACACACACATACACACACACTCTGTTTGAAATGACAGGTCACAAACTTCTTGGCACGCAGTTGGTGATAAATCAAAGTAGCTCCCTCCTGGAAAACGAATGACTCCCTCACTAGGATTTCCATTGTATTTCGCACTGGGATACCCCACAGAGCTATTTTGTGGACTTGAAGGTTTATGCAGATTGTCTGTGCCATGCGTAGAGCATATGGCAGGAAGTCTTATAGCAAAAAAAAAAAAATGCCGAGTAGATTAGTGTCATAGCAACAGCAACACAGCCCTGTGGTTCCTTGCCAAGGCCAGCGGGATTACCGTGACTCTGCTGCCTGGGAGAAGGCCCTCTGAGGCTTCCGCACGCTGGCACGGATACGCCTGGGAATCCAGCCACGTCGTGCTTGCTTTTCTCCAAGGCAGAGCTTCGTTTTCCTGAGCTGCCGAGCTGTAACGGAAACGCTGCGAAGGAGCTTGTCAGAACCGTGTTATTAGGGACCAGCTATTGGAATAGTTCGAGGAACTGAGTCTCCTCGTATTTTCGCCAGTTTTTCTCGCCGGAGCTTCGGAGACGTATTTGCTGTCCGTCAGCGCCGGCGGGCTGCGCTCGGCTCTGCTGTGCCTCGTTCCATTTCGCGTTAAAGAGCCCCTGGAAAAGGGGAGTGGAACGCCCCAGGGGGCATCAGCATTGCAGGCTTGGAGGACACACGCGCGTGGCTACGGTTTGCCGTGTCCTCTTCCCTGTGTGTGCCCCCCCACACCCAGCGCTTCCCTCTCCACGCTGTTCGCGAGCTGTAATCCTCTCTGCAACAGGCTAAAAGCCGGGTGTTTTTCAGCGTCATCTAACAGTGAAAGCACCTTCTCAGTAAGTTACCTCTGAGCACAAGCCATGCCGCTCATCTCTGCGGAGGGAATGGCTCGCGAGCTGCCGGCTGCATCTGCGGATCCCGGCTCCTGCGGCCGGCGGTCAGGGAGGCGGTCAGAGCACGCGGGTTGCAGGAGTCGCTGGCAGGGCGCACCGTGGACTCTCCGCCCGCCCTCCTCGCGCCCTCTGCTCCCGCACGACGCGTTGATAGAGCGTCAGCCTGCAGACTGGAGGGTCCCAGTTTTGATGCCGGTCAAGGGCATGTACCTTGCTTTTGGGCACATCCCCAGTGGGAGGTGTGCAGGAGGCAGCTCGTCACTGCTTCTAACTATCCCTCTCCCTTCCTCTCTTAAAAAACAAAAAATCAATAAAATATATTTTAAGTGAATATATATATATATATATATATATATTATTGATTTCAGAGAGGAAGAGAGAGAGAAACATCAATGATGAGAGTGAATCATGGATTGGCCGCCTCCTGCACACTCCCCACTGGGGAATCAAGGCCCAAACCCAAGCCTGTGCCCTGACTGGGAATCGAACTGGGACCTCTTGGTTCATAGATCGATGTTCAGCCCCTGAGCCACGCTGGTCAGGCTCTCTCTGGCTTTTACAGACGCCTATAAAGACCAGGGCCTTTGTGTGTGTATATGATCTCACTTGCTCTTCATTAACACACACACACACACACACACACACACACACGTGTAAATGGTCTTCCCCCCATTGCACGGACCAGAGAGCCGGGTCTCAGAGAGGCTGCATTGCGTGTGAACATGCTGTGGTTGGGGCCCACATGCAAACACGCCGAAGCCCACCGGCCACACAGCTTCCCCAGGCCGAGCGAAGACGGAGTCCTTGAATAGAAGACATGGACGCACAGAGCCTGGTTTCTGTTTAGGCCCCAAACCTGCGCCAACGCTGCCAGCCTCCTGTTCAAACACAAAGGCTGCTTATGAGCTGCTGGAAGGGAAGGAGACAGGCCGTGCCTGACCTCAGCCTCCAGCCTAACACGGGGCCAGGGCGTCAGACTCAGCCTGCCCCGCGGAGTGAGTCACAGGGACAGAGGCGCCCGGTAATGGCTGCGCTGCGTTTTGTAGGTGTCCCGCGGCCAGCCTGCGGAGGGCGGCGACGAGCACGCGCAGGGGAGGCCCTTCAAGGACTGCCTGGCTCGGCTCTTCGGCTGGCTCCTGGAGATGGGCTGCAGGGAGCACCTCCGATTAAGGCAATAAACGCAGGTGCGCCCAGCGCGCACACTGGTGTGAGCTGAGCTGACAGCTCAGGCAAATACGGAAACGCGTCCCTCTGGGCAGGCCCACGGCTCCCAAAGGGTCTGGGTCCGGTCACCATTCTCCTTTATCTTCCACTGAGCGTGCACGCATGAGCGGAGCTCAGCATGCCCGGCCCAACACCCTCGCTGGAATGGCTCTTCTTGTGTGTGTGTGTGTGTGTGTGTATATATATATATATATATATATATATATATATATATATATATAAATATTATATATATACACACACACACACACACACACACACACATACATACACATTTTTATTGGTTTCAGACAGGAAGGGAGAGGGAGAGAGAGAAACATCAGTGATGAGAGAAAATCATGGATCGGCTGCCTCCTGCACACCCCACACTGGGGATCAAGCCTGCAACCTGGGCCTGGGCCCTGACCGGGAATGGAACCGTGACCTCCTGGTTCCTAGGTCAACACTCAACCTCTGAGCCACCTGGCCGGGCTAGAATGGCTTTTCTTGTTTTCCTACATGAATTACTCTTTTTTTTATTTTTTATTTCCCCCTATTTTTCCAAAGGCAAATAAATAAACCGCCAGTGGCATGCCTTGTCTGGTGGCAAGTCACCCCCATATTGCGGGTCGTGCGTAAACACAGAGCTGTCTGAAATCACCAGAGTGAAAGACAGACTATGTTTTGAATAGGTTTTTATTGATTTCAGAGAGGAAGGCAGAGGGAAAGAGAGAAACATCAATAATGAGTGAGGATCATTGAATGGCTGCCTCCTGCACGCCCCCTACTGAGGATCGAGCATGCCCCCTGGACCGGAATCGAACCTGGGACCCTTTGGTTCGCAGGCCGACGCTCTTTCCACTGAGCCACACCAGCCAGGGCTGGGATACAGATGTTCGCGGAGAGCACAGACCCTCAGAAGTTGGCGAGCTGCCTGGCCCTCGGCACTGGCCGAAGCAGGGGCTCTGGGGCTGCTCTGGGGCCGGTGCTGGCTCCCTCCACCTGGGTTCTGCCCTCAGGGACCGGGTTTGGTATTTGGCTCGTGGACTTGCTGTGAACTTGGGCGATGCTTTCTGAGGGGGGCAGCACTTTCTCAGCTCTGGCTCCTGCCTGCCCCCCGACCCCAAGCCTCTGACTGTGTGACGCAGAAGCAGCCGTCGAACTGGTACATGGTACGCAGGGTGTCCCCCCCCCCCCCCGAAAATGCCTACACTGAACGCTTATCCATTGCACCGCGTTCGGCCCGAAAGAGAGAGGCGCCCGCGGAGCCGTCCGCCGTGAGGGGCGCACATTCTGGGGGGACGCCCTGAGGGCCTCCTTTCCTCGGGACTCTGCCTGTCGTGGTTTCTGCGTGTTTTGGCGTGGCCCCTGCGTGTTTGCACGGTTCTCTCGTAAGATCGGCTGCTGCAAGATGCGGTGCAGCCGGATGGGAAGGAGACCCCTCGGCCCTGTGTCCGGGGAGCCCGTTCCCCACACGGGGTCCCACGCGGTTCTGTCTCTCACGTCCCCGAGGAGGTGCTGGTGGGGACGCAGCCGGCGCACACGTCCCTCCCGGCCCGCTGCCCGCTGCCCTCTGTCCGGCGCTCAGGGCCGGGAGGGGCTGTGCTGCGGACTCCTGGCCTGGTGGGCGGGGAGGGGAGGGAGGACCGGAGTCCTTGGCTCGTCCCCTCCAGCTGCCTCAGGAGAGCCGCCCGGGCTGGAGAGGAACCATCGCGTCCTGCAAAGCCCACGGCAATCGGCGATCAGCGGTCCCGCCCTCCACGCCGGCCCGGCCGCGCCTGCTCTTGGCCCCGAGCCACCTCCTTCTCCCGGGCCCAGGGGACCCGGCACCGGCCGCCCGCGCACCGTCTGTCCCCTCCTCTCTTCCCTCTCTCACTCCTTCCCTTCCTCTTTAGCCGTCGCCGCCGCCTCGCCTTCCCCTCCCCACCGTGCGCCGAGGGAGGGGCCTCCAGTTTGTTTCTTACCCGCTTCCCAGCAGGTCGTCAAACCGTGACCTCCTGGTTCAGAGGTCGGCACTCGCCCCCTGAGCCACGCTGGCCGGGCTCCCCACACACCTTTTTTAAAAATGTCCGAAGGAAACAGCTTGCACGCACCCCGTGTGTGTTGTGCAGCCTGAGCCCCCCCCCCCCCCCCCCCCCCCCCGCCCCCGGACCGTGGCCGTCCGCTCGGTGGGGACGGTTGGCAGAGGCGCCGATTCCCGCCCAGACCTGACTCCTCCCTCTCTCCCCGCAGAACCACATCACCGCCTTCGCGGAAGTCACATGATGCCGAGGCCGCCGGGCCGTCCCTGCACTGGACGGCGTCCCTCTTCACCGTCCACTCCTAGCGCCCAGCGTCCGGCCGGCCGCGCAGGAGTGGCTCCCGTTGTCCGATGATTCTCCTCCGTGTAAAGTCCGTGTCAGCGTCTCCGTCTCCCCCCCTGGACTGTGAGCTCCTCCGAGGCAGCCGGGCCCCCTAGAGTTAACGGCGGGCGCACAGGGGCCGCTCGGCTGACACCGGGGCCCGGGAGCCCTGGGTCCTCCCAGAATCCCCGAGGCCCCGGGAACAGAAACCGCCGCGCGCGCACACACACACACACACACACACACACACACACACACACGGGTCACGCCTGCCTGAGGGGCCCTCCGTCCTGCCCGTCCGCTCTGTCACCGTTCACGTCGGAAGGCCGAGGAGAAGGCCGGGCCTCCACGTGGCGGCCCCGAGCGCCACGAGGGCGTGTACTTTCCTCGGCCGCGTGGCACCAGGCCGCCCCGCCCAGCTCGGTGTGCGAGCGGCCCTCCTCTGAGCGTGTGCCCTGGGCCAGCCCCGTGTGCACACGTGGTCCGATCCGTCCCCCGACCACACCGTTCTCTGTCCCTCTCAGACTGGTGCTTCTGCTTCGGAAGGGGAGATGCCCGTGTCTGCTGTAATCAGGAATGTACCATAATTAAAGCTATTTATTTGGACGTGGGTTCCGGGCGACTGCGGCGTGGCCGTGGACGGGCAGCTTCTGAACGGGGCAGCTGGAGGGCAGCGGGGGGCGGGGTTGGTGCTGGGTCCAGCGATGGCCCGGACTCCCGTTGATGGCAGTGTCCTGAGACTGGTCAGAGCTCCATTCTGGGGCCTCGTACTCAGGCGGGTTCCACTGGATTCCCCCACAGGACCAGCCAGCCCTCCGTCTCAGCCCCAAGTGCTCCGTTTCTTCCTGGTTCACACGCACGTCCACCGAGGGCACTGCGGCTGCACCTAGAGTTAACAGGCACGCGGCACCCTGCCCGACTGGCAGGGGTGGCATGGCGCGGAGCACGGCGCTGACACACACACGGAATGAGAGCCCGGGGAGAGAGGCCGGCCCTTGGTCTGCCCAGACCCTCACACATACACACCACCTCCGAGCGCCTCCCACTGCCCAAGGCACAACAGCACACTGGGCCTTGCCTGGCCTTGATTGGCCTTGCCTGGCCTTGATTGGCCTTGCCTGGCCTTGATTGGCCTTGCCTGGCCTTGATTGGCCTTGCTTGGCCTTGATTGGCCTTGCTTGGCCCTGCCTGAATGTGACCACGTGGGGAGGCACCCACACAAGGGGAGCCGGACCAGCTGTCTGTAAAGGGTCCGAGTGGCCATTGATCGGAATCAATACTGTTATAAATTGGGATTCATTCCTTAAACCTTCATCGTTTCACTCAGTTTATCCCGGCCCTACCATATCCAAGTCCCACCCCAGACCCGCCCCGCCCCCCATCACCCTGCACCGCTGGGTTCCTCTTCACGGGAGGAGTTAGTGACATGAAGACCATTTCCATAACCCAGAGGTCCAGGTGAGGTGCCAGACACACCCAGGGGCCCAGACGTCCCTCCCAGGACCCACACCTCCGTCCGGGGCCCAGACCTACCTCCTGGTCGCAGACCATTAGGGCGAGGACCAGAAGGCCATTCTGGGGAACCATCTGGAAGCCGGTGCCTCTTCCTTAATTGGAGTCCACATAACCAGCCATTTCATCATACCTGCCTTTGCCCCAAACTCCCACCTGGGCACATAGCGCCCCCTAGTGACCACACCCTGCCTGAGCACCCAGACCTACATCCGGGACCCAGACTATCAGGGTGGGGCCGAGAAGATTATCCCGGGGCCCAGGCCTCAAACACAGAATCCCGTCTTGTATCCTGGGTGTTCTTCTCAATTCGTAACCCAGACACCATTTCCATAACCCGGATGTCCAGGTGAAGTACCAGACAGACCCCAGAGGCTTAGGCATCCCTCCCTGGCCCCAAGGGCCCGCCCAGGACCCAGCCTCTGTCCGGTGCCCAGACCTACCTCCTTATTATAGACAGTTATGGCGAGGACCAGGAGGCCATTCCAGAGAACAATACTGGGAGCCAGTGCCTATTTCTTAATTGGAGTCCAAATATCCGGCTAGTCCTGACCAGCATTTCATCATCCCGAGGTCCTGCTCTTGCCCCAAACTTCCCACCTGGGCCTACAGCGCCCCCTAGTGACCACACCTTGGTAGAGCACCCAGCCCTCCACCTGGGGCTCACACCTACATCCGGGACCCAGACTATCAGGGCGGGGCCGAGAAGATTATCCCGGGGCCCAGGCCTCAGACACAGAATCCCGTCTTGTATCAGGGGAATTCTTCTCAATTCGTAACCCAGACACCATTTCCATAACCCGGATGTCCAGGTGAGGTACCAGACCGCCCCCAGGGGCCCAGACTTCCCTCCTGGCCTGGACTTCCCTCCCAGGACCCAGACCTCCGTCCGGGGCTCAGATCTACATCTGGGTCTTAGACCTTTATGGCGAGGACCAGAAGGCCATTCCAGGGACCAGACTAGAACCCACTGGCTATTCCTTTCCTGGAATCTAAATATGCAGTCTAGTCTAAAGTGACCAGATGTCCCGCTTTCGGGGGACGGTCCCAATTTTTAACAATTTGTCCCGCGTCCTGCGGCGTTTTTTTTTTAGTTTTTTTTTTTTTAAATCCTGATTTTTGGAAAGATTCTAGTTACTAGACCGACCCCCAAGGCTCAGATCCCGGTCTAGATATGAGACCTCCATTCAAGGCCCAGACCTTCCTGGGAGGACCCGTACTTCCCACTGAGCCACACTGGCCGGGCCAGATGCCAAGGCTTTTGGCTGCGGCTGGTGAGCAGAGTCCTGGGGGATGAGCCGGGGATGGAGCGGCCTGCAACTCCTCCTAGTGGCCAGAGCAGCCACGTACACCCACTGCCTGGCGTGCAGTGTGAACCAGTGACCCCAGGAGACCCCGCTGTGGTTTTGGCCTGAAACACCTGCTGCCAAACCCTCCCTGAGCCCCGAGGCCGCACGAAACAGGCGACGTGCTGTCTGTCTGTCCACCGGGTCCCTTAGCAGCCGGGGCCGAGCGTCATGCCGGGGGGAGCGATGACAGGACCAAGCTCTGTGGGTGCCTGTGGGCGCTGTTTTCCGGTTTCCTCCTCCCACTGCCCTACAGGAGACACCCGTGCTCGTCACCCTGCGGGCGACAGCTGCCTGGCCCCCGGGAACCTCTCTTCTCCGTTCGTTCCTGACATGAGGCGTGTCCACGCGTCCTCTGTGATGGCGGCTCCGGCCCTTTAAGAGCAGAGGGTCCGGCTACCCGGCTGGTGGGGGAGACACTCCATCGGCCACCCGGCGCCTGTGGGGCCAATGGGGAAGGCGCACCTTCAGTGCAGACGTTGGCGGTTTTGGATAAAGCGGCCGTTTTCAGAGCAGTTTATAAGATACAACCTCAAGCAGTCAAACCAGCGTGGGCGGATGGCACGTTCTCTGGACCAGGGCATCTCCTGGCCCAGCACGCTCAAAGGGCAGCGTCTGTTCGGGGAGCTCCAGGTGCCTGGCAGCCCGCAGCCAAGACTGAGCAGAGAGAGAATAAAAATTGCACCCCTATTATAAGCCCCTGACTCCCCGATATATTTGTGGTTGGACTGAGTTTCCCCCAAGAGCTGTCTCCAACGAAATGCAGGCAGATGATAATGAAACTAAAGGCCTGGTGCACCCTCAGCCCAGCCTGCACCCTCTCCAATCTGGGACCCCTCTGGGGTTTAGGCTGATGAACCCACAGTCAGACATCCCTCTCCCAATCCAGGACTGCAGGCTCTCAACTGCTTGCATGTCTGCCTTCCTGATTGCCCCTAACTGCTTCTGCCTGCCAGCAGGACCATCCCTGAACCACTCACCTATCAGCCTGATTGATGCCTAACTGCTCCCCTGCTGGCCCAATCACCCCCAACTGCCCTCCCTGACAGCCAAGTCACCCCAAAATATCCTCCCCTGCCAGCCTGGTCACTCACAACTGCCCTTCCCTGCTGACCTGGCCCCCCCCCCCCAACAGTCCTCCTCTGAAGCCTGGGCCCCCCAGCTGCCCTCCCCTGTCAGCCTGGTCACCCACAACTACCCTCCCCTGCAGCCCTGGGTCCTCACAACTGCCCTCCCCTGAAGGCCTGCCCTCCCCCCCCCCAACTACCCTCCCTTGCATGCCCGGTCCCATCAACTGCCTTCCACTGTCGGCTTGGCCGCCTTCAACTGTTCTTCCCTGCTCTCCCCTGGTGACCTATTCACCCCTAACTGCCCTTCCCTGCTGTCCTGAGGGGGACTTTCTTATTGCGACCCTAGGACCCAGGCAGGCCTCCATGGAGATGTCTTGCTGTCTGTGTGCGATGTCTGTCTCCTCATGGGCCTTGAAGCTCCTGAGGGCTGGCGGCCCTTCTGTAACTGACCATTACTGCTTCCAGCCACCCAGACGGCGGGCAGGACACCTGTCAGCAGGGGAGTGTCTGTGCAGTCAGCGCCTTAGCACCGAGGGGCTGCATGGATGGCGATAGCTCAGGCCAAGGGTTTCAGAAGACGTGACCATCTCAGATGGTTCTGACAGAGCACCTAAAAGCGATGGCCACCCAACCTTGGAATCGATACTTCAGGTAGAAGCGGACTCCAGGACTCCAGGACTCCAGAAGCGGACTCCAGGAAGCTGGGATGAGGTCAAGGTGGCTGTCCGCTGAATTCACATTAGAATCTCCTTCCGGTTCTGCAGAAAAAGAACACGCCACAGCCCGTCCTTTTGTATCAAACGTTTTATTAAAATTGCGTCTTTATAATATATTTAGAATGACATGTTCCACAGACAAATACTCAAAGCATTCTCCATCTCACGGACTGTGGGACACCAACAGAAGAACGGAATGGAAACTGGGCGATACACACACACCCCGCTTCACACCAGCGATCTGAGCTCCCAGCTCCCGCCCGCCGGCGCCCCAGACCGAAGGGAGCGCTCTCCGTCCCCTGCTGGACACGGCCATCCCGAGGGAACCGCTTGGCCAGGCGGTGGGTCTCTCCGGGGCCACCGAAGCTGGCGGCCGCGGCACTAAGGCTTGTCCTCAGGGGGCTCTTTGGCGTAGAGGTCGCTCTGTGCGGCCAGGAAGGATTCCCACGTGGCAAGGCACTGCGGAGGGAACACACAGGGAGTGAGCAGTGGCTCCGGTCAGCATTCACCCGCCCACAGCCCCCGCCCACGCCTCTCCCACCAGCTTACCAGACCCCTGTCCTGTTCCACACATTCTATTTATTTATTTTTAATATATTTTATTGATTTTTTACAGAGAGGAAGAGAGAGGGATAGAGAGTTAGAAACATCAATGAGAAAGAATCATCGATCAGCTGCCTCTTGCACACCCCCTACTGGAGATGTGCCTGCAACTAAGGTACATGCCCTTGACCGGAATCGAACTCGGGACCTTTCAGTCCGCAGGCCGATGCTCTATCCACTGAGCCAAACCGGTTTCGGCGTGTTCCACACACATTAATTCCTTTTTTTTAAAAAACACTCTATTAATTTCATCAGAGCATATTTTTCCATTGACTTTTAAAATATATTTTATTGATTTTTTACAGACAAAGGAAGAGGGACAGAGAATTAGAGTCGTCTGCCAACGTACGACTTTAGGAATGCCAATAACTTAAAATTGCTTCTTTCTCTCTCAAGAATCTACTAAGTGAACGTGTGCCTCGGTGAAGACAGAAACTGCAAGGGTGGAGGCAGAAGGACTCATTGGCTGGACACGCCACCTGGCGGCCCCTTGCTTTACTGCTCTGTCCTGTGAGCCCGCTCTAACTCCAGGTCTGCTGGAGAGGAGCAGGGACTTCCTTTGTTCCGCTTCTCTTCTCACATGGACGGTCTCACAGGAAGGGCCAATCCAGGGGCATTTCTCTTCCATGTGTACTTTTGCCGCATCGTGTCAGCATCGATTTTACTCACAGCAAGCCCATCACGTGAGGTCTGCCCTCATCATCTCTATCTCAGCATCTCTATATCATCAGCATCTCTGTCATCAGATCTCTGTCATCAGATCTCTGTCATCAGATCTCTGTCATCAGCATCTCTGAAATCAGCATCTCTGTCTCAGCATCTCTAACACCATCATTTCTATCATCAGCATCAATGACACAAACGGCTACCGCTGAGAACAACTAGGAAACGGCCACATTGACCCAGCATGGCTGTGGCTGTGCTCCCTCCACACGGCGGCAGGAAAGGCTCTCCTCAGTTACCTGGGTACCAGTTACCTGGGTACCAGTCGACTTTGAAACGATTCACTCACGTCCAACTGGATTTGAGGTTTCATTGTTTTGCTCTTCTCATTAAAAAAAAAGAAAAGACTCAATAAGTGCATCCTACTTATCGATCCTACAGGACAAAGTGGGAATGACCTCATTTTATAAAATCCCTGCTTTATATTCGCTGTCAACCGCCTCTGGGTAAATCCGCACATCCAAGCACGACAGTAATTGGCTTCTGGTACAGACCTCTGCCTTGTATTCATAATCTGATTTTCCTCGATCACTTTGGTATTTAAATTTTATGTTATAAACCAGCTGTGACAATTTGTCTTCATAAAAGTAAGTCCAGAGGCAAATGTGCGTTCTGTATTTCATCCATCACACTGGAAACAAACCCCGCTGGGGCTTTGTCTGTGCAAATGTTGATGAAAAAAGAAGAATCTCCATAAGAATGTGATTAAACTCACAAAGGGAATGGGACGATTCTGGAGCATTCCACTTCCCTGCGTGTCTGAGGGATGCTGAAGCTAACGGACAACAGCAGGCGTGGGAGGCGGTCCAGGCCCATGCACAGTGTGTGCCAATGAGGGAGCAAGCCTGGACTGAAGGGCTGGGACTGACCTGGCAACCACTGAGAAGTTACTTGGGAAAAAACTAACTGGGGGTATTTTTCTGAAGGTATAATAAAGTTCACACATACCATATAATAAAAGCCTAATATGCAAATTGACCTAAGGGCAGTCGGACATCCCTCTAGGGGTCCCAGATTGGAGAGGGTGCAGGCTGGGCTGAGGGACATGCTCCCTCACCCCCCCATGCACAAATTTTGTACACCAGGCCTCTCGTTATAATTATAATTATAATCGACACCCTGGCTGGTGTGGCTCAGATGGTTGAACATGATACCAAACCCCAAAAGGTTGCCAGTTCAATTCCCGGCCAGGGCACATGTCCAGATTTGGGGCTGCAGGAGGCAGCGATCAAAGTTTTTCTCTCACATCAATGTTTCTCTCTTTCTCTCTAAAATCAATTTTAAAAACACAATAAAAATATTTAAAAATTTAAAAAGAACTGTCATTTACTTGGAGGTAAATGTTAAACTTGCAAAATGGCAATATGGTACGTGATGCTAATTGAATTGTTTCTAAGAAAATTGATTTTTTTTTTCTTTCCTCTTGCAAACCCTTTATCACATAAGAAAGGGTGAGCCTGGCCAGTATGGCTCAGCGGTTGAGCATCGACCTATGAACCAGGGGGTCAGGGTTCGATTCCTGGTTGGGGCACAGGCCCGGTTGCAGGCTCCATCCCCGGGGGGAGGCGTGCAGGAGGTGGCTGATGAATGATTCCCTCTCATCGCTGATGTTTCTATCTCTCTCTCTTCCTCTCTGAAGTCTATTAAAATATTTCAAAGGAGAGAAAGAGGAAATGAGGGAGGAGACGGTGAGGAAGCATTATCAAGTGCTCATCAGGAATCCGGATCCTCCAGAACAAGAGACGAGGAGAAAGACACAGAGGAAACGTGGGCATGCCCTCGCGTGGTGCGCTCGGCTGCCTGAGCCCCCGGGGCTTGTGCGGGAGAGAATGACAGAAAACACACCCCTCCCTGGTCATCCCCACGCGCGTCTCAGCGGCGGGCTCGGCGTCACCCCGTGAACTGGCCAGTCTGCGGGCACCGAGCCACCGAGAGGCCCTGGAACGTGGCGCCTGCCTCCTCCCCACTCTCCCCGCCCAGGCGGGGGCGGAGAGGGGGCGCCAGCCCGGTCGGTCACCTGCTCGTAGTAGCGGACGTTCCTCTCGGCCGTGGCCGTGAACGCGGACGTGAGGTCGTGGCGCATGTTCTGCCTCCAGCGCTCCCAGTCGGCCCTCAGCGCGGTGTTGGCGCACTCCAGCTTGTCCTCCAGCTTCCCCACCTCCTCCCGGAGCTGGACGGGACGGACACAGAGAGAGAGAGAGGTGGGTCTGTGGGTTCCGGCCACTGAGCGGCGAGTCCAGGCCGAAAAATATTGGTAATAAATCGAGGCTTGCTCCCTCCCGCCTTCCCAAGGTCTATTTTCTTTACTTAAAATATCTCGGAAACACAGGCCTGGCCCACCAGGCAGCTCAGTTGGTGAGAGCAACGACATCACGATAGGTCAAGGTTACGGGTTCAAACCCCCTGTCGGGGCATCAATACGTGGAACAAGTCACTGTCTCTTTCTCATGAATAAATAATAATAAATAAATACAATCACAGACACTTGCAACGGGCCTGCCCCCGCCCCAGAGGCACACAGCACCAACGCTTCTGAGGGGAACAATACAATCTGGGCACCACAGCTATTCTGACTGGGGGAGGGGGACCTTGTTAGTTTGTGAAATGGCTTCTCTGTTATTTCCTTTTATGGAATAAAGTCAACCACCCTATTTATTCAAGCGCTAAAAATCTCTTCATAATCAGGAGAGCCAGAACGCAGAAACGTTCTTGAAAACAATACGCTTAAATAAAAAGATTCCAAGGGCCTCTGCCAGGAGACAATAGCCGACTCAGATCTGACGCCCCCCCCTTCCCCGCCCCCGCCCCCCTCACCCCCCTCACAGAGCAATCACAGGGCAGGCGGCTGAGGCCTCAGCGGGGACCGCTGCTGTTTGCTGATCTGAGCGTGGGGAGAGGGGTGGAGAGGAGGCTCCGGTTAGGCAAGGCCGAGGCAGCCGTGGGGGCACTGAGCAGCACCTTCCTCGCCGATGGCACCCCCCCCCCCCCCCCGTCCCCCCTGCCCATGGGGACTTTGTGCTCGAAGTGGAAGGTAGGCAGTGACACGCCATGTAACAAGGGAGGCAGAAACAGCACAGGTGCCGTGGACACGTCCCCTTTCCAGCCAGGACCCGACGCCTTTAGCACCTCTCAACAGAGGGTCCCCGTGACTCCCTCCAACACTGGGGCCCCCTTTTAGGACATGCTTTCCTTTGAGTCCTCTACACACAGGGGGCGCCCCCAATACATGAGACGGAAGAGGAGTCACGTCAGACTGCCTCTAAGAGTCCTCTTGAGAGAAACCCTTGGAGAGAGAATCATGTGCCCTAGCAGTGTGACCCGGTTGGTAGAGTTTTGGCCTGGCACTGAGAGGGTTGCCGGTCAGGGTACAGGCCCGGGGTGGGGATGGGGGGGTGAGGGTGGTGGGCTCCATTCCCGATACAGGGCATGCTGGAGGCAGCCAATTGGTGTTCCTCTCTCATCGATGTTTGTCTCTTTCTCCCTCTCCCCACCTCTCTCTCAAATCAATAAAAACGTATTTTTTAAAAAAATGTATCTGCTTAGAAAATTCAAGGTCTTTTAACCTCTTATAGATAATAATTTCCTCTATTTGTTCCTAAAGGGCGTCATCTAAGCTGAGAAAGACACTGGATTATCTTAAGGTCGCGTGGAGGTTCAAAATCATTTTGAAGCCAAAATCTGAGCTTCTCGGCCTTGTACGATGGCCTTGTCATAAATTATTTTATTATTGAATCCCTGAGAGGATTCAAACCTTCAGTGGGGGGGGGGGATTGAGGGGGGGCACCCAGCCCTCAGGCCGTCCACAGCCCCAGAACCCACCGGGCCTGGCTCTGCCGGGCCGGAGGGTGCGCTAACGCACTGTGTGGCCACAGGGAGCAGGTGGGTTCTCCAGCCCATCCTTCTGTCTGCCCTCGGCAGGAAAGAGGGTCCCGCCCGGCGTAAATAACGGGTTTGATGATGCCGTTATACAGTCTCCAGTAGATTCTTCTTTTGTACCTTTTTCCTCTCAGCAAAATTTTACTGACACTAGCTCTGCCTGTACTCGCGTTAATTCACCTCCAAAGCGTTTTATTCAAAGCCAGCATCATCGTACCTGCGTGTTTGCGGACAAAGAGGAATTAGCGTCTGAGAAAGGTCACGTGTAAGTACGAGCACTAAGCCCCCTCCAGGCCTCGGCCGCCCAAGGGTTACTGCTGCTCTGAGCATCACTGAATGTTGGGGTGTGCGATTCACAGCCACCAGCGAGAGGAGGGCCCTTCTCCCCAGGCCACGTCCGCCACGGCCCTCCCTGCCGGGTGGGTGTGCATGCGTGGACGTGTGAGCACCAGCGTCTCTCTCACACACACCGGGTGAGTGTACGCACATGGACACGTGTGTACCAGTGTCTCTCTCACACACACCGGGTAAGTGTACACACGTGGACACGTGAGTACCAGCGTCTCTCTCACACACACCGGGTGAGTGTACGCACGTGGACACGTGTGTACCAGCGTCTCTGACACACACACAGATGCAAATAGACAAAGAGCAGCAGAGAGAGAACTGATTCTGGGAAATGAGGCCAATTGGAAGAAGGACATTCGCAAAAAGGTCGGGAGAGAAAGGAAAGAAAGAATATCTGGGAACAGGTAGAGGCAACCTCTGCCCCCCTCCATGCATGCACATATGCACACACACACACACACACACACGCACACGCACACGCACGCTCTGTCAATATTACCATTTCTTTGGCGCTCAGCGAGCAGGCGGTGCTGCCGGGCAGGGTACTGTCGAGGCGTCAGAAGACGAACCACCGCGATTTGAAGGTAAGAGAACTCGGGCTCACCGAGCACGCCACCGAGCAAGGACCGGGAGAACAAATCCGCGTGTTTGCAGCTACGGAGCGCGGCTCCCGCTCCCCAGGCCGGGGTCTTATGGAAATCACATTTGCTTTTCACTCACATCCTCACCCTGCCCAACGCGATGGCGCCGCTCCCAGACCCGCCTCTCGGTCCTGTGCACAGGATGCTGAGTGTCAGGGGCATTCACAGGCACTTAAGCTGAATGCTCCTTGAGTGGCACACCATCAACTCCTTTCAGAAGCAAAAATAACACCGGAGCGGTCGCAGCATCTGCACCGCGGAGGCCCCGAGGGGAGGCGGCGAGGGAATGAGCGACTTCACACAGCTCTGCCCGGAGAACTAGCCCAACGGCAGAGACCACGGCGCCCACACCCCACACCCCCGCCCCTCGGGGCCATCGCTGCCCTTCCTCTCCACCTTCTTCACAGGGCTCATCACACAGCCCTCTGCTTCTCTGGGACATGTTACTGCCCGCCCGTGTCCCCGGCCCGCCCCTGTCCCCGGCCCGCTGTTTGCAGAAAGGCCTCCCAGGAGAAGTGGGTCAGAGAAGTCGAATGACCTTCCACGTTCAGTTCATCTTGCTGGTCCAGGTTCCTCCCAGCAGCCGAAGCGACAATTGCCTCCCTTCGCACCGGACACCCTGGCCTGGCCCTCCGTGCCGGGAAGTGCCGTGGTGTGGTCAGGGGCCTCCAGTCTCCCTCCAGTGACCCCGACACGTCTCACTGCTGTGAACGCTGCCTGTCTCTAAGCACCCCCACATGTGTATCTCCAGGGGCCCCTCCCCGTCCACCTGGCTCTCCCATCGGGGCTCCATCTCCACCAGCCACTACAGCGCCCTGGTCTGCCCGTCCTGGGAGGGCTGCGTGTGAGTGACCTCACGCTGAGCTGCTGAGCCAGGTTCGCGTGGGTGTCCCACCCTCGGGGGCCTGGGATGAGCTCTGGAGGCAGCTCGGCGGGGTCGCCATAGAGACGGCCCCGGGGTGGGCTCTACAGGGCCCTGCTTGAGTTGCCATGGTGAGCGCCCGGGCTGGGTGGCTCTATTCAGTTCTCTGCCAGGGTCGCCATGGCGACTGCAAAGGATGGCTCCTTCCAAAGGACCTCACAAGGGTGCGTTTCCATGGCGATGCCATCCTGCATCTTTCTAAGCAACTTCCTTTCCGTTGTGCTGGGACCACTGCTGCCAGCTTCTCCTGGAGGTCTCTCCCGGAGATGCCCTCCCAGTGGGGGGCTTCTGCGGCGAGGTCCATGCCAGAGGCCGCCGCCCCAACCCCTCAACGCGCCCTGCACGCCAGGCAGGCCCCCTGATGGCTACGGCTCTGCTCCCATCTCTCCGCTTCACATCTTAGTTCATTAAAAGCATCTTAGGGATGCCATGCAGACAATGAGCACTGCAAGTTTCTCCACTCTCTCAACAGAGCAGCTGGCCAGGAGAAAACAAAAACAAACACCTTTATGCCAGCCCTGGCAAACGCAAAAATGGGTCAGAAATACAGATGGATCAGTAGGTTAGAATGAGATGTCAAGGAAACTTTTATAGGAAAAAGACAAACTATTTGCAAGTCAAATGGGGAAAAAAAAAAAAAGTGGCTATTTTAGGTGAGGCGGGAAAGCTGAGCTGGACATGGCGGGCTTTCTCCGGGGACTCCGGGGAGGGAAGGATCCCGGCACCTCCTCCTTCTGAACAGACGTATGGCCGCCAAGCTGTGCTCTGCTCCTGAACGCTAACGCCCCTTCTCTAGGGTTTGGTCAACGCAACATTGTACCTCGTCGCTAATTCAATCTATTTAAAAACTGTTTAACAAATAAAAGAATTCTACAGTTCAAAAGACAAGAATGCTATTTCGGAACCCTTCTTGTTCCTTCTACTGGACTCTTTAAATACACACGTGCACACACACACACACCCCTGGCTGAATGGAAGGGTTCAGCCTGGCTTAGCTCCTCTGCTCTCCTGTGCTTCTCTCTCCCCCGGTGCCCACGCAGCCCACAGTGCCTCACACCGGTTCGGGGTAAAGAACTTGACTTTGGAAAACACACTCAGCCCAGAGAGAAACCCGCCCGGAAGGCAGAGGACAGCTCGCTGTCCCCCTAGTCACGTCTCGGGGTTCTGCCCTGTGGAGACTCCAGGCTTCCAGGTGCCAACATCTCCCCACGGTTCCCGGGCATCCCCCCACGAAATGCCCACTGAGTGACCGCGGTGCCCGCGCCATGCGGGCTGAGAGCCGCCGGGGACAAATAAAAGCTCCCTGCCCCGAGGGGCTCGATCAGACAAGGAGAGAGAGGGGGGCTGCGAGAAACAGGAAGGACAGCCTCTTTTCAGTAGGAAAATGGTTCCAATGAGGGACCCTCTGACGCAGGCAGGATGGGGGTCAGAACCCTATGGATTCCTGGGGCTCCACGGACACCCCCACGCACCTGCCACTCGTGTCCTCAACACTCATATATGTATACACACACACACACACACACACACACACACACACTAACCAAGTCTCTTTCCTAGAGAACTCGGCAGGAGCGACAGAAACTTGGGGAGAAGTGGCAGTGCCTCTGGCTGAACACGCAAGCCAAGCAGTAACCGGCCCTCTCGGCCACCGGGGAAAGGCGCAGGTAACCCACGGGCTGACGCCATCCCAGGGCGGAACGTGCGAGCTCACCAGCTCCGTGTCCGCCTTCTTGTAGGTCAACGCTTCCGCCTTGGACTCCAGCTCCGCCTGGATGTGGTCCCTCCGCTTCATGACGCCCTGTGCGGGGGAAAAACAGGGGCCATCGGCGGGGCGGCCACAGCACAGACGTGTCGGGTAGCGGCGGCCACCACGCAGGGGGGCACGGAGGGGCTGAAGCCTGTATCTCCCGCCCGTCACCGCACGGCGGGCGACAACGCCGTCTGCCCACGCGCGGCGGCCCGCGGGGACGGGGAAGGCAGACACAGCCGCTGCGGCTCAGGCTCGGGTGGGGGCCGGGGGCCGGGGTGCGCCGCGGCGGGGCCCTCACCATCAGCATCTCGCCGTAGAGCACGTACTCGTGCACGACGGGCAGCAGGGCCTCCGCCAGGCCACGCAGGCGCCGCTCGGTGGCCTGGCAGCACCGGTCCAGGCAGCCGGCCACGCCCTGCAGTGTGTCCGCCAGGTCCTCCTCCAGCTCCGCCCACAGGGCGTGGATGGGGCCGAGCTCCTTCATCTCGTCCACGTACTCTGCAAGTAAATACACAGAACCTCTTCGGTGCACGGAAGGCGGACGGTCCCCGCGGACGGACGGGCGGACGGACGGCGGGACGGAAGCGCATCCCCGTCCTGGCCCTGCAGGCGCTCGGCGGCGGCGGCGGCCACGTACCGCGCTCCTCCTTGCAGATCCGCTGGGAGACCTTGTGGAGGAGCCCCACCTTCTGGCTGAAGGCCTCCAGGAAGCCGCTCATCGCCTCGAACTCCGCGGGGCGGCCCCGCACTCCCCGCAGGGCCAGGGCGGCCGCCCGCACCGTCTGGCCCACCTTGCTCAGCAGCCCCGGGCCCTGCCTCTTGTGCGCCGACAGCTCCTGGGAAAGAGGGGGGGGGGCGTCCGCACGCTGGAGGGAGGGGCGTTTGGGTGGAGACCTGACACGGGGCTACCCCTGCAGGCTGTCCCTCCCGTGTTCAAAAACCCTGCTGCAGCCCCGGCTGGTGTGGCTCAGTGGACAGAGCGCCGGCCTACGGGCTAAAGGGCGCCACGTTCCATTCCGGTCAAGGGCACAGGTCCTTTTGGGGACTCCATCCCCCGTGGGAGGTGTGCAGGGGGCAGCCGATCCATGATTCTCTCCCATCACGGATGTTTCCATCTCTCTCTCTCCCTCTCCCTGCCTCTCTGAAATCTATAAATCTATATATATATATTTAAAAAAATCCTTCTTAACTCCAGGGCCCTGCTGCCTGGCTTATCAATTAGGCCAACGAGGGAGGGGACGGCCTCTGCCCGGGAAGGAGGGGGCAGGGGTGCGGGTCCGAGGCGTTACCCCGTCGGGCGCGGTGAGGAAGACCTTGAAGTCCTCGCTGAAGGTGAGGGTCGGGTGGTCGGCGATCCGGGTGAGGAACGTGCTCAGGGCCCGCCGGCGCGTCTCGATGAAGCTGTCGTTGAAGCGCTCCACCATGCCCTTCACCACGAACTTCTCCGGCAGCGGCTGCGGCAAACAGACCTGTGTGAGCGCGGCGCCCGCTCAGCGGCGGGGGCGGGGGGAACCGCCGCACGTGCCGTGTTACAGGCCACGGGAACATGCCTGCACTCACGCGAAGACACATTACAAGTGCACACGCTAAGTCCAAACGCGACAAAGCGTCAGCAGGAGACAGTTAGAACCGCAAAGGGGGCCCGGCCTGTGGGGCTCAGTGGTGAGCGTCTCACCTGGGAACTGGGAGGTCAGGGTTCCGTTCCCAGTCCGGGCACAGGCCCCGGTTCAGGGTGGGGCATGCAGGACGCAGCCGGCCCATGACTCTCATCTATGATGCTTCTCTCTCTCTCTCCCCCTCCCTCTCTAAGATCAATTAAAAAATATTAAAGAATCAAAAGCAAATCTGGAGTTAGGGGGAAACGCGTAAAACGGATGTTCCCAGAAGAATGGACTCCCGGAATGGAAAGGCCTGGAGTCTGGTTCACAGGACACGGTGGCAGCCGTGGTGGGGGAGACGGGGCGGACGCACCGGGACGATCAGCGTGGGGTGGGCCTCCTCCAGCCTCCCCTTCAGCCACAGGAAGTCCTGGTACCGCCGCCGCACCGCAAACTCGCTGGCGTCGAACTCCCCGCGGGACGTCTGCGGAGGAAGCAGCGGACGGGCGATGCCGGACGGGCCCGCGGCCGGCTGGACCCCGAGGGCAGCGGCCTCACCAGCAGCCTGCGCGGAGCAGGGAAGCACAGCCGCGCTCGGCAGGCCCAGCGGGCAGCAAACCCCACGCTCGGGTTTGAGACCCGCACGGGGGGTCTGGGCGAGAGCCCCCCGCCCTCCCCGACGCAGCCACCACGGGAGCCTGCGCCCCGCACCCAGGCTGACACGCGGGCCTCCCCTCCGGGATCGGGGTGCCCTGTGGGAGGGGACCGAACACAACCCAGGAACAACGCTTCCCCGAATATGCTCCCACCCACCGTGTGGCTGAAACGCGCGTTTGGTCTGCGAACATTCCAGCATCTGACGGGGTGATTTCACCCGCTGTTTCAAACGTGTCATTAAAGGAGGCTTGATGTGGAGAGACAATCCTCCCGTCCTTCCCAAGGAATGCTATTTTGAGGTCTATGCTGAGCTCCTAAAAGCTAAGCAAATCCCTTCTTCAAACATCTCTTCTCAGCAAACCATAAAGCTACGCCAGCCGGGTGTAATACCGACCTCCCTTCCACGGCCGAACCCCGAGCCAAACACAAAAGCAGACCTCCTCACGCATGCGCCCCTCAGGAAAACAGCCGTTCCCACCAGGGTCCTATGTAGCTGCATTTTTGCATATTAAAAATCACACGCCCTAACCGGTGTGGCTCAGTGGATAGAGCATCAGCCTGCAGACTGAGGGGTCCCAGGTTCGATTCCAGTCAAGGGCATGTATCTTGGTTGCAGGCACATCCCCAGTAATAGGTGTGCAGGAAGCAGCTGATCGATGTTTCTAACTCTCTATCCCTCTCCCTTCCTCTCTGTAAAAAAATCAATAAAATATATATATTTTTAAAAATCACAGTCAGTCCTGGGAAGGTTGAGATTTTTCTGAAGAACAGAATAATACGTGGCATGCATGTCCCACACTCCACCCCGCAGATAAGCACAATTGTAGGATCGAGCCGTGCAAGAGCTGAGCAACCTTAATTGCTGTGAAATAAGGCTTCCCTAAGCTATACTTTCCAAGATTTAATCTTTTAAAATGCATGTTTGGAATCCCTCACAATGCAGCTCAGGAAAACATTCCCCTTTTAGTGAAAAAGGATAAGTGAGATGCAGAAATCTAAAGAACTAAATGCTCACAGAACACTACAAAATCTTAGCTATTATGCAAAACAGGACAGGTTATAGAAATGCTAAAAATAGGAAAACTAGATCTAGTTGAGGCAGTTGAACAATATCCATGAGTTGATATGTGGACATACATATGCAAATATATACACGTGAACACACATATGCACACAAAACATAGTTTAGAGTCACTCGTTAAAATATGTTTACTGAAGCCTGGCAGGCATGGCTCAGCGGTGGATCATCGACCTATGAACCAGGAGGTCACGGGTTCGATTCCTGGTCAGGGAACAAGCCTGGGTTGTGGGCTTGATCCCCAGTAGAGGGCATTCAGGGGGCAGCCGATCGATGATTCTCTCTCATCATTGATGTTTCTATCTCTCTACCCTTTTCCTCCCCCACCTCCTAAAAATAAATAAATAAACAAACATATTTTAAAAAATATATCTCTATCTACTTATTGAACAGCTCTGTGTGACCAGCACATACGCACAGGTTCATTACCAGTTCCCCTGGGAGCTGTTCTGTAAATGCTTCGTTTCCACGTCGCCCCATAAAACCTGGGCACCCGGGAGTTCAGGACGAACGGACTCAGGCGATCTACACCCCAAAATGCAGTATCTTACCCAAAATGGTTTTAAAAAACAAAAACAAAAACGGATAAATTCAGCCAAGACACTGCGGGTTCCCGGTGAGCGGGCGGCACGTCCCGGGTCCGGGGACAGCCACCCGCGGGGCCCGCCGCCCGCACGCACCTGGGTGGCCACCCTGTACGTGACGAAGGTCTCCAGGGTGGTGACGTGGCTCTCGGGGTCGTCCACCGTGATGAAGAGATCCTTCAGGTCCGGCTCGTCCTCGAACTTGACCTGGTTGATCATCGACAAGGGGGACGTGGGCATGGTGGGGCTCAGAGAGTTCATGTCCATCAGGGAGGCATCCTGGGGAGGAACCGAGCGTCAGCCTCTGTGGGGGGGAGGCGGGGGCCTCCGTCCCGGTCCCCGCTGCCCTGGGACCCGGGGGGGTGGGGGGGCGGAGGGGCGGGCTGCCCGGGGCACCAGGGCCCTGGGGCGCAGGTTTCTGTCTCAGCGCCCGCTCAGGACCCCACGGACATCAGCAATGACACAATCAGATAAAAACAAACCAAGCCGGACCCAGAGGCCTGAGCCTGGAAGAGACCGAGCGAAGCTGCCGTTTTCGGAAGCTGGAGGCCGGCTGCCGGGCGGTGGCGGGGCCTTGGCCAGGGGGCGGAGGAGCCGCCCGGAGAGGACGGGGCTGCGAGGACACTGGGCTCCTGATGACCGAGAGCCTGGAGCCTCGGACCCGGAGTCCCGACCCGGCGGGCACTGAGAGCCCTTTTAACGTTCCAGCCATCGTTAGAAAGGCAGGAGCCATGAAAAGGAACAGGATATATGCTGATGGCTGGACATGGCGCCTGGATTCTCTTTGCGCAGCTTTCTCGTGGCATCAGACACAAACAGGTGCCCTGACCTCTGCTGGGTGTGTGTGTGTGTGTGTGTGTGTGTAATTCGCTGGGTTCCCACACTGCGTTTCTTATGGTGCCTTTTCTCTTATCCTCAGACAGACAGACAGATACACACACTCACTCACTCACGAATGTTTGTAACCAGCTCGGTGCAGGTGGCTGCATGTGGAAGCAAGAACAAGTGAAATGTGGAGGCTGAAAGGCGGGCAGGGCTCCTTCATACATGTAAAACACATGTAACATGCGCAGCTATGTTCTGTTCCACCTGCCAGAGACACTCAAAACCAACGGACGCCAAATCCACGGGAGGGGTCTCCTGCCCTGGATGGGGATCCCACGGACGTGAGGGAACCCCAGCCGCCTGTGGCTGTAGGGATGACTCAGCAGGGGGCGGCCATTACTCAGAGCTCCCGGGGTGGAAAGTATGACTGTGGTCCCGCCTCTGCACACCCAGCCCAGCGGGGAATGCAGCCCGTCCGCCTGCGGCCTCTGAGGCCAGGCTGGGCCCCCCTCTCCCCCAACTTCCAAGGGAGGCCCGAGAGCAGCCACGCCTGCACTCCAGGCGCATTTCTGTGGGACCTGGAACTCAGCCTGGGGGCAGGAACGCCAGCAGGCCCCTCCCTGTCGTCCTCAGCAGCCAGAGGCCTACATGGGATGAATCACAGGAGCAGAGTCACCCCGTCACACACACACACACACACACACACACACAGCCTCCAAGACACACTCCTGCAGCCCAGAAGCACCGCCTTCGCTGTTCCAAGGAAAAGGGTCTGGCTCTAGCCGGTGCCTTCACGGCCCTCCTTGGGCTCCACCACGGAGTTTCCCATAATTTCCACTCGGTCCGTCCGGGCGGCTGTAGGTGTATCCCCGCCACACCCAACCTTCTTTCCAAGAATTGGGACTGTTTCAAGACGCCGCAGGACGCGGGACAAGTTGTTAAACATCGGGACTGTCCCGCCAAAAGCGGGACGTCCGGTCACCTTAGCGTAAACGGGCAGCGAATCTCAATGCTTCCCGGCGCCTCTCGGACGTTCCCCACTGTTACGTCTTTTCCTAAACCGAGGGGCCAGGTGCCCGCAGCCCAAGAGCCACAGGCGGCTCCTCACCTTCCTGGGGGCCTGACAGGGAGCCGGAAGCACTCACAAGCAGCTGGGCCAGGGATGGGGCTGAGGCCCTGTCCTTTTAAGAAGATGCATAAGGACAAGGACAACATTAAGTGGGGAACAAATGTTGGCTAGCATGAAGAAACCTCCACGCAGCCGGGCGCCTTGGAGATCTGGCCCCGACAGCTGCAGGCGATGGAAGGAGAGGGCACTCAGAAATGCACCTGCTCCTTTTTCCCTAATCCTGCCCCCTGTTCACCCAACCCCAGCACCCCTCCCCTCCACCGCTGCCAGGCCGGTCTCCGCACCCAGGAGTCTGCTCAGATTCCATCCGTCCGTCAGTTCAGTTTGCTCACTAGGCTCCACTCAGACGTGAAGCTCACGGTGCTGTCTGTCTGTCTGGCTGACTGTGCTCGGCACAGGCTCTCCAGGTCCCTCCAGGCTGTGGCAGGAGGCCAGATGCCACTTGAACCCGGGATGGTTTTGTGAACCAATGCCACCCCAATCCATGCAATTCCAGCGTGTGGTAATTACAAGAGTTTTACCAAAACGTGGGTGAAGCGTGGGGAGCTCGGCAGGGTGGAGTCCCATGGAATTGGCCTGTTTGGAAACGGCTAAGGCACTTCCCCCAAACCTGAATAGGATTGTTAACTGCCAGACAGCTCAGGGCACTTCACTGCCTCCTGTTGGCCAAACTGTAGGCTATGCCCGAAGCGGACAATCTCTGTACACCCTCTGGAGTGTATGTCTCCACCTCGCCTCGGGACAAACTGTGTTTAATCAAAGCACCGGTCCTTGGTCAAGGAGGAGAGCCTTCTAGCTCCCTCAGCGGAAGCTCCTCTGACCCCCGATGCTTCCAAAACTACCTTTCGTCCACGGGCTCCTTAATCACCTCCGTGCAGCCCTTTCCCCAGAACGCTGAGCCCGCTGTAAGGCTGGGGGGGTGGGAGGGGACCCCGGACCTACAATACACACATGACCCACAGGACGGCCCGCATGCACCGTCTTACACCGCCCACAGCCTGGTAACGGCCCACGGTTCCCGGCCCTGCCACCCCATACTGGGACCTCCAACCCCATCAGCTTCCCTGAGATCCGCCTCCACGTACGGGCTCAGGACATCCGGGGCCGCTCCGAATCTGGGACAAGAAGTCATGTGACACGTTTAGGAGGCTCCCGGGTGGTACAGCGGGGCCACTCCCACCCGAGGCCCCTCCCGGGCTGGACACGTGCCCTGTGGAGCCATCGGGACACTCCTAGGCTGACCGTGCCCTCCCAGGCCGGCCAGCTGCCCCTCACCGGACAGAGAGGGCGTGGGGGGCGTGGAGGCAGGTTCACTCAATGGACGCCCTGGTAAATCGAGGGGAACTCGCGGGAAAGGCACAGGGCCGCCACCGGCCGCCACGGGGCCGCCGCCCGGCCTGCCTGTGTGTCCCCCCACACTTTCCTCCTCTCTGGGTCTGAGTCTACCTGGGCCCCTTCTCCCTCCGTGGCTCTCCCGCAATGAAGCTCCGGTCACATGTGTGGCCCCTCAGGCACCCTCTGCCCCTCCCAGGCGTCCGGGCCAGGAATGCAGCCGTGTGTTCTGCTCGCACCTGGGCAGCCGGTGAGGAGCTGGGGTGACAGCCTCCGCCTCCCACCGAGAAAGGCGTTTTTCTTCACAAACAGCAGCCGTGTCCACAGTCCACGCGCTCTGCCGGACCGAGCAGCGCTCTCCGCCCGCGCCACAGGCCGGAGGCCGGCCCGTGCCCGGGCGGGACCCGGGCTCCGCAGGCAGCGCCCTGTCGGACCCGGGACCGTCCCCCGCCCCGCAGAGGGGCTCCCGGCGCCTCTCCCGGGGCTTGAGCGGCACCCGGCGTCCCCAGCGCCGCGCCGCAGCCGGGACAGGAAATCAAGTCCCTCCTCTGGGCCCAGCCCCTCCCGGCCGGGCGGCCGCCGGAGCCGAGGCGCGGGGCGGGGGCCGGCGCCGCCCGGGCTGTGCCGCGGCCCCGGGTCCGCCGGGAGGAGGGAGACCAGGGGCCCCGCCCGGCAGACGGCCGGCCCGGCCCCGCGGCCGCAGGGCGGGAGGGCAGGCGCGGGCTCACCTTGCTGAACAGCTCCAGGTCGTCCTCGTCCCCGTCCAGGGCCAGCGCCGCGGCCGGCAGCAGCGCGCAGGGGCCGTCCCCGCCCGCGCCCCCCGCCGGGAGCGGCTCCTCCATCCCAGCGCCCGCCGCCCGCCGCCCGCCGCCCCGCGCCCCGCTCCGCCGCCTCCCCGGCCTCCCCGCTCCGCCCCGCGCCCCGCGCCCCGCCCCGCGCCCCGCTCCGCCGCCTCCCCGGCCTCCCCGCTCCGCCCCGCGCCCCGCCGCCCCGCTCCGCCCCGCGCCCCGCGCCCCGCTCCGCCCCGCCGCCGCCGGCCTCCCCGCCTCCCCGGCCCCGCCCCGCGCCCCGCTCCGCCCCGCCCCGCCCCCCGCCCATTGGCCCCGGGGCCCGGCCGCCCCGCCCCGCCCCGCGCCCATTGGCCCCGGGGCCCGGCCTCAGCCCCGCCCGCAGACGCGGAGCTGCCCGCCCGGCGCGCTGGCCCGGGGCCCGGGGGCGGGGACGCCGATCCCTGACGATCCCGGAGGCGGCACCGTCCCGCCGCCCGGTCACCTCTCCGCGCGGGTCCCAGCGGGTCCGGGGTCCCAGCGGGTCCGGGGTCCCAGCGGCCCGGGGTTCCAGCGGGTCCGGGTCCCAGCGGCCCCGGGGTCCCAGCGGGTCCGGGGTCCCAGCGGGTCCGGGTCCCAGCGGATCGGGGTCCCAGCGGGTCCGGGGTCCCAGCGGCCCAGGGTCCCAGCGGATCGGGGTCCCAGCGGCCCGGCCGGGGAGCAGCGATCTGTTTGCTGGGCTTCGGTGGATCGGGCCCCTCCTCTGCGGGCGGCGGCCGGGCCTCCGGAGGAGGCGGGGAAGGAAGGCCGCGCTCCCTCTCCGTTAGGAGCCGGTTTGGACCCGGTGACCGGATTCGGGTCCTTTCGCTGTGGGACCGGGACCCGGCGGGGGAGCCGCGATCTTAAACTTTAAGGATGACTGACTCCTGCGCGTCCTGAGGCGGCGGTCAGTGCTGCTGCCCACACTTTCCAGAAGCCTCCATTCCTCCATCCCAGCGGCGAGGAATGTGCCCGCACTGGCCCGGGCTCCGGTGACTCCCTCAGGCCCAGCCTTCCCCGAACCCCTGGGAAGAATGTCAGATACCCAAACAGCCAGGGCGCCGCTCAGACCTTCCCTGGCGAGGAGCCAGCCCCAGAGAAACGAGCCCCAGGCGTGGCTCTGGTTGAACTTGGACCTACGAACCAGGAGGTCAGGGTTCCATTCCCGGTCAGGGCACGTGCCCAGGCTCTGGGCTCGGTCCCCACTGTGGGGCGTGCAGGAGGCAGCTGATCTGTGATTCTCTCTCATCATTGGTGTTTCTCTCTCTCCTACTCCCTTCCTCTCTGAAATCAATAAAAACATATTTAAAAAATAAAGAAATGAGATATAACTTGGGGAAATAGAGAATGTGATCTTTCTGATCGGAGGACAGGCCTGAGGAATACACTCCCTCCCAGGCACGCACACGCACCGCCCGCCGGTCAGTGCCTGCCCACCTTCCTCGGGCCGGGACCCCAGTGTCCTCCCTGTGCTCCGTCCGAATGCCATCCCCGCCCCCGCCCTAGGGAGTGAAGGACAGGCCCATCCCCTCGGGGAAACTTCCCAGGGGCACAGTCTGTGCTCCAGGAGGAGGCCCAGCTGTGTGACTCCAGCCAGAGTGAGGACAAGAGCTGTGTGTGTGTGTGTGAGTGTGTGTGTGTGTGTGTGTATGTGTGAGTGTGTGAGTGTGTGTGTGTATGTGTGTGTGAGTGAGTGTGTGTGTGTGTGTGTGTGAGTGTGAGCATGTGTGAGTGTGTGTGTGAGCGTGTGTGTGTGTGTGAATGTGTGTGTGAGAGAGTGTGTGTGAGTGTGTGTGTGTGAGTGTGTGTGTGTGTGAGTATGTGTGTGAGTGTGTGTGTGTGTGAGAGTGTGTGTGAGCGTGAGTGTGAGTGTGTGTGTGAGTGTGAGTGTGTGTGTGTGTGAGTGTGTGTGTGTGAGAGTGTGTGTGTGTGAGTGTGTGTGAGCGTGTGTGTGTATGAGAGTGTGTGTGTGAGTGTGTGAGTGTGTGTGTGTGTGTGTGTGAGTGTGTGTGTGTGAGAGTGTGTGTGTGAGTGTGTGTGTGTGAATGTGTGTGTGAGTGTGTGTGTGTGAGCGTGTGTGTGTGTGAGTGTGTGTGAGTGTGTGTAGGGTAAACATGGGTATCGGGGTAAACACTCTTTAGAAAAACAGGTGAAACGCGTGACGTTTGCAAAAAGTAACCTTAAAGATGCCGTGTTGAGGGAACAGAGAGAACACTTTCTCAGAATCCCAACGGCGAGCACGCTGACGCCTGGCTGAGGGTCCGGCAGGTGGAAGGGGCGCTGACAGACCTGGACTCCGGAGAGGACGGGAGAAGGGCACAGAGCTGGCATCTGCCGGCCGCGCTGAACCGCCCATCCTGGGAGAGATGGAGGGCTCTGTGCCGGCGGGAGGGACTCACTGTGCCGGATCCCGCACCCGGGGGCGGGGGGGGCTCCCACGGGGTGGGTCTGAGCCCCATCGGGTGCCGCCCTCTGAGGCCTCGCCGCGGGCCGGGGCCGCGCTCTGAAGCGCTGAGGCCGCGGCACTGCCCCGGGGAACCCACCGCGGCCAGAGCCGGCATCAGCGGGATGTGTGCTGGTCAGGCCCCAGGGCCCGGCAATCGATAGCGAGCTGCCGAGTGCCGCCTCCGAAAGGCCGCGCCTTATATCACCCGAGCGCCCGGCGCTGTTTATGGGAAAGCAATCCCGGGAAGAGTGATTTAGAGAGAGGGGTTCAGGGGGAGATAAGCAAAGTCAAGGAGATATACAAGGCAGCTTACAAAGCGGACTTGTCAGCAATCACACGGACGGAGGATTGGAGCTAATAGGCGCCGGCTGGTGAGAAAGACGCGCCTTCGTGAGGAAGCAGCAGAGGCTGTACGTTCGGTGAGATGTCTGTGGGCGCTGAGAGAGGGCTGTGGGGGGGGGGGGAGAGGAAGGAACGGGAGGCCTCAGGCTGGGGTGAGAGTAGGGGAGCAGGTCCATGCTCAGACCTGGGAGCCTTTGGGCATCTGGCTGCAGCGGCCGCACCTACCCAGGGCTTCCCTTGCTCTGCAGCCGGTCTCATTGTTTCCTAAACCAGAACATCTTGGCCCAGCTGCGTGGCTCAGAGGTTGAGCATCCACCTAGGAACCAGGAGGTCACGGTTCAATTCCCAGTCAGGGCACATGCCCGGGTGGTGGGATCCGTCCCCAGTAGGGGGCAGCTGATCCATGATTCTCTCTCATTGATGTTTCTATCTCTCCCTTCCTCTCTCAAATGAATAAAGATATATTTTATTATTTATTTATTTTTTAATATATCTTTATTGATTTCAGAGAGGAAAGGAGATGGAGAGAGAGAGGTAGAAACATCAATGATGAGAGAGAATCATGGATCTGCTGCCCCTGCATGCCCCCTACTGGGGATGGAGCCCACAACCCGGGCATGTGCCCTTGACCAGAATCGAACCTGGGACTCTTCAGTCCACAGGCCGACGCTCTGTCCACTGAGCAAACCAGCCAGGGTGATAAAAATATATTTTAAAACAAACAAAAATACACCCAAATTGCTTTCAGTCTTTTTCAACGCGTATGCAAGCAGTACCATTCACGTTGCTAATACTCCCTTCCATGTCTCCTGAGCAGATAAAGCAGGCGGGTGTCCAGTCAGATCCTGCCCCACAGGATCTTGCCACTGTGCCCCACCTCCCAAACACACTGCACACCTGCCCCCATGGGTTTATCTCCTGCGGCCGCGCACAGGGGAGGTGGGGGGTGGGAGGACCGAGGGGACGCTGCCTTTGGTTTGCTGGGAGGACGGGCCTGCTGATGAGCCTGGGCTGAGGGGGAGGAAACCAGTGCCGGTAACTGGTCCCGCCATGCTGTTTGCGTCGATGACTGTCTGGTCTCACAGGCGGGACATCCCGCCGGAGCCTGAGGACAGGACTCACCGCGTCAGCTGACCGCACGGTCCGCCCAGCCCAGCATGGCTCTCCAGTCAAACCCGGTCAAACCCGCTGCTGTGTGGTGCTCGGCCGGCTTCCTGTAGAAGCTCTGGGCCCCGGGGGGACGGGAACGGCATTGACTTTGAGCTGCATTACCCACGATGCCCCTGAGGTGGGACGTGCACCTGTAACGGCTGGAGGGCCCGCAGGAAGGAAGGCCGGACGTGAACATTTCTCAGCGCCCTCCGCGCACACGGGGCCAGTGCCCATCACGGAAAACCTCCCTCCACGGACTGAAGTTCACGTGTCTCCTCTCTCGGCTCCCGTTTATAAAACACATCAGTGAACAACATGGCCCCGGGCGGTTCTCGTTTCCATAGTTACCACGTTCACGACAGTTGGGTCCCATGAATCCTTTGCCCATCAATACGGAGGGGGCTGTCTTTTGTCCGTTTTTTTTTTTGTTTTTTTTTTTTTTTAGCATCTTCTCGGGGTCGAACGTCTGCTGGCAGTCTCGGGCCTACGGCGCTCACCAGGCGAGGTGTGACCCAGGCCTCCATTTGTGCTCCGTCCGCATCCAGACGCATTTGCGGTCCCCCCCGAGGGAGGCATTGATTTTTTAATGGGTACACTTTCCTCTAATGGAGGCCATCGCTTCCCCGACATCCGCTCGTCTGTCCAAGGAGCCGCTCCTCGTTCCCGAGCCCTCCCCGTCCCCGGGGCTGGGAGGCCGCCCTGGCCAGGAGCCTGCGCGCTCCAGGAAAGGGCCGAGGCCTCCGTGCCCGGAAGGCGATGGAGGCTGGGAATTGGTGGCTGTGACACGGGATTTTAAACCCGGACTTTCAAACAGAAGGAGCTTTGTTCTCGTCACAGACACGCGCGCTCTCTCTGGGGAGATGAGGGGGCATGGTCCCCGCACTGGTCATCGTCTCCACTTTGTCAAATCCTGTCGAGAGGTAGGGTGGCGGGGCCTGGGAGACTCAGCCTTCCCAGTCCGCCTTCAGGAACAGGAAGATGCCTCCTGCAGGGAAGGGCGGCACCCCTCGGCCAGAGGCCAGGCACTGGACGGCTGGCTGAAGGGGTAACTGGAGAACTCAGCGTGAGCATCAGGGAACCTAGGGGATGTCAGAGGGAAAGCTGGTCCTGTGAGCCAAGCCTTAGCCCACACACGCTCCCCTTGAGTGAAGACTCTGCCCCTGCACAGCCCCCAGAGAGGCCGAGAGGCCATCTGGCACCAGCAGAAGGACAAAGGGCAAGGTCATCAAACTACGATGGGGGGCGGGGAGGGCAGGGTCCTGAGGCCTGGGTCTAGCTGAGCCCGGACGGCAGCTCCCCCTGAGCACAGAAGCCTGCTCCCTCCCCCCTGTCCCCCCCTGGCTCTTTCGGAGTCAGTCCACTGCACCCAGGTGCCCGGAATAAATTGTCATTTTGAGGACGCGGAGCCCCGCGTCCCGAGTCCGTTCTGTGTGGCCCCGGCCCAACCCCGAACCTTTCATTGGCTACGTGACCGCCAGGCGTCCTCGCGATCTGAGCTCCAGGTGCAGGAGGTGCCAGAAGAAGGGCCCCTTTTCTGGATTTGTTCCAGCTCTCTGGTCTCGGGCCAGGAGGGCCCGAGGTGTGTCTGCCCTCTCTCCGTCCTCCCTGGTCACCTGCCGCCACCATGGCCTTGCTCCTGGAGCTGGGCTTCTAGCCAATATTCATTGATTTTTTTTTTAAAAAAGCTACCCGATCCTTTATTCATCCAAGGGCAGCTCGCTCTGGCCCTGCAGGGCCAGGGAACACTGAGCATGTGCCTCCAGGGGAAATCACAACAGCTCAGTGGGGCTGAGAGGCAGACTGAGGAGGCTCCTTGCAGAGATGAAGGGGCGGGGCCGGCAGGAGGGGGCGGGGCCGGCAGGAGGGGGCGGGGCCTGGAGGCGGGGCCGGCAGGAGGCGGGGCCTCAGGTGCCATAGGTGGGCTGTGGAGTTGGGACTGGGTTCTGAAGCTGGACACCTACTGTGTGAGTCTGAGCAGGAGAGCACATGGCAAGGAGTTGTTGCTTTTGTGTTGTTCTGAGTGGGCTCTCACTCTGGGTGTCTAGGAAGAAAAGCTTGGAGCAGGGGATTCTGGAGGCCAGGTGATCAGCCAGGGCAGTGGTCGGCAAGCTGTGGATCTGTTGACTAATGAGTTTGCCGACCACTGCCTTAGGGAAAAACACTTAAAAAACATTTTTAATAATGTACTAATGTCTTTAACCTGAAGTCAAAATTTCTGGGTGAGGGTAATGCCTTAGGCAGTGGTCGGCAAACTCATTAGTCAACAGAGCAGCAGACCGCGGCTCCCGAGCCGCAGGTGGCTCTCGAGCCGCAGTTTGCTGACCGCTGAGCTAGGAGGTTCTCCATCACTTACTGAGCCACCTCAGTGCAAGCCAAAGGAGCCATGAGGGCTGATGTAAGACGGGCCGGGAAGGCGCTGAGAGAACAGAACAGGGACCTTTGGTTATCCGGCTGGACAAGGGATATAGAAAAAAGTTGATGTCAAAAGTGACCACAGCCTACCCGCCTTGGCTCAGTGGATGCAGCAGCAGCCAGCGGACCAAAGGGTCTCAGGTTCGATTCCGGTCAAGGGCACGTATCTCGGTTGCAGGTCCTCCCTGTCTGGGCCCTAGTTGGGGCTCCTGCAGGAGGCAAGAGGTCATGCGTCTCTCTCACATCGATGTTTCTCTCTGTCTCCCCCTCTCTCTTCCTTTCTCCCTAAAAACCAGTGGGAAAACATCCTCGGGTGAGGATTAACAAAACAAACAAACAAACAGTGGCCACAGAACCTGGTTTGGGTAATTGAGTGGAATTCTTGAAATCTGTTTATTTCTTTCTCTTATATATCAACACACACAATTTCCACCAAAGTTTAAGGTGACTTTGAAAGATTATAAGAAGATATTAAAATGTAAGTTATAAACATTCAAGAGAGTCTTGTAAAGAAAAGTAGAATTTCAATTTTACAAATCTATAAGAATAGTATTCACCTTTACAAATTAATTAGGTTCTCAACTTTCCGCTTTGGAGTGCATTTTGACAATTCAGATCTCCTTTTATGATCGTAGGCACTAAGCCATATCCTCCCAGTGCCGGTAATTCGTGCTTTTTATCCGAACTTCCCTCCCAGGATCAGAATTCACCCTAAATTCTTAAACGGCATCAAAGGCACTTAGCGATCGGATTTCTATCCATTTCAAAACTGAAGCCATTCCATAGTAAGGATTTTTAAAAGTCATAAATACCAGTTCAAATGATTAATTCTTTAAAAGCTGAACTTACTGTGGCATAAAAAACAATGAAGCCTTAAATAATACATTTGACAAAGCGTGGATCCCGCTGTGACACACTCGAAAGCCACGCATCTGAGAGACTTGGTGGTGGTGGTGGTGGTGGGGGGGGGATGGTTCTTTAAAACCCGCTGTCGGTCTCCGAGTTTAAAGGGGAAGGGACTGAGCGGGAGAGACATCACGTGGCTTTTTCGGGGTCCCAGCGCGAGGGCACCGTTTTGAAGGGCTGCTGTCCTTGAGATGTCACACAATTCCCACGACCGGTTAGAGGCGAGTCTGTTATTTCCCTTCTTCCCGGAGAAAGGAGCAGAGTCCCTCAGGGCAGCGGGAACTCCTTCTTTCTAAAATATGTTATTTTAGCCAAAACCGGTTTAGCTCAATGGATAGAGCGTCGGCTTGGGGACTGACGGGACCAGGGTTCAATTCCGATCAAGGGCATGTACCTTGGTTGCGGGCATATCCCCAGTGGGGGGTGTGCAAGAGGCAACTGATCAATGACTCTCTCTCATCGATGTTTCTATCTCTCTCCCTCCTCTCTGTACAAAATCACTAAAATATATATAAAAAAATTTTTTTAATACATTATTTTAGAAATGAGTGACTTTGCTTTTAACGAACCAGTTGATTCCTAAGTCATCCAAAGTGGCGTCACTGAGCATGTACTGTGGGGCTCGTTGGCCCTGGACACAGTGGGCTTTATTGTGATCTTTTTTAAAAAAATATATATTTTATTGATTTTTTTACAGAGAGGAAGGGAGAGGGACAGAGAGTTAGAAATATCGATCAGCTGCCTCCTGCACACCTCCTACTGGGGATTGAGCCCACAACCCGTGCATATGCCCTTGACTGGAATCGAACCTGGGACCTTTCAGTCCTCAAGCCGACGCTCTGTCCACTGAGCCAAACCGGTTAGGGCTTTATTGTGATCTTAAGGAGTTACTCAAAAGCAAGAACAAAATGAGGTTGCTAAGTGCCATGGAGGGAGGATTTGGGGAAGGCCTCTGCTATCAACCAGCCAACCAGCCAACCAGTTAACAAGCCAACTAGCTAACCAGCAAACCGGCTAACCAGCTAACCAGCTAACCAGGGAACCAGCCAACCAAGGAACAACTTTCTGGGGTTCCTGCCTGTAGGCTTGCTATTCATGCCTGCATTTTAGGATCCCAGCACTACCTGCAGTTTTCAATACAAGTCATCAGGCCAGCACCAGTTTCTACAAACTCTGACCCAGCATCCCGGGGGCCAGTTCCTGTGCTGTGGCAGGGCGGAGACACGGGTGGGCTGCGGAGACTGAGGACGGGGTGGGAATGTCACCAGACCACCCAGCGTTACCAGGGGCAGCTGGGATGATGGAAAGGGCAGAGGAAGAGCCGGTCAGTGGCAGAGATTAGAGTCCGGGTGGCCCAGGAATGGCCCAGGAGACGAAGCCTGAGAGAGCAAGCCCGGGCCAGAGGGGCAGGCAGGGAGGCCCCGGGAAGCCGGAGGGGCCTCGAGAGGGTGTGGAGGGAAAATCCGCCTGAGGCCATCTTCTGTGCCAATAGGAGGCTCCTGTGGACTCACTGCTAGAAAATGATAGATCCTCCTTCCCCCAGCTGATGGACAGACGTAAACCCCACCTGCAGCCGGACATTCCTGAGCACTGACCCACCCATCAGCACCTGCCAAACACCCTAAGTCCCGGATTCCTAAGTCCCTGGGTCCCTAATCATAGGCCTTACCTGAAACCACCCATCAGCGTGTGCGGAGTGCCCTAAACCCTGTCCCCTCTCCTCTCTCCCCTTAAAAGTGCATGAACCCGACCCTCGCTCTCTTCCTCTCTCTCTCTCTGGAAGCAGCCGGCAGGGGTGCTCTTCTCTCCAATAAGCCTGTGTCCTGGCCTCCCGGCCTCCGGCCCCCTCTGTTTCATCTTTCAGAAACATCAATGATGAGAGAGAATCATCGATCGGCTGCCACCTGCACGCCTTCCACCTGGGACTGAGCATACAACCCAGGCCTGTGCGCTTGATCAGGACTGGAACCTGGGACCCTTCAGTCCGAAGGCTGATGCTCTATCCACTGAGCCAAGCTGGCCAGGGCCTGTGTTTCTTTTTAAGAAAAAAAAAATCACACTAAAGTAAAAACTGGCACCTGTCCATTATAAAGAATTCAAAAATACGCTGAAATCCCAAAGATGGAAGTGCAAAAACAAACCAGTCCCAGCACCAGCATAAGCAATCACTTTCCATGAACATCATTTTGGACCACTTGTTAACGTCAAAAACCTGTAAAGAATTTCTGTGAGTTTATTGGAGCCAAACTGTTGACAGATGCTGGGAAGCAGAACCTCAATAAGTTGAGATAATGCTCCGGAGATGGGCGGCTTACACCTGTGTTTATACATTGCCACCAAAGAGACTCAGGTGGGTTACATGAAATCCACTGGTGACAGAGGTGGGAGAAAGCTAAGGGGGGGGGGAGGAGGGAGAGAAATAACCTCCGGGGTGGATGAAAAGTAAAGTGACAGGACACATACCTTGGTGGGTGCAGAAACAATTAACATGATAATGAAGGAATTTGTGGTCTCTGTCCTGGGGCCCACATTGCGTTGTGCCCCGGGGGCTCCAGAAAAAGGGAAGTTACAAGCTACCCAGACATCTCAAGGGTGTGTTATCACAGATGCAAAGACAGACAGGCTCAGGTAAGGTGAAGGTTGGCCTTGTCAGTGAAGATAAGGCCCAGGAGGTGACTGCCCACCATCACAGCCTTTAGTTACAGTTTAATTTCAGACCGTCCTCTGTGGTGACTTTAGGTCTGAGTTTGTAAGCCCACCACGCAGGCCTCCCCTGAGCTATCAGGTCAGCACGTGGCCTCATCGTCCACAGACTTAATGTGCAAACACACACAGAGAAGCTGGGTAGGGAGCAGATGGGCAGAGGGACTTTTGTAAAATTACAACAGTCATATTTCGGATACATTTTTAAATTTAATTTTACTAGAATTTCACAAAAGGAAAGAGAAGCTGATGGAATTGCTGAATTCACAGAACTATTTCTCTAGTCAGGAGACATTTCCCCTAAAATATCCGCTCAAGATTCAAAAAAGAAACCATGAGAACATTAAAGGCTGAAGTCATGATGATTTTCCCAAGGACGTATTTCCCCTGTGTGTGTAGACTGACGTGCTGTGAAAGACGCATCTGTTGGCCCAGCCACAGGGGCACGAACAGGAAGTTCTGAAGCCCTCCTATCAGTAAATGTCAGCCCTGGACTCCCCCCCCCCCCCCCCCGAGGCTCCCCCTCCCTCCTGGCTGCCCCCTCCCACCGCCAGGACCAACCTAGCCCCCATCTCCCGGACCCAGAGCCACAGAGGGGAGAGGTCGCTGGTCTCATCTCCCAGGCGCCTTCATGGCACCACTTTGCCCCAGCAGCTGAGCTCCACGTGTTTTACATATTGGCCTCAGGTGAGGCTGTTTGCATCAATGCTCAGTGGGAAACCCTGCTCAAGGTCAGCCCTCAGGCCCTGCCTTTCCCCAAACACACCAGCTCCCAGGAAGCCGAGTGCCCTCAGCCTCCCGTGGTCTTCACGGAGCATCCTAATGAGGCAGGTGCTGGGGTGCAGGCTCAGGGGAAGGCGGCGGAAGGGAGTGGGCTGTGCTCCCCATCTCCCTGGAAGCCAGAGCCACAGGGGGAAGGGGACTCTGATCCCCTCTACCCGGTGCCCTCCACCCCCCACCACTTCACCCCAAGCAGCTTGGCTTCCCCTGTTTTATAGAATGGCAATCAGGTAGGGAGGGCATTGTTAGTGGAAAGTCTGTGTGGAAAGGGGTTGAAAACCCCTTCAGGGTCAGCCCCGGGCCCTTGCTGATAGGTCCTCCCTCCCTCCAGCTGATGGACAGACATAAACCCCACCTGCGGCCAGACATTCCTGAGCACTGAACCACCCATCAGCACCTGCCAAACACCCTAAGCCCTGGGTTCCTGAGTCCCTGGGCCCCTAATCATAGGCCTCACCTGAAACCACCCATCAGCTCCTGCCAAACACCCTAAGCCCCCGGTTCCTGAGTCCCTGGGCCCATAATCACAGGCCTTCCATGAAGCCACCCATCAGCGTGAGCCGAGAGCCCTAAGCCCCGTCCCATCTCCTCCCCTTAAAGGTGCTGTACCCCGGCCCTCGCCCTCTTCCGCTCTCCCTGGAAGCAGCCGGCAGGGGTGCTCTGCTCTCCAATAAAGCCTGTGTCCTGGCATCCTGGTCTCCGGCCCCCTCTGTTTCATCTTTCATTTGCAAGCTTGCAAGTCTGCATCCCAATGGGCAGCAGACACTCCCTGGTGGGCAGGGAAGGTCTGGGCCTGCTTTGGGACAGGGACACTGAGCCTGGACCCTCAGGGCTGCAGGGAAACCGCGGCCGAAGCGGCTCAGGACGTCCTGTCTTCCCTGTGGACCCTGCCCTGTCCACGCTGGTGACGTGCACCTGTCGCGGGCACGGAGCAGCGCCCACAGCACAGCGCCACGGAGCTCCCGATCCGGCCCCGAGCTGCCCGGTGAGCGAGCTGCCGGCTGCACAGGCGCTGATGGCCGCACTTTTTAGCATTTCCCTCCCAGTGACCATCCCACTACCCCCTCCCTGTGGCTCTCTCTTCTTATTTACGTTCCCAGCTGTTTCTCTGTAATTTTATCCAATAGTTTTATTTGTCTTTCGGGGAGTATGGGTTTGACATTTCATGAGCCTAGCTACAACATTTATAAAATTGACAAAATTGAAACCTGTCACAGGGAAATGACTGACTTAATTTAAAATGGGATTACTTTCTATTTATATAAGGCTCTTATCATTCAACTGATGACCTTATTATAAAGTCCTTTTTATAGATGACTGTTATGGTAAATATACGAGATATTTTATATGTTCGCTTCGCAGTAAGAGGCACTCTCGGCGCTGGCTCCAGCATATTGACGTGACTTCCGTATTAGGTGATGTTTTGCTCCCGAAGTTTCTTAGATTGGGGTACAGGGAGGACAGAGAGGAAGGCCTTGGCCTTCACGGATATATTAGCTCCTAGAATTCACACTTTTGTGGGCCTGTCTTCGCTGAGAGACTTTATCCACAAAAGATGTGAGTTGTTCTCTTTAAGGAATGCAGAGACCTGGCGGGTGTGACACGTTGGCTAAAAGGCGGAGAGGAGAAGAGCCCCGAGCAGAAGACAGCTGAGCAGAGCAGACATTTAGTGCCCACAAACCGCACACGGGCTGGGCGGGGGACGGGGGGGTCATGTGGTAGGTACGAAGTGCAAGTTCCCAGCGGACGGAGCGTGGTCGCTGAGTTTTCAAGGCCACCTGAGTTTGCTGTGCTGCCATCTGTAGTGAAGCCCAGGGTGTGGGAATCTTGATACAATCCAGAACGTTCTGTGGCTATGGTCTGGGGAATGGGATGAAGGCGGGGACTCTGTGAAGTGAGAGGGAGCCACAGCACGGGAGAGCATTTCACGAAGCCTCAGAAGTAAGACCGAGTGGAAACGGAGCACTGACTGGAAGCCAGACACGAAGAAAGCAGCAGCAGGAGGGCGTGAGGTCCGGAGCCCAGGAGCTGCCTAGGGTGCCGGGCGAGAGGAGAACCACACCCCTAAGCCTGGAGGCTGAGGGATATCAAGGCTGGAGACTCAGGGATAACGAGGCTGGAGACTCAAGAATAACGAGGCTGGAGCCTCAGGTATAACTAGGATGAGACTCAGGGATGAGGCTGGAGAAATCTAGGAGACAGCTCTCACCCTTGCATACATTCAGATGGAATGCCAGGATCAGCCACAGCATTTGCTAATCAGCCTTTCAAACAGGCTGTAGGACCGGCTCAGTGCGTGTCTTGAGCTCACCACCTTAGTCCGTTCCGTCGGAAACAACAAAACAGGAAACACGAGTTCCAGGAGCATTGCCCGTGGTCCCTGAGCTGCTTCCCTCACAGACACGCCCAGCGCCCCGCCCGCTCTGCTCTCCTCTCTCTTCCTCACCGGCTCCAGGCGGTGCACAGTGTGGGCCCCGGGCTGCTGAGCGTCTGTAAGATGCCCGCTCCCCGGAGAAGCATCGCTGCTACGGACGGACTCACAATGAGAGAACAGGACGCCCGAGGAGAGTGAGGGAGCAAGGGAGGCCAGTCCCTGACCGCACGGGGGGCTGTGGCTGCGGGGACCCCGTGAGCTGCCTCTCTCTCGGGGCTCCTGGGAGGGACCCAGGGCAGCTGCCTCCTTCGGGGTGCTAAGGGAGACCTTGACCTGTGAGCGGTTTGGGCGAGAGGAGAGCATGGTGTCCCTCCGAGTCAGCACGGTGCTGCCCAGGGAGGGTCTGGAGGGCAGACTTTGCCCCGGGGAGAGCGGCTTAGCGGCCAGCGTCATCGAAGCCCTATAGGAACTAGTCCCCGAGGTCCCGGAAGCCGGACTTCCCTCCACGGGGAAGAGTTTCCTTATCAGCAGAATGATAACATCCCCCTCCGTGGCCCAACCCAGGGGGAAGGGAGGCGGCCACCCCTAAAATATGAAATCCGTTACTTTTCTTAAGAATCTGTTCTTTATTGATTTCAGAGAGGAAGGGAGAGGGAGAGAGTGAGAGAGACATCAATGATAAGAGAGAATCATTGTCCGGCTGCCTCCTGCATGTTCCCTTCTGGGGATCGAGCCCACATCCTAGGCCTGAGCCCTGACTGGGCATCGAACTGTGACCTCCTGGTTCATAGGTCAATGCTCAACCACTGAGCCACGCCAGCTGGGATACGTATGTTCATTTTTTAAATAATGTTTATTTACTTAACAGCCAACTGACGATCTCTTATCAGATGACATGGTCCCTTCTAGAACATGCCAAGTCCTCTGGCCTCTGTCCCCGTGTCTCCGGCAATGCAGAATGCTGCCACACCACATAAACAAATGTGACTGTTTCCCCTGAAATACGTTTTCTGTGTTTAATGGATTATACATTTATTGATGTGACAGAGAATTCAAATAGGCCAGAGGCATTATTGGATTTAGAACTGATTTTTTTTTTTTTTTAAATAGAGAAGACCAAAATGGCATTTTGTTCAGCTTTATCTAATTATTTCTCAAGCTCTGTTCCACAGTCAGTTGAATTAAATTAACAAAATGAAATAATGAATTTTCTGGAAGGGTTTTCTTTAAAGAACCTGATGTTATTGTGGTTGTTTAAACAAAATGGCTGTACCTCTTTTATACAGTGAGAATGCTGTAAGTGCCTCTGAGACTGGCATAAGCACCAGTGATCAAGGACATGTCCCGGCGGTAATTATTTCAGGTGGGCCCACCTGGAGACAGCAATGTTACCACATTTACAAAGCACTTCTGCTTCCTGAGAAACTGAAAATCTTTTAGCCATATATACACTGAGGGGCCAGATGATGATGATTGCTGAACACATAACAATCTGGCCACTCAGTGTATATCCTATATAGTAAAAGGCTAATATGAAAATTAGGAGTTTGATCAGCAGGCAGGCTGGCCAACCGCCCATGTCCCCTCCCCCTGGCCAGGCTGGCCGGAGCCTACCCATGCATGCATTCATGCACCAGGCCTCTAATATATATATATATATATATATATATATATATATATATATATATATATATATACTGCTTTCAGAGATCATAATAATCTGGCCACTCAGTGTGTGTGTGTGTGTGTGTGTGTAAATAAATAAATATAATCCTCACCAGAGGATATTTTTCCCATTGATTTTTTTTTTTTTTTTTTTTTTTTTTTTTTAAGAAAGAGTGGAACGGGAGAGGGAGGGAGGGAGAGAGAGAGAGAGAGAAAGAGAGAGAGAGAGAGAGAGCGAGAGCGAGAGCGAGAGAGAGAGAGAGAGAGAGAGAAAGAGAGAAACAGGATGTAAGAGACACAGCTATTGGGTTGCCTCTTCCATGTGTCGCGACTGAGGTTGAGGATTGAACCTGCAACCCAGGTATGTGCCCTTGACTGGTAATCAACCTGAGACCCTGCAGTGTGCCAGCCAGGACTCTAACCACCCACCAACACCATCCCAATGTTTTTTTTGTTTTAAAAAAAATATATTTTATTGATTTTGTACTGAGAGGAAGGGGGAGAGACAGAGAGCTAGAAACATCGATGAGAGAGAGTCATCAATCAGCTGCCTCTTGCACACCCCCCACGGGGGATATGCCCGCAACCAAGGCACATGCCCTTGACCGGAATCGAACCCGGGTCCCTTCAGTCCCCAAGCCGACGCTCTATCCACTGAGCCAAACCGGTCTCGGCCCAACCCAATGTTTTAATTGATCATCAAAAGGCATCCATGCACTAGCCAGTTTGGCTCACTGAATAGAGCATCGGCCTGGGGACTGAAGGGTCCCGGGTTCGATTCCAGTCAAGGGCATGTACCTTGGTTGCAGGCACATCCCCAGTGGGGGGTGTGCAGGAGGCAGCTGATCGATGTTTCTTTCTCATCGATGTTTCTAACTCTGTATCGCTCTCCCTTCCTCTCTGTGAAAAATCAATAAAATATATTAAAAAAAGAAAGAAAAGAAAACACTCATGTTTTTCAAAGTCACTCCTTCGTGACACTCACTAGCCCGCAGTGTCCGGAGTGCTGGCCTCTCCCGCTCCTGACACGCCGTGGGAGCAGCAGGGAGGGGTGAGCCGGGCACCCTCTAGCTCCTCTCCATGGCACACAGGCCCTCGGAGGAGCCCGGGATGTGTCACCAATCCCCCCTCCCCAGGAGGGGGCGCTCTCCGCGTCCCACCATAAACCAGCATGAACATCTCTTCGACATGTCTGTTACCGAATTGAACTGTTCCTTAAATCTTGCATTGCCGGTTACAAACATATTTTCACTGATTTCACAGAGGAAGGGAGAAGGAGAGAGAGAGAGAGAGACATCAATGCTGAGAGAGCATCGTTGGTTGGCACAGTCCGAGGGCCGACGCTCTATCCACTGAGCCCAGCCAGCCGGGGCTTGCACTGCCATTGGATTTGTCACTTAAGCACGCGTTCTCTCTCCCACTGGGCTGCGGGGTCCGGGAAGGTCACGGGGCACGTGTCCCCTTTCCTGTCCTCGCCCATGCCCTCTGAGCGTCTCCAGGGAGGACTCGATGACTATTGATGCATCGGAGGAGATTTAGCAGAAAACACCCCACCCGGGGCCTCACGCTCGGCTGCCAGCTCAATCCCATGACTTGCAAATTTAATTTTGAATGAGTGCAAAGTACTCACTTATCCTGCAAAATGAAACACTGCACATATCAGAGAGGATCGATCTCCTTCGGGTGACATCAAAACCCTGGACCTGCTTTCTCCCTTATAGGCCCAGACGATGTGCACGTTTCTATCACATTAATTGACAAGTATCGTGATTTAAAGCTCCGTGTTTCAAATAGACACACCGTGCAGATGGGTTTTAAAATATGGCGCTTCGACCTCAGGCAGGTTTTAGGTCACGGAGAACGAGGGGATTTCACATGCGAATTACAAGCCAATCAGTGCAAATCTTGTGTCTCGAAACACCCTGACCCCCTCCCTTGGAATTAATATTCAATAACAGTGACACCCGGAAGGCAGATGGGATTCTTACCTCATCTGTTTGTGCCACACGGGTAACGGGCAGCGGCGGGGCCACAGTGTGCGAGGCGAGAGCGGAGGCCTTTCCAGGCACCGAGAGAAGCAACAGTCGCATAAACAGCGAAGGCACTACGTCTCTGCATGACTTCCCCGTGGCGAAGGACGTGCAGGGCGCCCTCAGAGAACGCACACACACACATTGGATAACCATAAAGGCAGTGTTTATTGAAAGGCATTTCATTTTCTTTCTTTTTAAAAAAAATATATATTTTATTGATTTTCCACAGAGAGGAAGGGACAGGGACAGAGAGCTAGGAACGTCGATGAGAGAGAGAGACATCGACCAGCTGCCTCCTGCACACCCCCCCGCCCCCCGGGGATGTGCCCACAACCAAGGTACGTGCCCTTGACCGGAATCGAACCCGGGACCTCTCAGTCCGCAGGCCGACGCTCTATCCACTGAGCCACACCGGTTTCAGCGAGGCATTTCGTTTTCAAACGCAGCTCTGTGCTGTGCACGTGGGTGTGCCCTGCATTTTCTCAGGAGGAAAAGGAGTATTCGGGCAAGAACGTCCCGTCTAAGTCATCAGCGCGGCCGGGGGGTCGCAGTCCACGCGTCCGTGTCATGGGGGGGTGGGGGGGGCGTATCCCCGAGCCACGCTCTCCACATTGTCAGCAGAGAGAAGACGCTGGTGTGTCCGGTCAACGGCGAGAAGCATCTGCTCATCAGCATCCCTCAGCCGTCTCGTCTCAAACCAAACGGCCCGAGACCCTCAGAGACATCCCACCGGCCGAAGGGGGAAAACATTCGTTCAGAGGCTCTGGAATCCGAAACCAGGCCCAGAGACTTGAAAAACAGAAACGCTATATCAACAGCCTTCACGTGCCTGTTCTTTCTTTCTGTCTCAGAAACAAAAGAGCTTTAAAGCAGCAGCCAACCTTGGGAGTCGTTTCAAAACCCACGGCAAGGTCTGGGCCTGGAGGAGCCACAGAGGCTCACTGGGCACACTCACGTGACAGGGGCTGCCCTGGGCGCCGCACGCTCCCGGCCAGGTGTGAGTTTATTTATTTATTTATTTATTTATTAATTTTTTAATGAAATGCTGTAGAGCCTAACGTTTGCACCTTTTTAAGCAAATGCAGTTCTTCCATCTTTGTCCACAGAAAAAATCCAGGGAATTGGCAAAACTGCAGGATGTGTATTTGATGCTCAGAATGAATGGCATTGCAGACATGGCTTCTAGGAAAAAACGATGGGGCTTTTGAAAATGTCTGTTTCGAAAGCGCTGCATTTTCTGTATGAATGGGCACAGAAAGTGCCTGGGAAGTGGGACTAAGACACCGGAGCCCCCTCCCTGCCTTCATTTGGTTGCTGGCCACGGGGCGAGTCCTCGTGGAGGTGTAAAAACACAGGTGCCTGGTAACCTTCCGGCTCCCACTTCCTCTTCCGAGTCGCTCTGCCCACAATAACTCCTGCCTTTCATTGCCATTTAGTTATTTTCCTTTGTTCTTCTTTGTCTCTCTTAGGGAAGAAACATTATCTTAAAATGAGGTTTCTTTCTGCAGGCGTGGAAAGTTTTCACCGCCTGTACTCTTCCAGGAAAAAAAAAATAAAGAATTCTGAAATGATGGCCTGGATTACAAATAATTATTTAAATTGCTTCAGCTTCGGGAGCTGGAAGAAGACAGGGCGATACTGGCTGGTTTTGAACAGCCCCCGATGGGATCCTGCTGCCAGCCGGCCTGCCCGGCAGCCACTAGAGGGCACTGTTGTATAAGCCCCTCACGGAGAGGCCGGCTGTCTTAATAACCAATTTCCCTCACATATGTATATTTAGGTATGTCAGTGTCTCTCAAAATGAAACCGGCTTAGCATTTTTAATTGGATATGGCTGCTAACTACAACTTCATGTAATTAGAGTGAAGTTACCCTCAAAGGTTAAAATGTAGGAAAGAGAAAAAAGAGAACCATAGCTATATCCTACCAATCACATTTTTACAATAGAAAGATCTTTCAAAACCTGGATTTTTCCCCTCAGTTAAAACAGACTTCATTATGAATTTCACATTGTGCCATTTTAAACCGAGTGACAATAACTGTAGGAATAATGGTTTTCCGAGTAGCGCCTGTCAGCGATCTTTTTCCTCTCTCTCTCTCTCCTGCCCTCTCTCCTCCTGCAACCTGTCATTTTAATTCTCTTTTCTCCTCCCGGGATTCTGGCCTGAGCTGGGGACCTAGGTCAGGAAAGGACCCGTGGTCCGCACAGCCTGCCTGGGGAACTGCAGCCTCAGAACCCACACGCACCCGCTCACCCTGCCCCTGTGTGTGTGTGTGTGTGTGTATGTGTGTGTGTGTGTGTGTGTGTGCATGCGCACACACGCAGCAGGCCCGCTGTGAGCACCTGGGCCCGGAGAGCAGCCTCTGGACACAGAAATTATCCTGGAAAACGTACTTTCGGAGCCCCCACACGGATCATTGAGGCTGCCTGATGTCAGCCTTCCTTCCTGCTCACTCCTTCCTGAAGTGATGGCCAAAACCGCCCCTGCTGTTCCCCTGGGAACCTCCGAGGGGAGCCGGGCCTGAAGGGAGTCGCTCCAGGCGGCACAGAAGTGCCCCATGGCACGTGGCACGTCTCAGAGGGAGGCGACAGACGTTGCCTCGGTTTTCTTCTTTAAAAAAAAAATTTAAAAATACAGATTGATTTCTGAGAGGAAGGGAGAGGGAGAGAGAGAAGGAAACGTCAATGATGAGGGAGAATCATGGGTCGGCTGCCTCCTGTATGTCCCACACTGGGGATGGAGCCTGTGTCCTGACTGGGAATCGAACCCTGACCTCCTGGGTCACAGGGTCAATCCCTGAGCCCCACGGTAGGGACCCACTGCCTTTCCTTGAGCGCCGGTTTGAAACCACCAGCCTGGAGAACGGCTTCTGTGAGATGACGCCGGAAAGCAGGCTCAGGTGTGCACGGACTTGCCCGGAGGCTCAGGTGTGCACGGACTTGCCCGGAGGGTGTCTGCAAGGATGAGACCCGAAAGCCACAAAAATGCTCTTACTGACTCACCCCCCACCCCCGGACCGGGCCACAGGGGGGCTCCGGGCGCGGCTCCACAGCCCCTGCTGCTGGGTTCCTCCTGAAACTGGGGCTGTGGATGGTCCCCTCTCCCCGTGGGCCGAGGAGCTGGCCCCCTCCCCTGCGCCCTCCCCCCTTCCCTGCTTCCACAGCCGTCTCTGCCGCTGAGTTATTCTCTTTCTTTCACACACACACTCACACTCACACACACACACACACACACACACACACACGTGCACACACGCACACGCACATATACACATACACACATATGCACACACACGTTTACTGATTTCAGAGAGGAAGGGAGAGTGGGAGAGAGGAAGAAATACCAACGATGAGAGGGCATCATCCATCGCTGCCTCCTGCACCCCCCCACCCCCCTCAGGATGGAGCCCGCAACCCGGGCCTGTGCCCTGAGCGGGAATCCAACCCTGACCTCCTGGCTCCTAGGCCGATCGACACTCTGATGGTTCTCTCTCATCACTGGTGTTTCTCTCTCCCTCTCCCTTCCTCTCTGAAATCAATAAAAATGTATTAAAAAAAGAAAACAGGAGGAGCTGCAGCCGCCCTGCCCTGGAGTTTCCTGGACATGGATCTGAGCCCCGGGGGGGAAGGGAGAGACGGAATCGCCCGGATCGTGCAGCGCCTGTGCAGCCTGGTGAGGTGGGGCGGGCAGCCTTGGGGGAGGCGCTGGGGTGCGGGGACCGGGCACTGCAGGCGGCAGGACGCGGCGGCCTCTCCCTGACCGCTGTTCCGGGCGGAAAACTGAGTCTGTCCCGGGGCCCATCTCCTGCCGCCGGAGCCCAGGCCTCGCTGCCCCGGTGGTGGAGGTCTGGGCTGTGATTTCAGGAGCCCCCGGCGGCGGCGGCAGTGACCCCGGGCTGCGCCACGGGCATGGGGACGGGATGCTGTTCCTTCGGGGCGGGACATGGGGGACTCGGGAAGACCGCTCCCCTGCTCTCCCCTCCCACCGTGTTCTCTGCCATGTCAGCCACAGGAGGAAGCAGCCCCTCCTCCGCCGGCTGCTCGGGGCCTGTCCTCGGAACCAGGGGGAGCCGACCTCACACACAGAAGCCCACCAGGCCGGCGGCGGGGACCAGGCAGCACTCGGGCCGGCTCCCGTGCGCACTCCCAGGATGTGGTAGTGCGGCCGCCTGCATATTCAGCGCCGGCGTGTAACCTTTGAAATAAATTGGAATATTCCTCCCCGCGCACACCGAGCGATCACAAACAATCACCTCCGAAAGGTCACCGCTCGATCGGGCCCCGATGGCGGGCGGCGGCCGGCGCCCCACTAACGGGCCGTGTGGCTCTGAGCGCCCGGCGCCTCCGCCCCCGCCCCCGGGACAGCCCCGACAGCACCCCCACCGCAGAGCCACGGGGTTTCCGGGCTGTGGATCGCTTCCCTCTTTCTCTTATACTCGACTCTGTGTTAAAACTTACGTTGGCTGATGGAGGGTGGGCCTGGCAGGCTGGGGAAGGCGTGGGGGAGGGGGTGGAAGTTCTTCGGCCCCCGGTGCATTGGCAATGTCCAGGAAAACGATGATCTGGTTTCCTCTCTCCTCAGTGACTGTGTGCGAGCAGGCTAAAGGCAGGCGGCACACACACACACACACACGCACACGCACACGTGTTTCCGTTTACAGAACCTGCTCACTGACCAAACGCCTTAGGACTCCCCCCTGCGCCGAGAGAGGCTTTACGGCGGCAGCTCAGTGCGGCCGCAGAAGCAGAAACCTGGCTTTTGTTAAGTCCAATCATGTCCGCGGCGCACGTTTCCAGCAAAATAGCCCCGATCCAGACCCTTCGACCGGCAGATAATCACTCCTCGCGGCACCTGTCGATTCCGTGGCTGCCGGACAGCACCGGTGCCTCTCCCTCTTCCTAACGGGGCCACGGCAGAGGCTGCCGGCCACACGCCGGTCTAGAGAAGCTCACCCGAGCCACACCCGCAGGCCCGGGCGTCCAGAACGCCACCTGGGAGTGGTAGCGAGGGCGGTCCAGACAGACGGTCACACCACGCCTTCTGCAGGATCTGCCTGCACCCCCGGCCTCAGCCCAGTCATTTCTTTTAAAAAATAAATATTTTTATCGATTAAGAGAGGAAGGGAGAGGTGGGGGGGGGGGGAGAGAGAGGAATATCAGTGATGAGAATCATTGGTTGGCTGCCTCCTGTTCGCCCCCTACTGGGAATTGAGCCTGCAACCCAGACATGTGCCACTGACTGGAATGGAACCTGGGACCCTTCAGTCCGCAGGCTGATGCTCTATCCACTGAGCCAAACCGGCTGGGGCTGATGTTCAATATTTAGGTGGTGGCTACACGGTGCGATATAAGATCTTGTCGCAGAGATACCCACACGGGAAACCTATATGTCCGTGCTGACCGGTGCCACCCCAATACAGGTAATAGAGAGCAAGCATTTAACTATGGGCATGCGTGAGGCGAAGGGTGTGCGATATGGCGGGCGGGCGGGCCGAATACAGATTCAGGACCGAGCACGTCTCCGGTCCCTCTCATCACGCCGCGGCGGCCGGGGGCGCCCCCGTGGGGACGGATCGAGAGAGCGCGGCTCCGGGCTGGGAGCCCTGAAAGAATTTGCATTTATCTTTGTCCAGAGGATAAGCGGAGGCGGGAGGCCTTCTGAGGGATGTTCTAATGAACCCGGCTGCCCGCGTTTTCGTATTCTGAAAGCCCAGCCACTAAACTTCAGCTTTCCGGTGAGAAGGAGGGAGAGAGCAGAGGGTCCCTGTGGAGGGAGAAGGGAGGAATTAAAATGGAAAGAGTGACCAGCACTCACGGCGGGAGCCTGGCTAGGACGCTTCTGCATAAGCATCCCCCATCGCTCCGCGTCCCCCCCCCCCCTCCCCGACAGCCCCTGACTCCGCCTGCCCCGCCGAGAGCCCGTCCTGCTGTCAGGGGGCGCTGTGCTGTGCGGGGACCCTGTGGACTCGGACCCCTGCAGACTGGGACCCGCTGCCTTCCACGTGGCCGGCCTGTCAGGCGGCGTTAGCACCCGGCTGGCTGCCTGCACACGGAGCAGTGGTCTCCAGGGCTGGCGATGGGGTCCTTCCCCGTGCAAACTGCGCCCACTGGCCTCCGGGGAGCGGTCCCGCACTGGGAAGGCCCTGGAGAGAGGCCGGCCGGCGGCCCAGGCCGGGCCTGTGGGTGCCCATTCCGGACGCCTTTCCTCTCCGTGAGGCCTCAGCCACACCTGGGCGGCTGCCTGGGGACACCCGTTCGGAATGTATTTTTAAAAATATATTTTTATTGATTTCAGAGAGGAAAGGAGAGGGAGAGAGACAGGAACATCCATGATGAGAAAGAATCGTGGATCGGCTGCCTCCTGCATGTTCCCCACTGGGGATCGAGCCCACAACTGAGCATGTGCCCTGATAGGGAATTGAACCTGGAACCTCCTGGCTCATAGTTGACGCCCAGTAGGGGGCGTGCAGGAGTGTAGCCGACAGATGATTCTCTTTCATCACTGATGTTTCTAACTCCCCCTTTCCCTTTCTCTCTGAAATCAATAAAAATATTTTTTTAAAAGAAGGGTTGACAGATATTAGCAGACAGAAGGTGCTGTTGACACTGAGATGATATCTTAATTAATGCGCTCTCTATCCCAGTATTTCTCAAGCTCCGGATAAGTCAGCCGGGGGCTTGTTAAAATGAAGATTGTGTTTCGGGAGGTGGGGCCTGGGATCGGGCAATAAGCTCCCTGGGATGTGGATGCTGCTGGCGAGTCTGGCGTTGATCTGGAACATTCCAGCGTGTGTGACCTACATGTAATCTAAGTGACTTCAAACACCATTTTGAACACAATTGCTATGTTTTTACTCATGCAAACTGTTTGAAATGGGTTCTTTTAAAGGAATGCATTTCTTTAATGTTGGATTATAAAAGGATTTCCTATCCAGAAGACCTAAGATGAAGGTGAGGATTTTTCCTTTCCTACCCTCTCTACATCTAATTCTGAATAACAACAAAAACAATTTTTTAAAAGAGCACACAACCCCAGAGAAAATTGGGCAAATGATAATAAAAGGTAGCTGATCTAAAAGGAAGTTAAATGAACAAAACTTTTAAGGAAGGATTCTTGATCTCACTATCCTATATAATAAAAGGCTAATATGCAAATCGACCTAATGGTGGAACTACTGGTTGCTATGACGCACACTGACCACCAGGGGCAGACGCTCAATGCAGGAGCTGGCCCCTGGTGGTCAGAGTGCTCCACACGGTGCCTGTGTCTCACGCTCCTTCATCGCTAACGACCCACGTGCCCCCACCACACGGACCTCTGCATCCTGGGCCCGCCCAGCGTGCCCGATGGTCTGAAGCTGGCCGGCGGGCACAGCCTGTTTGCTTGGGGGATTAGTATTATCATCTGGCTCCACGCAGAGTGCATGGAAGCGGGGGGCGAGGGCGAGTGGTGGGGAGAGGAACTGGGGCGTCCCCTCCTGGGCGCTGGGTCCCGGCCCCGAGAGAAGCGTGCGGAGCTGGGCAGAGCGTCCACGTTGGCATCGCCTCGTTGGGAGCGCGGCTGGCGGCCATCTGCAGAGCAGACGGAGCCTGCAGCTCAGGGAGCGGCCTGAAGCAGCGGCCCGGGTCCGAGCGGGGCCTGCACAGCCGGAGGGCTCCCTGTCTGCCCTCCTCTGAGGAGGCAGCCTCCCGCCCGGGGCTTCATGTATCCACCGCCCGGAGTTTCCAATCTCTCTCCACCCGCGTTTCCCAAACTGGGTGCCCCGGCGCCTGGGAACGCTGAACGATGAAAAAAAGGCCGTTCTTCACAAGGGGTGCGTGTGGTCCATCAGCGTTTTTTTGGAAAAGCTACATGAAATATTCATTTCCCGAGGCTCGGTGATTTGTTAGTACATGGAAAGCCGGAGGAGGCGGAGAGAAGGCTGCTCAGCTTTGGTGGGACCGATGCCAGCCTGCTCTCCTGTCTGCCTCCTCCACCCCCTCACGTCTGCCCGGGTTCCGGTGGCACATCCCTTCTCCTGAGCCTGACCCCACCCGTTCCCTCGGGGAATGGGCTGACCTCCGAGGTGAGTGGCTTGCGGGGAGATTCAAGTACCTGTGTCTGTTGGTCTGGCGTCTGCACAGCTGCCCTGCTCGCTGTCCTGCCCGTGTCGGCCGCTTCCCCATCACCGGCCGCGGAGTGCTCGGCAGCGGCCTCCGGACACCATCCTTGTCTCATCTGCTTTTTACAATGACCGGAGAGCTGGGATTTTCCCGGTTCTCACAGGAGAACACTGAGGCTCGGAGAAGGCGTGTGATTTGCTCACAGCCATCCAGCGACGCGCAGCCACGCGAGGGGGTCAGGCCTGACTCCACGCTGGCGCTTCTCGGCGCTGAGGCGCTGAGGACCATTCTGCGCATATTTCACATTTCCCAAAGGGCATCGCCTTCTGCATAATACCAGGGCACACTCAAAAACCCACCTTCCTATGGATTTCCGAGAGGAGGGGAGAGGGAGGGAGAGAGAAACATCAATGGTGAGAGAGAATCAGGGACCGGCTGCCTCCTGCTCCCTCCACACCAGGGATGGAGCCCGCAACCCGGCCTGTCTGTAACCTCCTGGTTCATAAGTTGATGCTCAACCACTGAACCACACTGGCCAGGTAAGAGTACACTTTTTATGTGAAAGAGGCACAACATAGGATCCTCGCAGATGGTGACCTAGATTTGGTAAATACGCTCAGCCACGCGAGGGGCAATGAGTGAGCGGAGGGCGCCGCGGAGCGCGGGGGCGGTTTGGGAACCGCCGGGGCCATCAGCCCCACGCCATGGAACACCGCCCGGGAGCTGCTCACAAGCCAGGCAACGAGGAAGTCCAAACGTCACCCCGAGAGCGAGGGCTGCGCGCAGGGTGCCTCCTCCGACCGGGCACGGTTCCCGGGTGCTCGGACCCTGCACACGCACGGACACCCGTGAAGATACAGGCCCCGTGACTGCACCTCAGCACGGACGCCCCGAAAGCCCCACCACCACTCAGGGTCTGGTCCCGTGAGCCCTCACGTCATGGATGACTCCCATCGGGGCCTCGGACTTGACCCTGAGATGGACTTGGACCATCGGGCGAAGGTAGGGATGTGGGAGCCAGTCAGCTCTCCCGGTGTGTGGTCCCTGTGTGACTGGTATGTTCTAGCACCCAGTGTTGCCACCAGAAGATGAGAACAAGGCCACGGGGGCACCTCACAAGACAATGTGTGCGAGCAGAGGGAGGCACCGGGGAGGGGCCGGCACGGAGCATGTGTGTGCAGCTGAGGCTGCCCCTGCGGCCACTCAGATCATGCCTGTTCCTTCCCCGCTCCATCCGGCTCACTCGCCAGGCCTCCATGGCAGGGCACTGGTGCCAGAGAACCTGAGGCCCACGCCACTCCCCTCTGTTTATTTTCTAACCCCCACCGGAGGAGATGTTTGGTTGGTTTTTAGGTAGAGGGAGGGAGAGGGAGAGAAACATCATCGATCGGCTGCCTCTTGCTTGGGCCCTGGCCGGGGAGGGCGCCCGCAGCCTAGGGGTGTGCCCGGGTGGGACCCACACTGCACCTTGTGGGGTGCGGGGTGAGCTGAGCCACCTGAGCCGCCGGCCGGTGAAGTCCGACAACATTAAAGGGACTGAGTGCTGCCATCTCCTGGAGCCGAGGACGTGGAAGGGAGAGCTCACACGTGCTTTCCAGAGCTGCCTTCAGACCTGGCTGTGACAGGCGACCGAGACTCAACTACTGAGCACCAGCCAGAACCCCTCCCACCCTCCAGCCGCGACCCCGAGGCCCGAGCCTTTAAACAGCCGTCCCCGCCCCGGGGCACACGCAGGAGCCTGAGTGGGCAGAACTGCCAGGCCTCCGCGTTCCCGAGTGAACTCAGTTCCTCACAGTCTGAGCTGGCCTCAGTTTACCTCTCTTTTTTTTTATTTATTTTTTATTTTTTTATAGGCTGAACAGGACACGGGGCCTCAGAGGAAGGCATGTTTTCATGGTCATAAATTTGTCACACTCATTCCAAACGAGCTGAGAGAACAAAGTGGATTAGAGGCAAAAATAATTGGACAATTAGACTCTAGCCATCGCCACGGCGACGTTTTTGAAGAATCTCAGTGTTTATGCATATGCATATTTTATTTGCATTTCCCTCCAAGCCTATTTAATTTCTTAATTTTTTTCCACTTATCATCAAAACATCCTGAAGAAATTATTCATGAACATCCTTCTAACGATGGGGATATTTATCCTGGGGATGTTCTTAGGTTCAGATGCTATCCTATGTGTCTGTATGTGCATATGCGTGTGCATCTTAGTATATGTATGTGAGTATGCGTGTACGCATATGTGTGCGTGTGTGTGTTCAGGCATGTTTTGCTGGATCTCAGGAAGCTCCCCTGAAATGAGTTACCCTGATAGCCTTCAGTCAGGAGAACACACTCCTTGTTCCATTCAAGCAGTGGGCGGGTTTTATGCTTCTTGCAGCGTGAAGAGGCTCAGTGGACGTGGGACCAGACCGCCTGTGGGCGGCGAGGTCAAAGGGATGCGCCCACGTGGTCAGGACTGGCCGGAGGAGCAGACACTAAACCTCATTGGGCTTCCAACCCCACCGCAAGCCCCCAGGGGCCCCACATGCAAATAAGAACGTGAGCCCGGCCCGAGGCTGCCAAGTGTGAGAAGCGACGTGGGCAGCAGGCCCGGGGGTCAGCACCCCAGGGAACGGAGCGAGGAAGTGAATCCCGGCATGTCCGAAGGGAATGAGACCGTGAGCTCCACGACATGTAGGGAGGAGCACAGAACACCGCACACGCGCGCGCGCGCGCACACACACACACACACACACATGCACACACACGCCCGTGCAATGCTTTGTATGACTGTTATTTAAAATGCAGGGCGAGCACGCTCCCGGTAGCTGATAACGGTCGGAGATGAAAATGTTCTCGGTAAAGCAATTTCCACGATTATCCATCTACGCTGATGCAATGCACTCCGTTGTTTAAAACAGCTATTTTCATAGTCAGTTAAATGTAATATCACCGCGCACATCATTTTCTTTCCACCGGGAAGGGATTCTGCGAATCTAAATCTGAAAATGTAAATCGGGAGAAAACAAATGTAGGATTTCTCACAGGAAAACAGGATGGAAGAACAAATCGGGCACAGAGATGAAACTGGGCCTAGGAACTGTATATGCAAATCAGCCCACGGTTTGATGGCTTTGCTTGGACAGTGGAGTTGAAGTTTTACCCCAGACTGGTTACGGCCATCTTTCTCTCTCTTTCTTTTCTTACTGATTAAGGTATTACGTATGTGTCCGTATCCCTCCCAGCGCCCCATCAATCTTTCTTTTGACCGACTTTTACTTTATTCACCAGGACTCAGCCCACGGAAAGACGACGTCATTCAGAAGACCTTGAACCTGACCCTCGTCACTTTCCTCCCGTTCTCCCCAGGGTCCAGCAGCACCTCGTGCTGATCTCTGGCACAGCTCGCAGGCCAGGTGTTACCGCTCGTTGAGTCCCAGCTGCGCGTCAGGCACAGCTCTCGTCCTGTGTTATCTCGTGTAACACACTGAGGCTCTGAAGGTCTGTCAGGGTTTGCTTTATAGTTCAAAATGTCTGCTGTGCAGAGTGATGTTATTAGAACGATTACGTGCACCTGGTAAAGGGAAGCTTGCCCCTCCCGCTATAAATGCCCTTTGCCCTAAAGGAAGCCGCGTGCTGCTAACTAACTCTACGATCTTTAAGACAGTGCTCTCCGAGTGTCTTCTTAGAATTTCAAACTGTCCGTTTTCCTTAGGTGTGTTAAGTGTGAATCTGTTCTTGTGACTCCCCATTCGCTGACTTGTTTTTTTTTTAAGCTATGACTTTTAAATGGAACGCTTAGCCTATTTATTGTAATCACCAATTTAAATGGGTTCATTCCTATCATTTTCTGTTTGTCTCCTATTTGCTTTTTCCCCTCATTCACTCTCTTCTTCAAAACCGTTGGCGAGTTCCCTCCTTACTCTGTTTAGTGCCCTCCGGAGGACACTGGAAGGCGTGTGCTCTTTCTGTCGTTACGGGTCACTCTATAATGAAGTCGAAATCCAAGGCCTGTGCTGATGCCTCAGAAGGCGTTCACTCAGAACTGGTTCTGGCACTGGAAGTGCCTCCTCGGCTCTCGGGCAGCTGATGGCAGGGGCTGTTCGCATTATTTAATTTAATTCAACCCTCACACAGTGCTGTGAGACAAACACTGTTCTTTTCATCCCACAGAGGAGGAAAACAGGTCCCTGGTGATTCACAAAGAAGTGAAGGAATAAAACAATAACATATGGGATGTTTACACAATTTACCCAGAGGCAGCCACTTACACCTCAGGAAATTAGGGCTTGACCCGTTTTCTACAACAGGTCACAGAGAGGGGAGTTGGATCAGTGCATTGTTAAGCCTTTACAATTGATTTTTAGAGAGAGACAGAGAAAGGGAGAGGGAGGAAACATCAATGAGAGAGGGAAGCACTGATCAGCTGCCTCCTGCACACCTGCTACTGGGGATTGAGCCCACAAGCCCAATGGAGCCCAAAAATCCCAGCTTGTGCTCTGACTGGGAATCGAACCTGTGGCCTTTTGGTGAACAGGACAAAGCCCAACCAATTGAGCCACATCGACCAGGGCTGATCAACACATTGTAAAACATACTTTGAAATTCTTTGTTTAATTAAAAAAAATCATTATTGTAAGCATTTGATAATTGCCTTATAAATGCTTCCATTATGTAAAAGTATTCATCCAAACTTCGTATTCCTTCACGCTCTGATGAGACACGTGCTGGTGCGGAACTGGTTTCTGGCGGTCTCGTGCGCGGAGGCTGAGTGCTGCCTGGACCTCCTTGCCATCCCAGTCCCACGGCCGTGACCGTTCTTTAGAGCAATGACTGGCTGAAAAAGCGCCCATGATGATCTGCTTTACCTGACTTTTAAAACAACCAGCCTCTGAAAGGTTATCCTAATCAAAATCTCAAAAAGCCGCTCAAATCCACAGTGAAAACCTGACGTCTCCGCTGGCATTTGGCTCTGAGACGCGCTCAGGACCAGACAGATGAGCGCGCAGGTTGGAACGGGGATGGAATTTATGAAGTCACAGAAGACCATCCTTCCATTTAAAAAACAAAAACAAAAAAAACCCAGAATGCCCATCTATGCAAATTGTCCAGCACATTCTAAAGACGAATATGCCAAGGACATATTTTAGAAGATAGAGAGAGAAGGAGCCACAACCCCATCGTTTCCCACGAAGACCAGTGCGCAGCAGAGAAACTTCTGTCCCGGAGGGGAAAGACCTCCGGGAGCCCCTGTGCTCCCAGCAAGGTGCTCCCAGGCAGGCAGCGCACAGGCCCCGGCAGGAAGACAGGCGGTGGAAGGAGAGCAGCTTTCGATGCATTAGAGACGGTGACGGTGAGCAGAGTGGAATCTATACCGGTAATGGCTGGACAGCGGCATGACATACGTAAACACTCTTTTATTTTTTAAATGTATTTCTTTATGGATTTCAGAGAGGAAGGGAGAAGAAGAGAGAGATAGAGACATCAATGATGAGAGAGAATCATGGACCGGCTGCCTCCTGCACACCCCTTCCTGGGGATCGAGCCCGCAACCCAGGCCTGTGCCCTTGGCCGGAATCGAACCTGGGACCCTTCAGTCCTCAGGCTGACGCTCTATCCACTGAGCCAAGCCAGCTAGGGCTAAACACTCTTAAAATAAAATAAAAAATCCTCACCTGAGGATATTTCCCCATTGATTTTTAGAGAGAGTAGAAGAAAGGAGAGTGACGGGTAGAAATATGAATGTGAGAAAGACACAGGGTTTGGTCGCCTCACACACGCACCCCGGCCAGGGCTGGGTTCAAACCTGCACCCCAGGTTTGTGCCCTGGACCGTGCCTCGGGGTTGCAGGCTCCTCCCAGGCCTGGGCCCTGGGCCTGGCGCTTGCAGGAGGCAACCAATCTCTGTCTCTCTCTCTCATGGATATTTCTCTCTGTCTCCCTCTCTCTTCCGCTCTCTCCCAAAACCAAAGGAAAAATAACCCTCGAGTGAGGATTAAGGAAAGGAAGAAGGGATATTTCATGAACTACGGAGACATCTACGATTGCATCTGCTCTCTGTTCAGTTCCCTGCGTGTGGATCCGCTGGAGAAATGCCCTCCCACCTCCGTGAGGACGCGGACCCCAACACTCCGCTTAGTCACGATCTGACCCACACGGCCAACCCCCCCTCAGTCTGTGTGCCAAGCAGGGGTGGAGATTCTCCACACAAGACGAGGAGGCGAGAAATAATGTTTTAAGAGACTTTTATACAGCTTACACCCTAAATATCTCATCTAATAAAGCTGGGAACAATAAGCTCTTAATCACCCGCGCGCACATCCCCTCGTAAGGAAGGCGGGGCGCTGCCGGAACCTTAAATCACGGTGCTTCTCCCGGTCGGAGCGGCCGCATTAATTAAATGTGTGCCGGGCTTCTGAGTGGACCGTCCCGCCTGCGCCCTGATTTAAGTCCGCAGTAAAGCATTTCTCCATTAAGCCTGGTGCCTCTGTGTCGTATTTCATTTGTTGTTCCTTTCAGTGATGCTCTCACTCACTCATTGGTTAGTTCCTGTCTGTGCCCTCGCCTGGGATCAAGCCCTCCTCCCTGATGTATCGGGATGACACGCTAATTTAGTTGTCTCTTAATTAAAACCATGATGGTCCACCAACACAGACTATTAAAATAACTATGCTTTGCTCCTGACATATTTATGAGACAGAGTCAGAAGACTATAGACGGGTACTTGAGCGACTCGCCAGACATGCTAATAAGGGTCTGATGAAGATACGATTAGAATGTGATTCCTCTTCTTTCTCCTCTTTCGGGAGATTTATTTCTGCAACCGGCTCACTTCCAGTTCAGGTTCTGACTTTGCCAAAACCCTCGTGATAGCATACCTGCAACTTCACGGTCAAGGGAGACCTTGCGAAGGGTTAACCTGCATTCTCGGACGCCATTATAGAAAAATCTCCTCCGAGTTCTGCCCTGTTCATGCTGCGAGGACACCCGTGGGCCTGGACAGAGGCCTCAGGGGGGAGACGTGCTTACAGGACCAGGGGGTGTCACATGACGGGGGCCTGTGTGCAAGCAGGGAGCGTGGTGTGAGCTACCCGGGGCCAGGGAGGCGCTCTGGCACTTATTCCATTGGGGCTGCTGCCTCCCAATGTCAGTACATGCTCCGAGGCTCTATGCTTTTACATTTTTTATTAGTTATTGACTTTGAGAGAGAAGGAGAGAGGAAGAGAGAGGGTAGAGAGAGAAACATCGATTTGTTGTTCCTTTCAGTGATGCTCTCACTCACTCATTGGTTAGTTCCTGTCTGTGCCCTCGCCTGGGATCAAGCCCTCCTCCCTGATGTATCGGGATGACACGCTAACCCCGTGGTCGGCAAACCGCGGCTCGAGAGCCACAGGCGGCTCTTTGGCCCCTTGAGTGTGGCTCTCCCACAAAATACCACGGCCTGGGCGAGTCTATTTTGAAGAAGTGGCGTTAGAAGAAGTTTAAGTTTAAAAATTTTGGCTCTCCAAAGAAATTTCAGTCGTTGTGCTGTTGATATTTGGCTCTGTGGACTGAGGAGTTTGCCGACAGAGCCCTAGCCCACTGAGCTACGCGGCCAGGGCTGCCGTTCGGCAGCTGTAAATAAAAAACACGTTGCAATTCATCATTTAGCTCTATCGTGTGCGGTTTTTCTCAGCAGAAGTTTTAAAAGTCCTGGGAAGTGAGAGATGAACTTAAAATATAGCTTTTTATAGCCTTGGTCTGTGACGAACAATGCAAATATGAAATAAATTCTAATGTCTTGTCAAGACCAGGCCACTACGCTAAACACATTACATCTAATAAAACCACCCTCACGTACGCCTGGCACGAGCAGTAATTAAAATAGCTTGTTTCCCCCAAACGGGCCCTACCCATGAATACTCATCGGCAATTATTTCCCAGTTCTTCAAACCAGAGAGAACGTAATTTGATTCGCCCTCAATTTTCTTGCAAACGCAGCTCGTGTTGGGTCTCGCACGCAGTGAGGACTGCGGGCCGCCCGCCTGGGCTCATCACAGTGAGACAGGCCCGTGTGCCACCTCTGGGGCGCAGTGCGATGTCTGAGAGGCGCCAGTCTTGGCCCAATGGGCTGGGAATACTGACACCCTGAGTCCCGTCTTCTGGTCTCAGTGGTTCTCACTTAACCTAGAGCCGAGAGCCCGACCCACGTGGTCCCTTCGTCTGATTTTAAAAATCACAGTAAGTCAGCGGACGCAGACTTGCCTCTCTCTTCCCTGAGCTGCGGCTCGAGAGCCACAGCAGCTCTCTGGCCCCTTGAGGGTGGCTTTTCCGCAAAACACCACGGCCTGGGCGCGTCTATTTTGAAGAAGTGGCGATAGAAGAAGTTTACGTTTAAAAAATGTGGCTCTCAAAAGAAATTTCCCCCCTCAATCATTTCATTCCTTCCGCAGGGAGGTGGCCACTTTGTGGGCACTGTCCTCCATGTTTGTCTTCCTTTAAGAACATGAAGCCTGCGGAAATCGTGTGCACAGTCCAGACTGACTCCATTCCTTGGCATGTTTGCGGAGATCAGATTCATGAGGTGGATGCTGAATTTCCACTCCACTTTCGTTGTCTGGAATATCATCCCGGGAAGAAGGTCTGAAATATGCTCAGATGAAAGGAGCGTTGCTATTGATACAATACAAGGAAAAGAAAACTTGTTTTTCAAGAAAATTTTTTAAGTCACAAAAACCAAGGACACAGCTAGACTTTAAACAGACAGACTGGGTTTATCCCAACTTATCATGTTACAAGGCCTGAAACCACAAATAACATGAAAGCATTCTGCTTAGCTAATCAGATGAACCGTGATAAAAATTTTACATTTGTATTATTATGTTTTTAAAAAAGGAGTAACTCTTTAGTCTGGTTTCTAAGTCTATTAATTTATAGAGTTAGAAAATGTTGCTGATGGGAATATAGCAGGCCTACATAGAGTTCCTCTCGTTAGTAGCTTTAAAGGCATAATTCTTTTGTAAATGGTCACATAAAATTTCAATTTGTAATAATATTTTGAGATAACTGGTTGATGTTGCTAAACCATTCCAATGTGGTGCTGTGTAATGATTCATTTTCCCACTCAGAATGACGAATACTCAGAATAATGAAGCACCAAGAAAGGTCAAAATGCAAACTGCTATGTAATTCTGTGTGTGAGAAAACACAAACAATCAAACAAATAGCCATAACAACTAAACTTTCCTTTCTGCTTGGAAAAAAACAGACAAAAAAAAAATGCTGCTGGCCAGTGAGAACAGACCCAAGATTATGCACCTGTGTGTGTGCAGAGCAAGAACCATGAGCACCAAGAAAAGGTGAAATAGAAACATACCTATCTTTTCATAGATCCAGTTCACTTCTTTTTAAAAACATGTTTTAATTTATTTCCTTTTCAGAAAGAGAGGAAGGGAATGGGATAGAGACAGAAACTTCATTGATTGGTTGCTTCCTGCATGCCCACACTGGGCATGTGCCCTGACCGGGTATGGAACCCTGATCTCCTGGTTCAAGTACTGAGCCACACCGGCCAGGCCATTTCTTTTCTTTGATGATGTGGTGATTCATCTTGCTCACGAGATTGGACGGCAGATTGGGGACACACGGTAATCCCCCTCCCCCCCAAGGCCAACCTGCCAAGGGTGTCCTCAGGGGATTGGGAAAGTTCTTTCACCTTGCGGTGGTCCTTTGCCACGAAAATCAAGCAGCCAGGTGTTCTCTCCTCTGCCCTCCCCTCCCCTCTCCTCCCCTCCCCTTCCCTCCTCTCTTCTTCCTTCCCCTCCTCTTTCCTCCCCTTCCCTTTTCTCCTCTCTTCCCCTCTCCTCAGCGGACCCTGGACAGCAGCCCTCGCTCTCAGACCCATGGCCGCCACAAGGGCCAGTGGAGGGCTTCCCATCCAATGGCTCACCGTGGCTGGAGGCTGAAGGGCACACGACAGCCAAGGTCAAAGGCATTAGCAACCTGTCACCAAGAGCGTTTTCTATAGAACTTTTCCAAACTCGCCCTGCAGCTCCCACCCAGGGGGGAGGGGAGGAGGCAGGATCATGGTCTGGAATCTGCTGGGAGCGATGCTGTTGACGACAAGAGAGTCACCATGTGATTTTCACTATTAAATGAGATAAAGTGTAATGTTCTCGCCACACGGTTAAGGTGCTAACTTCACCTATTAAAATGATTAGTCATTTAGATCGCCTCCCATAATTTCTGTTTCTTACTGCTGTCATGCGTTTTCCTATACCATCCTTACTTTCTCCAAGAACGCCCCATGGGGATAGGCTTTTTTCTTTGTGCTTGTTTCACTTTCTCCACAGCGCCCCGAGAACTTCCCTGCCTCCAGCGTTTCTCGGGGAGCGGTCAGTAGCTCAGGAAGGATTGTGGGAATTCCCCTGATACTGGGCAGCCATCGTACCCCCGCCACACACAGCCCCCTGCCCTTCTTTCCTGGTGAACCGGGACCGCATGTCATCCAGCCAACCGGTCAGGGAGAAGTGCGCTTCTCTACGCAGAGGATGGGTCTTCCCTGTTCTGACGAAGACCAGAGTCAGCAGCCTCAAACCCGCGATGCCCACGCGCCAACATTCCAGACATTTCTCCATCCGTTGCTGTCACGGTGCTGGCATTGCCAGAGTTATTTAAAGGAGCCCTCCCCTCCAAGACCCCGCCCTGTGTGAGCTACGGGTCTGTGCTGGCACAGTCACTGCCTGACAGGCTGGGGGGGGGGGGGTGATCGAACTGCCCCCGCCCCTGCGCCCGCTCTCTGGCTTTTAGGGAGGGGTCGCCTTCGGCTAGCAGAGCCGGGGCTCTGCCCTGGGGCAGCCACAGGATTGGGCCAGACCAGGAGCAGGTTGGATGTGACGGCTGTTGGGCCCGGTCCGCAGAGAGACATCCCCGGGGCTCAGAGTCCCGCAGCGCCGGCCTCGGCCTGGACCCCGTTCTACCACCGTGTCTGCCCGCGGCCGGAGCCTGGCCTTGGAGGATGTCTGACTCCAGGAACCGCCGAGAGGGCGCGGGACTCATTCTGTCTGCCGGCCGACACGCTCATCACAAAACCGCAAACCTCCCATGGACGCGTGTTCCCATCCTGACTGCCCCCGCTCTCCCGGAGCCAGAAAGCAGCCTGCAGCCGGCTCAGCTTCGTGCTTCTCAGAACGGTGCCGGCGAGACAGCAAATCAAACACCCCCCTCCTGCCGCCCTCCCTTTCTGTCTCCCGTAAACAAACACAGGAATCAAACCGAGCGCCGGACCAGAGAGCGTGGCGGTCACGCCGCCCGTGGGTCGCACTTGAAAACGGGCCGTGGGCGGGATGCGGGTGGCACAGACAGGTACGCGAATCAGAGCAGCCGGGAGCCACCCAGCCCGGCCACACGCCTGGCAGAAGCCGTGTTCCCCGCGGGTGAGCGCTCAGGACAGGGTGTCCCGCAGGCCGGAGCTGTACCGTCAGCATTTACGGCTCTGAGGGGGCCGTCACAGAGCTGCAGGACGGGAAATGGAATATTTTTCCAACTTGTCTACTAGGCTGTTCAACTCCCCTGAGAAACTGTCTCACCACATAGCTTTTGGTATCTGGCTTGCCCATGTCTTAAAAAAATATATATATTTTTATTGATTTAAGAGAGAGGAAGGAGGAGGGAGGGAGAGATAAACATCCTGGTGTAGACATCAATCAGCTACTTCTTGCATGCCCCCTACTGGGGATCCAGCCTAGAACCCAGGCTGGATTCCTGCCCTGACCTGGAATCGAACCATCAACCCTTCAGGGCATGGGATAATGCCAGCTCAACGGAGCCACAGGGGCCAGGGCTCCCTGGAGAACCGCAGTGTAGGCGCGTTGGCCAGCGGGTGCGTGTGGAACAAGCCGGGAGGAGCCCGGCCTCCCAGGAGGAGCACTGCGGCTCCGCCCCGCAGCCAGTGTGAGCCGGTGGCTCAGCTTGCGCCCACGTCGCTTAGCAGCCTGGAACTTGGTGCGCTCAGACCTGAGGTTCTGCTGTGCGCCCAGGAGCACCGGACTATAAACCAATACACCTGGGACTGTGCCCTGGCTGGGAGGCCAAAGAGCTACCCGCAAAGGACAGTGCGTGGCTGTCTTGTGTCTTCCCGGATGAAATGGGGACCACGTCAGCCCACGGGGGGGCAGTCACGGGGGCGGAGGCCTCTGTGCGACATCGCGGTGAGAGCGCCCAGAACCGGGAGCCCATGGGGGCCATCGTCCTGGTTTCCGATGCCAGGCAGGGCGCTGGTTATTTGCTTGTCTGTGTCTTCTACATTTTCACATGTGTAAGTATTATATGGACAAATTAAAAAAAAAAAAAAAAAAGGGAAAAACTACTTAAAAGTACCCAAGCCAAATATTCCCAGTATTCTTCACGATGCTCCTAAATATTTAATAGGTTATTAGTAGATGCAAACTCGGAAGACACTATTTCACATTTGCATGTTAATGAAAAGCCATGAATTATGCACACCCGGCTGTGTGGAGTAATGGGGGCGGCATCCATTTTTTATGGCTGCAGCAACTCAGGGCGTCTCCTGCGCGGCGGTCCGCCCTCGGCCCCGCGCCGGGAAGACCTGCGGGCGTTTAGCAGCATCTCCAGCCGGCGAGCGGGTCTGCTGTGCCACGGCGGGTGCCACACGCCGGCCTGAACGCTCGTGCTAAACAAAAACAGCTCTCATCACGTCATGACTAATGCACAGTTGGTCTCCACTGGAAAAAAAAAAAAAAAAGGAGGGAGGGGGTTTAAGAGGAATGCTGCATTTAAAAAAAAGATTTTTATTGATTTTTTTTACAGAGAGGAAGGGAGAGGGATAGTTAGAAACATCGATGAGAGAGAAACCGACCAGCTGCCTCCTGCATGACCTCTACTGGGGATCAAACCTGCAACCGAGGTACATACATGCCTTTGACCAGAATGGACCTCGGGGCCCTTTAGTCTGAGGGCCACGCTCTATCCACTGAGCCACACGGGCCAGGGCAGGGATGTTGCACTTTCGTAAATGCCAGAGCGAGCCGTGGCGGGCGCCGGCAGGAAGTGGTGCCGCCCGGGAGCACAGCCTGTCTGTCTTGTCGGGAGCCGCTCGGGGAGGAACGCCCGGCCGCGTTCACCCAGCCAGGCTGCTGCGCGCTCCAGGGGACTCACACGCGCCCCATTATCTCCTGACCCCGGGCCAGACACTCCCACTTACGGCAATAACGGGAGTTAGTGTTTCCAGCGCCCGCCTCCACCCCTGACAAACCGCAGGGGATGGAGCCGGTCCGGCTCTGATGGAGCAGCTCCCTCCCCGCGCTCCCGGCTCGCTGCGGGCCTGGGGGACCGCGGGTCCGCACCCCGGAGACGGCCAGCATGCCTTCCCGCTCCCATTACAGTCTAAGACGCTCACTCTGTTTCCCGCCAGAGCACCTACGGGAAGCCGTCTCCCAGCGCACTTTCTGTCCGGTGGTGGGAGCCGCTGTGAATGCGTCACATGTTTTATCACAGCCCGGCCGCGGGGCTCAGGGGTGGACCTATGAACCCAGAGGTCACGGTTCGATTCCCGGTCAGGGCACCGCCCGGGCTGAGGGCTCCAGCCCCAGTGAAGGGCATGCAGAAGGCAGCCGATCAAGGCTTCTCTCTCATCATCGATGTTTCTGCCTCTTCCTCCCTCTCCCTTCCTCTCGGAGACTGATAAAATAAAACGGTGTGCTCACGGCCTGGAGTTGGGTGCGGTGTGAGTGATGTGCCGGTGGTGACCGAGCGATGGGTCGGAGACGGTGTGGAGGCTGCGGGTGTGGATGGAGGGTCCCTGTGCTTGGCCCTGGGCACCTCCCCTCAGGCTCCCAGCCCCCATGGGGCGAGCGGCCGGGGCGGCGGGCACGCTGGGCACGGGGACTGGTTGCACCGCAGGGACAGCATTCACCGGGGCGGACACACCAGGAGTTGCCCCTGAGCGGGTGGGACCGGGGGAGGTCAAATGGGAATCCCAGGACGTGCATAACAAGCAGGACACCTTTACCAGAAGAAACACAGCTGCTGAGCCCAGCGCGATGCCTGTGGCTCCTGAGAGAGCTGAGGCTGGAGCCCGGGCCCGGGGAGGGGCGGGGGTGGGGGAGAGGGAGCATGAAGCGGGGAGGCCCGGGCGGCCTCCACTTGCAGACTGCGTGATGGGCGGGGTCAGGCCTGCCTTTCCAGAGGAGAAGGCAGACAGCAAGTTCTGTCTGGGGGAAATGGCCCTCCGGAGAGAAAGGGGCAGGGGAGGGGGAATAAAAAAGATTCCGAGTGTGACAGGACAACTCCGAGCAGCCCTGCTGTCTCCTCCGGTTCCCTGCTCCACGTGAGTGTGATTCCGTGGGTTCAGCGGCGACGGCCAGTGGCCCAGCTCCGTCTGTTTGCCATGCGGGGTGACACTGAGGGCCCAGCTCCTCCCCCACACCTCTCCATTGCTGCAGTCCGCCTTCTCCGCTGGCTGCGTGCAGAGTGGCTGAGACACAGGCCGTCTCCTCCCCGCTTTGCAGACAAACTCTGGGGACGGCTCGCCCTCCTCTCCTCCTCTCCTCCGCCTGTATTTCGCGTTCTCACACTTCCGCCCTGGTTCCCGGGGAAACGCAGGCTGTGCTCCCACTTAAGAGGACTCACGCTTCACGAGGACACTGGCTCCCCACTCCTGCCCCATGCCCAGCCAGAGCTGCCCGGAGGGGGCGGACTCCACTCCCTTCTGAAGGGGCCCCGGAGGACGCGCACAGCGCCGCTGCCCGGCCCGGGGCGGAGGGAGGCTCACTGTGAGGCGGGAGGCTCTGCCCGGCGGGCGAGGCGGGAGCTGCTGATGAATCCGACCTCTGAGGCGCCAGAGGCCAGGCCGTCTCCGTGATCGCTGTCCCAGGGGTGCGGGGCGAGTTTGCGGACTTCACCCCTTCCTGGCCGCCCCCTCCTGCAGCCCCAGACGGACAGGAGGCCCGGCGTTTCTCAGACGTGGCGGTGGGGGGAAGAGCTGAGCTCTCCCCACTCCATGGCCCCGGTCATCATCGCAAAGAGAGAAACATCTAACAGGCAAGATGGCTTCGTTCGGAGCCACACGCGTGACTTGTAAAGCAAAAGCAAAGACAAAACGAAATGAAACGAAGCACGGGGTGGGGGTGGGGGTGGGAGTGGGATGAGAGAGGAGTGACAGCTGAGCGAGGAGCGCAGGCCGTTATGTAAGGACGGCGCAGTCAGCCGCCCGGTGATCTGATATTTACTTCACGGAAAACGTGACAACGTGTGTACGAATGGAGCTGTAAAACAGCATTCCTCAAACACGTGTGCGCCTCATGATGAGCTTTTGAATTATGAGCTTTAGGCTCCACAGTCTAATATACGACCCGATCACTCCGCCCGGAGGATGTATGAGCGGCGGCCTCTGTGTCCATAAATCCAGGCGGCGGGGCTGTGTCTCCCGGAGACTCCGCCCTGGGAGGGCGGACGGGCCACCCCTTGGCGCACCCCTCGGAGCGGCACCGTTTGCTATGGCAGCGGGAGCCCAGGCCTGACTGTAAGGCACAGCACACGCCGTCGCCACGGACACGGAGTCACGGGGGAGAATGCTGCCCCCGTTCAGGCTCCCCGTGCGTCCCTGAGTCCTGGCGGCCCCCTGGGCCCGTGTCCTCAGCGGGACACATGGAACACCCCGTGCTACGTGCACCCCCAGGCCAGGGAGCCCCGCGTGGGCCGCGTGCGGTGCCGGACGGAGCTCGGCTGGAACCAGCGCCCGGCGCTGGCCGGGACACAGGCTGCTGGGCTGAGATGGAGGCCCGGCCAGCTGTGCGGAGGTGCCAGGTCCTCCCCGGACCGTCTGCCACGGGGCCACGGGGACGGAAGCCTCCGGTTTCAGTCACGCCGGTGGCTTTATCCTCGTGGTAGACACGTCGGCCACAGTTTACCGGGACCACTTGCTATTCCCTGAACATTCCCCCGATTTCCTTCCCCCCTCCCCCTTTTTTTTAGAGGCCGTTAGGCACCATGAGGAATCCTTCCAGCAGGGGTTTCAGACCGATCCCCGCTCTGTCAGTACGGATCTCCGTGAAAACCAGGGCTGCTCTGTAGGGTGGGCGGACGGAAGCAGTGAGTGTGATCACTGTTTTGAATGTTTGGTGAGATTTCTACCACGATGACCACTTCCTGTAGCTTGTTAATCCGGGGAAGGTGAGGTGGACGGGGCGGTGCAGTCCCCACCGGCGGGTCTTGGCTGAGGCAGCCCTATTTCTGTGCCGAGGACAGATGTCACGTCACCAGAATGCCTTTGTGCCTGGGCTGTGTGACAGGCTTTCTTAGTTAAGGATTCTCAAACACCCTGTCTTAGCTAACAGGGCTTTTTTTTTACCCTTGCATGAGGCAGAATAGTTCAGTGAAAGCCCCTTAATCTGAGCATGAGCGCGCCATTCCAATTAAGCTTGAAGAATCAAAGAAAAGAGAGTTGATTTCTTTTTTTTTTTCTGCAGTAAAAGTAGGCAACATGTTAAGTGCGTAGCATCTGCTAATCACACATTCTCATTTAGAACTTGGGTCAAATGTGAAAAAAAAAAACGTGGTAAGAAAAAATAAAACGGACACAAAATACAGTAACGTACTGAGTCGATGGGACAGACGCTAGACAATGCACACGCCGTTTACCTTAAAGTGGCAAGTGTGGCCGTGGCCCCATGGCTGTGGGCTTGGTCCGCCAGGGCACATACAAGAGCAACTGGGGAATGCATCAGTAAGGGGAACGCCAAACGGAAGCCTCTCTCTTTCTCTCTCTCAAATCAATCAATAAATTAAAAGAAAAAAAGGAAATGTTCAAAAGCCATCCCTGTAACCATTTTTTTTTAAACCAGGATGAGAGAGAAACATCCATCAGCTGCCTCCTGCACACCTCCCACTGGGGATGTGCCCACAACCAAGGTACATGCCCTAGACTGGAATCGAACCTGGGACCCTTCAGTCTGCAGGCCAACACTCTATCCACTGAGCCACACCGGTTAGGGCTAGCTCACAGGATTTTTTAAATCAGATATTTTTAAATTTATTTTAGAGAGGAAGGGAAAAGGAGAGAGAGAGAGACATCAGTGCTGAGAGAGAGTCATGGACCGGCTGCCTCCTGTTCGCCCCCCACTGGGGATGGAGCCCAAAACCCGGGCATGTGCCCTGACCGGGAATCGAACCGCGACCTCCTGGTTCATAGGTCGTCGCTCAACCCCTGAGCCACAGCAGCCTGGCCCAGCCCAAGGAATGTAAAACCAAGAAAAATGAAGACAGCGTCAAGGAGCTGCTATCACCTGGGGATTGTTATGGATCTGAGAACAGCAGAGAAGACGCAGGTGAAAAAGAAGGATCTGATTTTGACGCGTCCGAGGATGTGGAATGAGCAGGAGTGAGAGGCGGTGCCCGCAGCTCTCATCTGCCATCGGCAGTCTGGGGGAGGAGGGGAAGGCTGAATGCAGAGACGGCGGGAGAAAGGAGGGTGTGCTAACCTCCTGCCCAGAAATGGGCAAACACTGTTCTCCATGTGACCGTGGAGACGGCGCTCATTTCCCTGATGGCGGAGCTCGTTACAGTATTGGGCGTGTGCTTCCTCTCCGCCATCGCCACCGCTCGCTGGGAGGCGTCCTGGCTTCCACGGGCAGGGCCTTGCCCAACGCCCCGGCTCCTGCCTGGGATCAGGTCCAGCGTTCCCTGAGATCAGACGCCCACGGAACCTTTCCCCTCCACCTCCTATCTTATTGTATCCCCACTTCCTTTTTGGTTTGTACACGCTATAATCCATACCTCCAAAGGTAGCCCCGCCCCCAACACAGGAAGACACGCCATTCAAATCACATGGAGGGAAACCGCCTGACTCAGCGGGAGTAAGAGGCTCTGGTCCTCGTATTTCCTGCCTCAAACCCCACTGCCCGTTTCCGGGCTTTGCCAGGGAAACGAAGCAAAGGATGAACGGGGACCCCACGGCCTGCGTGTTTCATGTTCACATCGAATATTGTCGTCACAGTGACAGAACAACACGTCAAAAAAAAAAAATCCACAGGACGAAGGCGGCCAGCGGGTCATTAGGTGGAAGAGGCTGGGGCTGTGCTCTCAGCGCTGGGAAACAAGCAGGAACAGGCCGCCCTGAGATTCCTTGTAGAGAAATTACTCCTTTTTCCTAGCCGAGTCCAGGCTCTCCGCCTCTCAGACATTTGACTCGTGTTTTCACCTTTCACCTCCCGAATTGAGCTCCACGGGAAATATTTCATTCCGTTCCCTTGTTAATTATCATGAGATGCCCAGAGCAGCCCGCTGCCTGATCGATCCCCGCTCGGGGTGTCCTGGTTATGACTTTACAACGACTGAAGCGGCTCACAGACGCAGCTGAAATCCTCCCAGCTCACGCTCTCCCTTGGCTCATTTCTTGGACTTCAAAATCGATACCAACCTTGAGAAATATTACGGTCCATTCGACGGGCAGACCCCAGTGCGGGTGGTCCAGGCGTTGCCGGTGGCTTCCTGGCCCTGCGGGACAGCCGGGCGCCTGGGAACCCCAAAGAGGAACCCGACTTTACAAGCAGGTCACAGTGTTCCATCAGCCTCCACCCGGAGTCCAGCCTCTTTGTCGGAAAGGAGCAGAACAGCCCTCACAGGAGAAAAGCGTCCGGGGCTGGTATCCCGCTGCCTTGTTCTCCCTCCGAGGTCGGCGTAAGACATAAAGGGGATGCTTAGATGTGCGGGGAGGCGGTTGCTAGGGTGACTGCGAAAGCAGGCCCGAGTCTCCCGGAGATCAATAAGGAGAGGGAGGCTCGAGGGGCTGGAGTGAGAAATATTAAATCTTTGGACAAGACCTGTTTCTCTCAAGCTTAGAGATCTAATTGATTTTCTTGGTTTTATCCCTCAGCCACGGCTACCTAACATACAGACACCTCTTTTCAACATCAGACACTTGCTATCTCTCTTCTTTTCTTTAAAAAAAATGTATTTTTCCAAGACCAACATGAGATGAGTAAAAAATTCATTACGGGGCAGAGTTGCCCCTTCCGGTGGCCATAATCCACACGCCTGTGATCTCGGGCCTGGTCCTCACATGCCTCTTCTCTGCTTCTTTCTTTTCAGTGACCCCTTCACGTGGGAGATAAATGCCCCTAAGCTTCCACTAGAATCTCCTCACACCACACAGAGCTTCCCCAACGACATAAATAACCATCAGCGGGAACGGAAGACACCTGCTCTGTGGTGAGGGTCTGTTTCTCACTCTGGGTGGGCTCCGGTGGAGGAGCAGAGGAAGAGAGGGAGTGAGGAGAAGGCATCCGGCTTCCTAGAGCCCGGGACAAGAAGGGAGACGTGGAAATCCCATGGGTAGGAACGCAGCTGCTGGCCATCCCTCCGTACAAGGGGCCCGGGAATGGTAATCCCTGGCTGGGCAGCTGCATTTCTGCAACGACTTACACTGGAGAGTCTACCAGTATAGATTCTATACCGCCAACAGGAAAGCAGAGATCCTGGCGAACAGCTGACTATCAATGACATTATGTAAATATTGACAACAACATAATAGCCTAGAGACTCAGTGCACGGATTCATGCACCGGTAGGGTCCCTTGGCCTGGCCTGCAGGGATCAGGCCAAAACCACTCTCTGTTGGAAGACACCGAGTCCCTTCCAAGGGCTGCCCCGCTTAGTGGGATTTGAAGCCAGACACGCCCATGTGGGAAACACTGTGGACATTAAATCACAAACGAGGACACTCATGATGACTAACCAATTTTTTAAAAAGAGGCGGGGAGCCCTGGCTGGAGTTGCTCAGTGGATAGAGCATCAGCCTGCGCCCTGAAGGGTCCCGGTTTTGATTCTAGTCAAGAATACGTGCCCAGGTTGTGGGCTCCATCCCCAGTGTTGGGGGCATGCAGGAGACAGCTGATCAGTGATTCTCATCATTGACATTTCTGTCTCTCTCTCCTTCTACCTTCCTCTCTGAAGTCAATAAAAACATAATTAAAAATAAACCTAAAATGAGGCTGGGAAAGGGACATAATAACAACAGTCTTATTGTTATAGCGCTTGCACAAGGCTCGCTGTGTGCGGGGAACTTGTCCGTGGGGAAGAGGGCGGTCATTGCGATGGCTAAAGATGACGTCATGTTCTCCATTTCAGCTCTTCTCTCCGCACTTCATAGCCAGTTCATGCGATCTTCACAATAAAAACTCCGCAGAGCAGGTAGGGTTATGACCTGCCTTGTACAGAAGAAGGAACTCAGTTGCCTCGAGGTTAGTAGCCGCCAGGGGCCCCCCACTCTGTGAGTGTGGGGACTGCATCCTATTTTCCGCTGAATCCCCAGCCCTTAGCACTTAGCTCGTGGTGGTGCTCAGTGACTGAGATATGAGCAAAGCTGAGCGAGTTGGGTCTGTTTTGTGTGTTTTTCCAGTTCACTGTCCTCACTGTGCCTCCTCTCCCGCCTCCACCTCCGCCTCCGCTGTTTCCCGCTCCCCCCTCGGCGGCCTGAGCCCTGCTCCATGGGGCTGGACCCCTTTCCTCCCCCCCTCCGCTCCCACAGGCCCAGGCAGGGCCTTACCACGCACCCCCTAAGTCCCAGCTCTGCTCACATCCTAACACCCTTCAGGCCACGAAGCCTAGCACCTCATTTCATTTCTGCCACAAATTGGATTGCCAATATTTGTTTGGAAATTGAATGAGCGAATAAAGTTAATGAATCGTGGTCAATGGGCCGGTCTGCTGTGACAACGAGTGACGGAGAGTCTGGAAGTCAGTGCGGGCGTTGTCTGCGTTCCTCCACGGGAAGACGCCGGTGGGAGAGCAGCGGTGAACGTGGGCGGGAATGGGGCCCGGGCCCCCAGGAGACGCTGCGTCGGGCAGCACAGCCTCGCGGGTCCGGGCGGCGGGGCGGTCTGGATCCGGCCCTCGCGTCTCACTCGCTGCGCGGCCCGGGGTGGGTTGCTGATATTGGCGACTGAGTTCCTTCTTCTGTAAAATGCAGATCATAATCTTACCTGCTTCGCGGAGTTTTTATTATGAAGATCATATTAAATAGCTATGAAGTGCTAAGAAAAGTAGCCAACATAGAAAGCATTATGTAAGTCTTGGCTGTGATAATAACAATGCTCCTCCCCATAGAGAAGTACCCGATACATAGCGAGCATTATGTAAGAGCTGTAATCATGTTATTATTACGTCCCTTTCCCAGCTCCTTTAAAAAAAGTTGTTTAGTTATCAGGAGCACCCTTATTTGTAATTTAATTTTCACAGTATTCTCCGTGCGGTCAGGACTGGCTCCAAGTCCCACCCGCTGAGAAACAGGAAGCCAGGGAGGCAGGTCCCATTGGGAAGGGAGGATGAGCTGGGGCCCATTTGTTCATGAGGATCTGATGGGGTACGGTACTAAGATCATCAGTACACACACACACACACACACACACACACCCCGTCTGATGTTATCTGATGATCACAACTATGATATGATCAAAAGGAAGTTGTGTTTCCCTAATGCTATTATCAATACATATTTTTAAATATGTTTTTATTGATTTCAGAGAGGGTGGGAGAGGAAGAGAGAGAGAAACATCCATATGCCCCTTGCATGCCCCACACTGGGGATCGAGCCCACCACCTGGGCCTGTGCCCTGAGAATCGAACCGTGACCTCCTGGTTCATAGGTCAACGCTCAACCACTGAGCCACACCTGCCAGGCAGGAATATTATTGACCCTAGGTCCCGGACCTCCACCATGGATGGCGGGATGGGGGAGCCTGGGCAGAGAGCCTCAGGTCTGTCCACTCGCCGCCCCCTCCCCCGCCCCCCCGGGACACAGGGGCATTCCAGGGGAGAGCACAGCGCCGCCCACGTGGTTGCCTGGTGAGGCTCAGTAACGGGAACCTAGGGATTGTGGGGATGTGGTATGAGGCCCCTGTCGCACGGGTCTGTCCGCCTCGGGGTGACTCTGACCCGTGCCGTCATACATAATTCACACGCGCACAGGTCGCCCGGGTGAAGAACGGCACCCGGCGCGCACTCCCCTGACGGAGTCTCAGGCAGCGATCCATTTAAGAATCAGCCGCGCGTCTGGCTTCTGGGAAGAGATCTGCTCCATTACCGCAGCCCCATTACTCCCGGAACAGCCGCAGTGCCTGCGTCGGCTCGCTTATCATCAATAATTAAACCCGACGGCGCAGGTCAAAAACACAACCACCGGCATCTGTGCGGGATCGTCTGGTCGGACTGAGGGCTTTGGAGACCTTTTGTTGGTGGTGGTGGTTTGTTTCGTTTGACTCTTATTTGCTGAAATGCTAATTCCCTCACATTGGTAACCCGCATTTCCCCCTCCGCGTTGTCAATTAAGCGTAATAAGGACACGTTGTGTGTAGGCAAAGGATCGCACATGAAAACACCGTTAGGGCCTCAGAGAAAGAGAAACCTAACAGGACATGCAAGTTTGACAAATTCCATTTCAAGCACATTGTTGGTAGCGTGTGTGTGTGTGTGTGTGTGTGTGTGTGTGTGTGTACATGTTTGTGTGTGTTTCCTATTATTTACCATAATGCCTCCAAAACTCACTCGGTGGAAGCCAAGGTCTTCAGGCTTCTCACTAAGCTCTGAAAGCTTATACAGACTTTTTCTTCCAGGAAGAAACAAAGAATGTGCTTAGTTCTGACAAGCCACACGTAGAAAACACAGTGGCCAGAAAACACGTACCCCGCCAAGATTCAGCACTGAAGTGACACGACTCTCTGAAGTTCTGGACAGACAGACAGACGAATGGACGGACAGCGGACAGAGGGATGCACGGGAGAACAGGCAGGCAGACGGATGCTCCTAATTCATAAAAAGGACAATAACCCGTCCAAAAGAAACAAGTGCCATTCGTTGGGCATTTAACGGGCCAAGACCTGTGCCACGTGTGTTTAATGTATGACCTTTCATCCCCATAACCATGCATCGCTTACGTTCTGCACACGGTCACTCCGAGCTCAGGGAAAGTAAGTCCTGTTTCCACGTTCCCATGACATCGGGCCAGAGCTTACATATAGGCTTCTCCAGCTCAGAGCCTGCCTTTCGGATGCCCCATGAGAGGGGGAGGGCAGGGGGAGGAGGAAGGGGAAGGAAATGGGGAGAGAGATCCCGAATCCCTGAGTTTGCTCCTGGCTGAAGGCTGAGTCACCTTGGACCTCTGATCCGTGACTCAATGCGTCTTCTGCCTAATTAACTTAAGTCCCTGGCACTGACCACAACACCAGCCGGCCCCTTCAGATCCTGTGCCGGGGGGATGCACCCTCTCATCTCACCGGGTGGTGTCTGGGTGCTGAGGGCCGGGGTGGGTGACAGGACACTGAACAACCTTAGCGCATACATGGCACTGCCAGGCAGTCCTGGAGACACGGATCCCAGGCCTGGTCCTGTGGACGGGAGCAGGAGGAACAGAGGCCGAGATCTTTTTTCTAAAAAAGAAAAAAGAAAAAAATTCTGTATTCCCAGCAAGCCAGCACCTTGATGGAGGACTGATTTTTCTAAGAAAATGTCGTTTTTATTGAATACTTTCCTACTATGGAGTCAGCATGATCATCAGAGGGAGGATGGGCACCAGAGACCCTCCTACTTCCCCCTGAAGACTGTCATTCATGCGTCTCCAAGGACACGGGCATCAGGGCGGGTGAGGCGAGGCCACCGTGGCACTGTGGTCTCCATGCCTGGCTGCTTTCCTCCAGAGCACTGTTCCCCTCCACACCGACACCCGACCGACCATGGAACTGACTCTGACCAATGACCTCTGAGCATGATACATTTTAAAAGAGTTTTAAAACTTGACGTTTACCGAGAGAGAGTGAGAGAGATAAAAACATCCACGAGAGAGAATCATCCGTCAGCTGCCTCCTGCGTGGGGGGAGCCCACCTTTCAGGCCTGTGCCCTGACCAGGAATGGAACCGTGGCCTCCTGGTTCCTAGGTTGATGCTCAGCCCCTGAGCCATGCAGCTGGGCCAGTGTGCAGACTCTAATGGACAGCAGGTCCACAGCCCAGTGCGAACCGTTACCGACGTCAGAGGCCTGGGCAATGCGCTCTTGATCGGACCCCTGTCTGCTCTTCTCCCGTGAAAAAGGCAAAGGAAGGAAACGATTGAAGACATTAAGCACGCAATGCGCCTCAGGTGCCCCTTCCATGGCGTGTCTGCAAGAACATTCTAAGTCACAGGCACGAGAAACTTCTGAGACACTTCCCCACACGCCCTGACTTCCTTCTGAACCTCCCTGGCCGGTGGCAGGGCGTCGGCTCCCCGCAGCGGGCCTGGCTTCTGCCACCGAGGACACCGCTCTCCTCTGTTCACGGGTTCTCCCAGCGAGGAAACGGGGCCCTGACCACCAAGTGGGGCCACCCTCTGAGCTCCGGGCTGTATTTACACCTGAAGAAACTCTATCTTTCTTTGCGAATTAAAGGAACGGAGTTGTCGGGTTCCCTGAATAATTAATGTCGAAACGAGCAACTGTTTCAAGAACAACACGTTCCACTTAACGGTGAACAGCGCTCTATTGACTGTCACCCCGCCCCCCAATCGGAAGTGAGCCTCTGAATCTTTAATGCCCCCCCCCCCCCCCGCCTCTTCCTGAAAGGCCTCCTCCCCCGGGAGCTCCCCGCCAGCCGCGCCTGGGGAGACGGTGGGCACTTCCCGGGCGGCCGGTCCCCTAGACGGTTAATTATTAAGGACAATGAATGCAGCTCCCGGAAACCACGCCGCTCCCAGCAGGCACCTCCCCCACCTCCGGGTCCTAACTGAGCTGGTGCGTGTGGAGGACTGGGCCCGTAGGAGGAGGGATTTCCTCTGAAAAGAAGGACCGTGGCCAGGCAGCGTCCGTGGGGCCTCCCGGCGGCTCTGGCCTTTCCCGTGGAGCCGGGCGGCGGGCAGAGGCGGGAGCGGCGGGCAGGCCGGGCTCTGCCTCTCGGGAAGCGGTGAGAGGGGGAGGGTGTGTGGGCTGCAGGGCAGTGTCCTGGCCGTGGGACTTCCGTGCCACTCACCACGCAGGGGCCTTGGCCCTTGTCCCACCTGAGCCTTCATGTCCTCGCCTTCAGCACAGGCTGGCCAGGGGATCCGGGGGAATTCATTTAGGATCGGTATGTGAGGCCGTAAGAACAATGTTGGGACCGACAGCGCACAGCGCACGCACGGAATACAACCAGCTGGCCCTGTGGCCACCACCGCAGAGAAGCAGGCGCTGCCGCCTCTCACCTCCTTATCCCCCTTCAAGCAGCGAATGAGGGCGTGGATCTCTCGGGCCACAGAGCCCAGACCAGGATCAAGTCTTAGATGCGAACCGTGGACCCCTCCCCAAGACAAACACACACACACACACACACACACACACGCGCGCGTGCGCGCAGACAAATACAAGAGAATAAAGATGCCCTCCCCTTCCCCTTGGTTCGGGGTCGGCAAACTCAGTCCACAGAGCCAACTACCAACAGCACAACGATGGACATGTCTTTGGAGAGCCACATTTTTTAAACTTAAATTTCTTCTAACGCCACTTCTTCAACATAGACTCGCCCAGGCCGTGGTATTTTGTGGAAGAGCCACACTCAAGGGGCCAAAGAGCCGCATGTGGCTCGAGAGCCGCAGTTTGCCGACCACGGGCCTAAGGTAACACATCCCTAACCATGAGCGGTCTGCGGGATCCTGGACACCAATGCTGCTGTGCAGAGACCAAAAACGCGCACAGGCACTTGAAGAATCCCCTCGGACGCTGCTTTCAACTTCGTGAATTTCACGAGTTTCAAGCCCAAGTGAGACTCTGAGCCCTCGATCCGGGACAGCAAGCAGCCGGAGCGAATCCTATGCGCCATCCCAGCCCAGGTGGCTTCCCTGAGCCGCAGGGGGGGCGCTCGGCACGAGGCCCACCGCCAGCTGCGAGCGAGACCACTGCTGGCTGGGGTGCCACACACTCCCAGACGGTGGCTCCGGGGAACTGGGCCCCGCCCGGGAGCGGCCCTGCAGCTGCTGCTTCTCAGCCTCCACGTGTGCTGGGCACCGGAGTCACCACGAACAGACCTTACAGAAAGTAGATGGCGCAGGGATTCCCCACCCCCCACCTACCAAATCCTAAGGCACCTTGCAAACCACCATTAAAATTCCTTAAACTTTTTATGATATTTCAAGGGAAGGCTGGAGCCAAAAAGGACAAGGAAATGATTTCTCAGGATTTCACTCATTCTTCTGGCAGGTCCGGAACACCCGTGTCACTCATGGGAGCATGCTGCATGCGCATTCAGAGCTCCTCCCAATTCCCTGGGGGCTCACTCACCAGTCGGCGGGGAGGACCGGAGGAGCACGGCTGGAGCCGGGGAACGTCCTCAGAGAAGAGCCTCCCTTTAGGCGGGGTGGGTGGGTCCCTCCAGACAGCTGCGCTCCGCGGACGCACGTCCTCGGCTGCTCGGACACGCCATCCCATCGGCCTGTGCGACAGAGAGGACACAGTGAGTCCCCCAAAATCCTCACCGGCAGCTGCAGGCACACCTGGGGTCGAACCATGTTCCTGCCACTTGCTAAGTGGGTGACCCTGGGAAATTTTTTTAAAAAAATATATATTTTGTTAATTTTTTACAGAGAGGAAAGAAGAGAGATAGAGAGCTAGAAACGCCGATGAGAGAGAAATTGATCAGCTGCCTCTTGCACACCCCCTACGGGGGATATGCCCGCAGCCAATGTACATGCCCGTGACTGGAATCGAACCTGGGACCCTTCAGTCTGCAGCCCGACGCTCTACCACTGAGCCAAACCGGTTTCAGAGACCCTGGGAAATTTATCTCAATATGCAATTAAGGTTATATATCATCCTTTATATATATATACTTCAGAGGGGAAGGGAGAGGGAGAGAGAAACAGAAACACCAAGGATGAGAGAGAATCACTGGTCGGCTGCCTCCTACTGGGCATACACCCCGGGGAACGTGCCCTGACCAGGAATTGAACCGTGGCCTCCTGGCTCATAGATGCATGCTCAGCCCCTGAGCCACGCTGACCGGCCGGGACGGAATTTGAATAATAAGCAGCGATGGAAACGTTATAGCATCTGCCCAGCGGTCCGGAGGGGCCGAAGGCGAGATTTCCGTAGCAAAGGGAAGTCAGTTACGGGCCTCCCAGCGGGCCTCGTAAGCGTCCCATTCCCCCACATGCAGTCCGCTTCGCCGCCGTTTCCTGCCGCCGGAGAGCCACGGGAGGCCCAGGCCGCGCAGACCCGGGGAAATAGGCCTCAGAGCCGGCGGGACGGGGCGGGCGGGAGCACCTCGGCGGCCACTGCAGACTCGTTACCGCGTGTGGGTGACGGACGGGCTGCCAGGCCTGGGGGTTCGGGGAAGTTTCAGTCTGTTACGGACTGATTTATTCATGAGCCGCTTTGTTTCTATGACAACTTTATTGGCTGGCCTGCGGTCTAGATACATATAGGCATGGCAGGCGTGGCAGGCGTGGAGGGCTCACACACCGCCCGCACCCCCCCGCCGGGCGTGGGCTGCCTGTGGGGACCGGGCCAAAGGGCTCCGGCCGGCGGCCAGGCCACACGCGGGCCGGCAGGGGCGAGATCACACAATAAAGGGAAAAAGGTTTTCTAAAGAGAACAACTTAGAAGGCTCCAGAGGCTCTGAACACGCCGTAATGCACGGAGAGATGGAAATGAGCGAGGAGATGCTCGCCATCAGATAAGAGGCCCGGCTACCCACAATGCACGCGGGTTTTATTGAAAAGAAAACAATGATCAAAGGCCCGATTGGGCTATAAATGATGGCCCTTGAAGGGGACATTAATATTCACAGCAGCGGGGGCTGCCTAAGAGGCGAGGATGGCTGTTTGGAGAAAACAACCGCAGGTTCTGGGAGATAAAAGGGAAGGGGGAGGGAGGCTGTGGACCAAGGCCTGGGCTGGGTCTGGGTTCTCCGGGGACTCTGAAGGCAGGCGGGTGCCGGGGCAGGCGGAGGGCGGAGGGCGGAGGGCGGAGGGCGGAGGAGGGAGCGGGAAGGAGCGCTGCCCGGCTGCCCGCAGACGCTCCCCTCGGGCACTGGGCCGGGACCGGAGCGGGGAGCTCCTCACAGACGGTGCTCCTCCTGGACACGGGGCACGCCTGCTCCGGACGAGAGTCGTCTTCCCTGGAGGGCAAGAGGGCGTGGGTGTCGGCGAAAAACATACAGGGTTTTCTCCAAATCATGGCTTTCTGTTTTTGTCAGAGACTTCACATTTTCTGCTCTTATTTTCATTTCCACAGACATCGTGTGTGTGTGTGTGTGTGTGTGTGTGTGTGTGTGGTGTATGTGTGTGAGAGTGTGTATGTGTGGTATGTGTGTGGTGTGTGTGTATGTGTGGTGTGTGTGTGGTGTGTGTGTGGTGTGTGTGTATGTGTGGTGTGTGTGTGTGGTGTGTGTGTGTGGTGTGTGTGTGTGTGGTGTGTGTGTATGTTCTGTGTGCTGTGTGTGGTGTGTGTGTGTGGTGTGTGTGTGTGGTGTGTGTGTGTGTGTATGTGTGGTATGTGTATGTGTGTTGTGTGTGTGAGTATGGTATGTGTGTGTGTGTGGGGTAACTCCGCCTGAGCCTCTAGTTCCCCAAAAGCTTGGCTAAAGCTTCTTTCTCTGAGGGCACCAGGCTTTTCCAGTAAATTGTTGTTTTTAGCAAACAGGTAGCACGTCCTTGTCTCTGCGGCCAGAGTCTTGGTTGAGCTGTCTCCTCCCAACTGTGGCTCAGTCGCCTTTTCCCACGGAGGCAGGCTGCTTGTGGAGGGCAAGACTGGCCACGGCCGGCAGCCGGTGCAGAATTCCGGTAGCGACGTGAACGGAACAGCCGCACCTGTGCAGACGTTGTCAGTGCGGTGCTTAGTTGCAATCAGCTGACATCCTCGATGGCCCAGTTGGTCTCAACATCAATCGGTGGTCAAATTTCCAACCAGTTTAAGAGCCACTGATCTTGGTGGCAACAAAGCCACGCTGTCCACGTTTCAGACACCGTGCAGGGTGTGACCGCCTCTTCTGTGGCTGGTCAGTGAAATCGGTGGATGAAACACCCACACAGCCACGCCGTCCTACACAACCAGCACACGTGGCGTTCACGCCGTGGCTTTCCAGGCCGCCCTGTGCGGTTGGACCAGGGACGTGGCGGACAAGAACGGAGCGTGCGGTACTTTGAGGTTAGACCGCCGGGTGCGGGCTGTGGCCCTGAGGGCCGGTGCCTGGTCCGATGAAGGTCCACTCCCAGGACACGAGGAGAGCCGCTGACGTACCCACGTTTCTCCGAAGCACAGCCCCGCCCGGATTTTAAAAAGTCAGTAAGCACATCACCGACCGCCTGCCCCCAATGTATAACAAGGTCTTGGGGCAAGACAGGGCTCATGGTCTGCTTGAGAAACAGCAACAGCGGAGAGGCTCCGGGGCAGCCTTCGGGGCGCGCAGACGCCACGCACGTTCCATCTCGCCACGTTGTGCCAGGGCCGTCCGCTAATTTGACGGGGAAGCGCCAATAAGATGAAAAGCACAGCCATCCTTATCCCATTAGCTCCCTCTCTCCAGTCCCTCCACACACACACACACACACACACCCCGCTCCCCTGTTCCCTGGGTTTCCTTCCGCTGATTAAAACCTCACCCCGTGTGAGAAGAGGCTGGGAACGGACTGGATGTAACTGAAGTTTCCAGCTTGAGTGACTGTGATTTTATTTTATTTTTTTGGTGGATCAGAGCCCGTGCAGCGAGGCCTCCTGTCCAGGTTGGGGGGCCAGGCAGCCTGGTGGGGGAAGGAGGAAAACAGGAGGGAACGGTTAACAGGCAATTACAGCCCCGGCTCCTGATCTGCTGCACAGCCCGGAGGGAGCAGCCACCCAGAGGGAGCAGCCGCCCGGAGGGAGCAGCCGCCCGGAGGGAGCAGCCGGTGGACTCGCTGCGCATTCCCGGGCCTTGCTCAGGCTCCGCCTGCTTTGTTTTCGGACTCACATGGCCGCCTGGAGAACCCCAAACTGCAACCCCCGCCCCACCTGAGGCTGAGTCTCTGCCAGAAACCCGCTCTCCTCTGGATGAGAAACACGTCTGTTTGTGGTGGAGGAGGGCGGGGAGGCACAGGCTGTCCTCATCTCTGTAAGTGGAGCGGGTCACACCCTCCCTGCGGGGCGCCGGCTTTCCTGCTGTAATCCCCACGACCTCCCCCTTCCGGCGTGGCTTCCCCGGATGTTCTCCTTCTGGCTCCCCTTGGGTCCTTCCCGCCAAGTCCGTGTGCCTGCGCGCCAGGGACCAACTTCCCAGTCTGCAGCCTCCAAGGCTCCTCCTTCCTCCAGCTCCTTGCTTCCTGCTCGCCAGCTGAGGCGCGGGGTCCTCAGCACCCATCTCTCCTCTCTCCCTGTCCCCCCGATGGCACGGGAGGCCTGCCCAGCTCGGTCCTCCCACCCAGGGGAGCTCAAAATCCAAGGGGGACCTAGGCACCCCCTCGCCCTGTGCCCCCTCACACTTTCTGTGGGAATCAGGAAGCCTCTGGTCCTGGCGGGTGTGAGAGGGAGGGGGCAGGGAACAGGCCCGGGCGACAGGTTCCTGAGGGTGGACCGGCTCTCACCCTGTGAAGACGGCCACTTGGTGAGGATGGGGAGTGAGGTGACGAGTATTTCTCTTGTGTAGTTTGCATTCCCTGTGACAGTCAGCTAAACGGTAGGCAGCTCCCCCCCTCTCCCCCCCATTTATTTCACACCACAATTCACTGGGAAATAAGCTTGAGAACACATCAGAGCAAAGCAACTCACCATTCTCAAGATCTTGAGAGAAAATATTTGAGCAGGGAGGCTGGGCCGTGGCAATATGGTGGTTTGACTTGCTAACTGCCCCACCCTCTCTCCTTATGGATGGGCAACGGCATTTCCAATGACTGTCCCTATGGATGGCGACGGCATTTCCAATGGCTGTCCCTATGGATGGCGACGGCATTTCCAATGGCTGTCCCTATGGATGGTGATGGCAATTCCAATGACTGTCCCTATGGATGGCGACGGCATTTCCAATGACTGTCCCTTATGGATGGGCAACGGCATTTCCAATGGCTGTCCCTATGGATGGCGACGGCATTTCCAATGACTGTCCCTATGGATGGCGACGGCATTTCCAATGGCTGGTCCCCAGAAGGGCAGAGAGCGTGCCCTTTTAAGTTGCCGAATGTTTCCCTGATGAGGTGCCTTGCCAGCTGGGGTGGGACAACGGCATCTTCAGCAATCCGTCCTGTTAACCTGACAAATGGAAAGCAGCTGACGAACGCTCGCCGCCGGCCACTTTTCTGGGATCCTTTTCACAGATATAAATGATTTACAAACGCAAATGTCACTGACAGGTAACAATGGCCGATAGCATCCCCTGGCATCACAAAGTCACCAAACCCCACGTGGAGGGTTTAACCCGGGGTCTACACTCTCCTATAACAGGGTCAAAATTTACAGCTCTGGCTGGTTTGGCTCAATGGATAGAGCATCGGTCCTTGGACTCAAGGGTCCTGGGTTCAATTTCAGACAAGGGCACATGCCCAGGTTGCAGGCTCGATGCCCAGTGGGGGGCGTGCAGGAGGCAGCGGGTCAATGATTCTCTCTCACCATGGGTGTTTTTCTCTCTCCCGCTCCCTTGCTCTTTGAAATCAGTTAACCTATATTTTTACATAAATTCACATCAGGCAATCTTTGCTTTATCCCAGGAACAAGCCCACCACTTGGTGCTCACGTGATGTGTTTCTGAAACGTATGAACCGATCACGCGGCACAGAAGGAGACATCACGCACCGCTAACAGCTGCTCAGCCGCTCGCCGGGGCGGGTGGCGGGCCGCGGCTGAGAGGGGACGGGAAGAGCGGGAGGCGCGGGCACCCCGCTCAGTTCCCGGGGCTGCCCTCCGCCCCGCGATGTGCGTGTGTCTGCACACCCGCGTCCGAGCAGGAAGCGTGTGCATTAGGGCGGGCGCTTTCCGGGCCAACGCAGCGCCCATCCGTCTTCCTGTCCCGGGGCGTCTGCTCCTCCGTCAGCCTCCGGCGGCGGCGGTCGATGGGAGAGCGTGCGGGAGGCGCTGTGGGGTGGGGGCCGGGAGCCCATCAGAAAGCTGCCACTGGCCCGGGCCGGCTTGACGAATTAGGGCTGATCCAGGGCCGTGGGCCGCCGTCACGGCCGTCAGGGACGCTAATTAGAGGCTCCGAGGGGGACGGGTCCCGCAGGACCGGCCGCCCTGCTGCTGCCATGAGCTCGCACCCGCCCCGCACTGTGAGCCAGAGAGGAAGACGCGCCCGCCGCCGCTGAAAAATTCATGAGGGAAACGTGAGCCCGGCTCCCAGAGCTGTTTGCCCGCTGCCCTTTGACCCTTCCGGCTCTTAGATTTCAGCGCTTTCACACCCAGATGTTTTCCGACCAGTTTTCCTCGGTCGGATGGAATGCCGAGCCTTGGGGTACAACATCCGTCATCAACCTGCCAGATCCTGGGCCCGGGACCAGGGCAGCGCCTCCGAGTTTTATGGGGCTGAGCCATCGCCACCACAGCGTCCGGCAGCCCCAGCCCAGCGGCATGTTGTGGTGTGTGTGTGTGTGTGTGTGTGTGTGTGTGTGGTTTTCCCCAGTGTAACTCCAGTCCCGGGATCTGGGATTACAGATGAAAAAAACATTGAGAAAAATCCATCCTGTTGAAACACTAAAGCCTTTTTTAAAAATGGCATTTCCATTTTGGTAGGCGGATAAGTCTGCATTTGAAAGAAAAGGTCCAGCGACAACGGAGAGAAAGGGAAGTTTTAACACAGACAGGGGTAGGAAATGTCAGGCTGGGTGCTGGTGTTCTCGAGAGTTCCAAGAAAGCTTTTTTTTTTTTTTTTTTAATGTTAATTTTGAGTGTGTGAGTGTGTGTGTGAGTGTAAGAGTGTGTGAGAGTGAGTGTATGTGTGTGAGTGTGAGTGTGTGTGTATGTATGAGTCTGTATGTGTGTGTGAGAGTATGTGTGTGTGTGTGTATGTGTGTGTAAGTGTGTGAGAGTGTGTGTGAGTGTGAGTGTGTGTGTATGTGTGAGTCTGTATGTGTGCGTGAGAGTGAGTGTGTGTGTGTGAGTGTGTGTGTATGTGTGAGTCTGTATGTGTGCGTGAGAGTGAGTGTGTGTGTGTGTGAGTGTGTGTCAGAGGCACGGTCATTGGGAGACCTGGTAGCCTCGCTTGTCTCAGGTGACTCCGTATTTTCTACACTAACTGGAACCACGTGGGAGGGTACACAGCATGTGGCTACAAAGCAACGGATTGGTTCTGACTTCTATCAACTGGTTCATCCATAGTTTGGCTTCACCCCTCTAACCATGCTTGAACCCATCTATTTCTTACCAGGATTCCATGGTTACCACTTGATTCTTTATATATATATATATATATATATATATATATTTCAGAGAGAGGAGGGGAGAGGGAGAGAGAGAGGGGAACATCAATGATGAGAGAGAATAATTGATCGGTTGGCTACTTCATGCCCTGCCCCCGACTGGGGATCAAACCCACAACCTGGGCCTGTGCCCTGACCGGGAATCAAACGCTGACCTCCTGGTTCATAGGTCTATGCTCAGCCCTGAGCCATGCTCTCGGGGCCACCACTTTTTCACAGTCTGACTACGGAGGGACCCACTCAAATCTGATACTCAGTCCTACATGATTTTCATGTCGACATGTTCAGAAAATACAAGAAAAAAATACATAGAAGAAGATCTAGAAGTCTCTGTTACAAAACTCATCATAAAAAATGAAAATGAATATTTTCACCTTCGAACTTATTTTGAAGATCTGCTCTTGAACACTCACGATCCATTTAAATAAATAAATGCTGGTAGGTTCCTTTAAAAATTCAGAACAGTTTACTAATGCATTTATACTTCTGAAATAAGTGGTCACGATCAGGACAAATAAAATGTATTCAAAATAAGAAAAACTGTTAACAGGAAAAAAATCACGCACACTTGTTTCAATTGGAAAGTGGAAGTGGGGAAAGTGTTGAGATGAATTTTAGAATGAAGGTAGACTGGCGGCCTCCTAACCAAAGATACACACTGAAGTAAATTATAAATGAATATAAAAATAATTCAAAATGTGGACTTTTAGGTAAATATGGTACAACAGAGCCCACTCAGGCACTAGATGAATTTCTACTCATTTCTGAAACAAAAATTGCATCTACTGTCCATTTCCTGATAATGCTTCCAAAGCTAGATTCATTTCCCCTTCCTCCCTCCCCACTCTCCCTCTTCAAACTTACAATATCAATTCAAAGCATCTATTAAATCCAATCGATTCCTGACGGAAACAAATCCCCACTTCGCACAGCAGGAGTGGCTGGGAGAGGCTGGGAGACGCTCTTTGGTAATTCCCCTACCCTCGCTTCCATAGCTGTCGCCAGACGGAATATATCAGGGTAAAGAGGCTTAGAAAAGGAAAAAAAAATAACGACACTGAAGTCCCTCTTCTCTGAATCACAATCGAAAGGTAGGAGCCGCCTGCTGGCCGCACAGTTCCGCGGTGCGTGGGAAAGCCCCTGGCGGGCAGTGCGGGAGGCCGGTCAGCTCTGGAAGGTTCTGTGGGCCCCTCGCACCCCAGGGACACGGACGCCCTCCGCCCACAGCTTCCGAGTCTCCACACGGAGGAGCGGGACCTGCGGGAAGGATCGGGCTCAGGAGGCTGCACTGCTGGTCCTCTATCCGGAATCCACCTGCACACGCTCCCCGCACTGAGGACACGTTGCATGCGTGTGTGCGAGGGGCCATGTCCTCCTCCAGCGACCGATGGCCCTGCACGGAGAGGGACCAGGCGCCCCGGACCCACCCCTCCCACGCTCAGGCCCCTTGGCTGTCCGGGCAACGCACCAGCCCTCAGGCAGCCAGGCCCCCTCACTCACAGAAAGGCCACGGGACACACTGATGGCTCAGGAGGGGCCGTGGACACATTGGTGACTCAGGAGGGGCCGTGGGAGTGGGAGGTGGTCACTCACCGTGTAGCTCCTCCACGTGTTATTCTTTTTGTTCCGGAAAATAGCAGACATTTAGTGCCTTATTTGGAATTATTACCTCCGCTGATTTAATGCATAGGAATAAGATCTTTCTCACCTAAGTGCAGTAGATTAAGGAAACACATTTTCATTCATTTTAGGAAAGCTCTGTGGAATTGACCTGTTGTGTTTTTTTTGTCTCCTGACTATTTTTTATTATTATTATTAATTATTATTATTATTATGCTAAAGAAAGTACACCTGACAATTTCATGATTTCATAATTTCGTGTTTTACGGGTGTGCCTCATTGTACCTAACATTGTGTATTATGTAATAAATATTAATAAGACAATGATTTCCAAAACCATTATTTTTTTCCTTTAAGTACTTGTACAGATGTATTATTATTCTTGTGTGCCAACAATCAAAGGAATTAGTGAGACTATTCATCAATAATGTATCAAACATTTCTCAGGTTGACGGCCTTAAATGGTGTTAGCCTTGAGAAGACACGCCTGTGTGTAATATCTGGTTTGTTGAAGAGAGAAGAAACACTTCCGTGTTAGGTTTGGATTTGGAAAGTGGGCAGAGCCAGTGGACTGGTCATATCTCAAAAATCAAAACTAGAAACTGTGACAATCGGGAATTTTAGTTTATTTATTTATGCCTGATCAAAAATATTTTCATGAACCATGGATTGAATATGAATCGCTCAGCATACTAATGAGATAGGTTTCAGACCAGGGAGGCCCTCAGGGTAAAAGTCACACAAGAACGACGTCCGCTCTCTCCCCAGGCCTCGCTGTGGGAACCCTTCTCAACGCCACGTCAGAAAGAGAGAGACATCCAAGAAACCGGAAACCCCGACAGAAAGGAGAGAGGCACCCTGTGTCCATAGCGGCACAGTTTACAGCAGAAAAATGTGGAGACAGCCCACGTGCCCAGGGGCAGGTGAGCGGATAGAACAGCTGTGGGCCATCTGTGCCATGGAATACTACGCAGCGGTGAAAAAGGATCTCTTACCCTGTGAGACAGCATGGAGGGCCCTGGAGAGCATTATGCTGAGTGAAATCAGCCAGACAGAGACCAAGTGTCACATGATCTCACGTGGAATCTAATGAACAGTGTACACTGATGAACAAAGTAGATCCAGAGGCACAGAAGCTTGGGACTTACTGACGGATCTCAGAGGGAAGGTGGGGGTGGGAGGTGATTAACCGGGGAACGTGTGTGCCTACATCCACAGCCCACGGCCACAGACAGTGGAGTGGGGACGGCCTGGGCGGGGCAGGTGCGGGTGGAAGGGGCCAATGGGAAAATCCCCACAAACAAAGGGAACGTTTGTGGCACTTTTCAACAACAAAGACAAATGCAGATGAAGTGCAGCAGTAGGAATGAATGAAACAAAATCCTTCTCTTTCCAAGCGACGTATGCTAACTCGGAGAACCACGTGCTGCTGGAAAGAGACCAGAAATTAGAAAGTGCGGTGCAGTGCCAGGCCCCATACGATACACGACCGCGTTTTCTTAACCTGCAGCCAGCCACCGACAGTCATGGGACAGTAGCAGAACAACGGAAAGGTAAAAGAGTTAGGAAAACACTAAGGTTTGGGAAATTTTTAGAAGGAAGGATAAAAATATTATGAGTCACATATAAAACTAGAATAAATGCTGAAATATGTCAGTGGACAAACCAGTTCCCCATGGGAAAATGTCAGTTCTTCCCTCAAATCAATTTACAACGTCAGTGACCCATCCTGGAGAAGGCCTGCCTTCTGCCTTTGTATTCCTCAGCCATTAATCTTTGAAAGAAATTTACATATACATACACACACACACACATACACACATCTATACATCTATACATACACACAGATATATACTTGATATTAGGATCCGAATAACCGTCTCCCCACCGCTCTATGGTAAAATCCTTTTCACTGCCATCTTCCACGTGCTTCTTGTCCATAACGCAGGGCTTTCTTGTCTGTTAACACCCCAACTGGTTGTTACAGCATTGACTCCACCTGGGATTGCCGACGTGCCTGCCAGTTCTTCCCTCATCCCCGCCCCTCGTCTCTGCCTCCAGCCCAGTGCTGCTCAGCGAGAGCGTCCTTCACGGCGCCCCTGGGCGCCCCGGGAGTCCCGCTGCCCTGTCCGCTGCAGCGCCATCGAATCTGTCCGTCAGGCAGGGCTGGTGCCCAGGCTGCTGAGTGGGTGGGTCCCACATTAGCACGGCGGCGAGGCTGTGGGCCGTTCTCCTGGTGGAGGTGGGAGGTCTATCCCCCACCTCCCATCCGGGCCTTTGCAATGGACTCACAGTTTTCTGATTGTCATCGAAATGTCTCTCTCTCCTTTGGTGCTGCTCAGTTTCCGGTAAAGCGCAAGAATGGGTTCCCATGGGATTGCTGTTCCTGGAAAGTATGCCTCTTAGGCTTGGGCACCCGTGCCTTTGTCAGTTCTGGAAAATTCGGAGTCACTGTCTCCCTTTCCCTGGGTCCATCTTGATGCTGCATCGATCCTCCCCACACCCCACCCCACCCCACTCCACGTGCCCCGATTCCTCTTTCCGTTCACCGATTCCCTCACTCTTAGGAGATGTCAACCGGCTTTTAGGTCACCATAAAGCTTTAGACTCCAATGCCATGTTTTCCTGCTTTGAGAATTTGCATTGGGCACCTTCCTGCGTTTGTCCATTTGCCTGTTTTCACTCAGTCCGCTGCCCTCTGGCTCCCTGTAACATTTTATCACGTTATTAATGTTAGAGACTCTGCTTCCACAGCCTTTTTAATAGCATTCCTCTATTTCCTCAGGCTTTGCAGGTGTCGTTAATCCTCCTGTTTGTCTAAATCTTATTCACGGCGGCTTGCTCCGGCCCTGCTCTGTATTTCTTATATGAGCTCATCGTATGCAAAGCGCGCTGCGGCGATGAGAGCTCCGTGCCTGGCGTCCGGAGTGTCTCCCTGGAGGGCTGTGCGCTGGCTCCTGAGCCCCGGAGACGCACAAGTGCCCAGACGGCAGCTCTGTGTGCGTTCCTGGGCGCGGGCTTTCTCGAAAGGTGTGGAGAGTGGAAGACAGGACTCTGGTTACTCGGAGACACAGGCCTGGGCTCTGAACACTCAGAGATGCTGTCCAAGCCCGAGTCAAACACAGAGGCTGGCTCCAGCACTACCGCACATGGCCAGCCTTCCCGTGGCAGCTGGAGGCCAAGCCGGGCAATACTGTACCACGTCCCCATCACACCTGGCCTGCCCTGTCACACCTGCCCCTTCACACCTGCCCCTTCACATCTGGCCTTCCCCGTCGTCAGGGCTGACCCTGCTCGGCCTCGCAGTGACCTCTCTGCTGCAGGTGCTGGGGAGTCCCTCGCCTGCAGGCTTGGGGGCTCGGCCACATGTTTCATTTTACTTATTTGTTTAATTCCAAATATAAAGGTGAAAGGTTGCAGAGCGAACCCCTGTCAGCCGTTTTATGAAATAGAAATCGGACACGTCACCAATGAAGAAGGACACAGGTGGAAGGCATTCATGGTTACTCCCTGGTGAGCAGCAGGAATGACTGTGAAAAGGGAAGGCGGCCGCTCACGGTTAAACAGTAAAGACACTCACCAGCCCAGAGGGAAGACACGTGCTCTGTCCGTTTCTGAAGAGCCCCGGGCCGCGTGCAGAATGCTTTCAGCAGCCCTGTTTCTGGTACATGTTTTCTTAAGGAAAGGATCAGTTATCCATAAAATTTTCATTGGGCTATTATTTATGATAGCATTAAAAATCTTTAAATAACCAATTGTAGAGAGCTAGCACAATAAATAAATCATGGTGCATCTCAGTAATGGAGGAATCGCAGTTATTAAAAATAAAATTATGGCAGAATAAACATTGACGCGGGCAAATATTTATGATAGAGTGTTAGGTATACAAAAGCAGGCACTATACAGTATGTACCTAAATGTGCGAGACACTTATAGGTACAATATTACGTGGGGGGAAAATAAAGTTTATACACAAAATTACCAACTGTGAGTTTCCCACGTGGATTTGTAATGTTATACCCGGAACACAGAAATAGAAAGTGCTGCTGAGAAGGCACAGAACAGGCTGTCCAGTAAGCCAGCTCGGAGCTACACCGACTTCTCGGTCTCTGTGATAGTCCCCTTACTTCCAGCTCCTCCCCTCCCCACAGACTGTGAGTGACGGAAAGCAGGCGTTGCTTTGTTCACGTTAGCGGTCTTAAGGCTCATCATCTGTGCTCAATGGAACTCAGTCAATAAATAAATACAATTAATGAGGAAAATGGTTTAAATATCTTTTATTGATTTTTACAGAGAGGAAGGGAGAGAGCCAGAGAGCTAGAAACGTCGATGAGAGAGAAACATCAACCAGCTGCCTCTTGCACACCCCCTACTGGGGATGTGCCCACAACCGAGGTACATGCCCCTGACCAGAATCGAACCCGGGACCCTTCAGTCCCCAGACCGATGCTCTACCACTGAGCCAAACCGGTTTAGGCGAGGAAAACGGTTTAAAAGTCATAATGTTATAGGCTTTGGTGATCATTGAAAAGGCAGAATGAAATGAATCACTATATTAAAATGCACTACTGGAGTAACATTCTAAAAAGTGGATCAACTATTTCAGAAATTGGTTAAGTACATCTTATTGTGAAATTCAACAGTATGAGTTAGTAGTCATGTATGAGCTATTATTCTTTTTTAATTGTAAAAATGATTTCTTTATTTCAGAGAGAGAGAGAGAGAAAGAGAGAAACATTGACCTGTTCCACTTACTATGCCTCCATTCGTTGCCTATTATATGTGTCCTGACCAGGGATCTCTCCCAAACGTTGGCACATCGGGACAACGCCCTATCCAACTGAACTAGCTGGCCAGGCCTGTATGGGCTATTCTGAATGAAACCAAATAGAGATAACATATTCGGTGGAGTTTAAGAAGAATTCCAGTTGATCGGCAGCATGGTCCTGAGCCACCCCCCTGCGATCCATTCTATTATACATCCAATGTAGCCACGTGGCTCTGAGGACGGCCGGCAGGCCATGCCGTTGGACGCGGCTCCCAGGAGGAGAGGACGGAGGCCTCACCAGTGCTCCCAGTGCCCCTTTCCTGCCAGCCTTGCTCAGCCCCGTCGGACGTGGGCTTCCCAGGCTCAGTGGTCTCTGCTGAAGTGCTGGCTCCATAGACAAACGCAGCCATAAAACAACCCAGCCCGCTGGCGTGGCTCAGGGGTTGAGCATCAGCCTGTGAACCAGGAGGTTGCTGGTTTGATTCCCGGTCAGGGCACATGCCCGGGTTACAAACTCGATCCCCTGTAGGGGGCGTGCAGGAGGCAGCCGGCTGATGTTTCTATCTCTATCCTTCTCCCTTCCTCTCACTCTCCCAAATCAATAAAGAAAACAACAACAGCCCTAGCCAGTTTGGGTCAGCGGATAGAGATGAATAATACTGAAGGGTCCCAGGTTCAATTCCAGTCAGGGCACATGCCATAGGCGTATGCAGGAGGCAGCTGTTCAATTATTCTCTCTCATCATGGATGTTTCTCTCTCTTCCTCTCAAATCAATAAAAATACATTTACATAAAACATATAAAAAACCAGAAAGGAACTAAACAAGTTAGAAAAATATTAAGAAGCAAATGGTGCACTATAGTAGACGGTACTGGGGTGGAGGTGGGGTGGAGGTGGGGGCACTAAATCTTGACAGAAAAAAATAAAATTAAATAGATGAACACTGCCCTCCAGGTGTAGCAACCATCATGCATGGAGTCTGCGGACCGCTGCGCGCTGCGTTGAACGCCGTCCTGACCCGCTCCGGTCCCACGTGTGTGCCGATGCCGCCGGGGCAGCTGGCGCAGACTTTAGGGGAAACCCGTGTCCCCCTGCAGCACGGAGGGACGGACAGAAGGGGTCTGACAGGTGGGCCGGGAAGACCCAGCACCGGACCGGGTTTTGTGTGCTGTTTCCCAGGCCCTCCGCTGTCTCCTGAGAACAAATCCGTCTTCAGCCCCAGTGCCTCCCGGTGCGAGGGGAATTCGGTCCTAGAATCCTGAGGTCGGAATGGCGTGTATTTCTAATCGATCTGAAATCTCTGACTTGGGGCTTCAGTGCCAGGGATGGTAATTAAAACCCCATTTCCACGTGACTTTTCCTCCTTTCAGGGCTAGAGCCCTGAGCACAGCCCATCGGCCCCGACTGCCGCTCCGAGGACTCGCTCCACCCGCGGCCTCATTAAGCGCCAGACGCGCCCAGAAAGCAGCACCAGGGCCGTCCCCCTAAAAGCTCTTAATGGGACTCTTCCCGGGCCCATTAAACCGCCCTCCCGCCCCCCATCGATCCCCCGGACGGAGCCCCTCCTCCGCCATCACAGCCCCGCGGCTCAGCTGGGCCACAGCCCAGAGCAGAGGCGGGGCCGAGCCCGGACCCCACGAGGGGCGGGTGCCCACGGCTGTCGGTCTGCGAGGCCGCCGGGAGGTTTGGGGTCCGGATGAGTGGAGAGGGTTTCGTGCTGAATGGAACGCACACGCATGCATTTAGTGGCACATGGAAGCTTCTGGTGGATGGCTCTCGTTCCTGTTTCTCACGCTTCCCATTCAAAAGCACATTTTCAAAGCCACTCGTGGTGCCAAATGCACCCTTAATTTTCCCTTCTAATGGTTGTGAGATATCCAACACATGTTTTATTTATCCGCTTCCCCAGTGATGGAGGCCTACGTCCCCAATTAAGCTGCAGCGAACGTTGTGGAATGCATCTCGCTAAAAGCTCGCGTGAGGAATGTAGCGGGGGCACCTCCCGGCGTGCCGGGGACGGGCCTGCGGGACCCTGGGCAAGAATGGGGAGCCTAGTCCCCATTTCTGCAAAAGGAACAAAGGAGGATTTGAAAAAGGTGCCAGGAAATCTCCTTCCAGCCTTCACGTGAACCGTTTTCCTTGTAAACCAGGAGGAACACACTGCGTTTAAAAATAATTTCCATGCCCTAGCCGGTTTGGCTCAGTGGGTAGAGCGTTGGCCTGAAAACGGAAAGGTCCCAGGTTCGATTCCGGTCAAGGGCACATCCCCACGTTATAAGGTTTTGATTCCCAGTGGGGGGCGTGAAGGAGGCAGCCGATCCATGATTCTCCATCATCATGGATGTTTCCATCTCTTTTTCTACCTTCCTCTCTGAAATTAATAAAAATATATCTTAAAGATTTAAAAAATAATAATTTCCATGGACTCCAAACTCACCAAAACTCTTTGTTTGAGATATGATAGATCATCCCTTCCTCCAGTTGATGGACAGATGTAAACTCCACCTGCAGCCAGACATTCCTGAGCACTGAACCACCCATCAGCACCTGCCAAATACCCTAACCCCCGATTCCTGAGTCCCTAGGTCCCTAATCATAGGCCTTACCTGAAACCACCCATCAGTGTGGGCTGAGAGCCCTAAGCCCTGTCCCCTCTCTTTCCTCCCCTTAAAGGTGTTTGTACCTTGGCCCTCGCTCTCTTCCTCTCTCTCTCTCTCTGGAAGCAGCCGGCAGGGGTGCTCTGCTCTCCATAAAGCCTGTGTCCTGGCCTCCCGGTCTCCAGCCCTCTCTGTTTCATCTTTCAGGATATTTGCTCACAAGGTAGCACAAGCTGCTATGAAATCCTCTCGGTGTGTCAATATGCGGGTTTGAGAGGTATTAGCCTCTTTTTTTTTTCTTTTCCAGCTTGTAATTCCAGAAACCGTTGCAAACAAAACAGTCGTGGGTGTGCAAAGCTCAGCACAGGGAACAGAGTCAACAATAGGGTAACAACGAGGCGTGGGGCCGGTGGGGCCTGAAATGCCAGGGGACACTCAGTAACATACATAATTGTCCAGCCACTGTGCTGTACACCGGAAACTAATGCAGAAGCATATGAATGCAAACTGTAACTGAAAACAAAACTTTAATGAAAAAAAATAGTTTTAAAATCTCTGTTCAAAAATGTTTTCTTTGTTGCTTAAATTTCTGATTGTTAAAAAGGGAGTCTTGCCTGGAAGGGCGAGGTGGTGTGTGTGGTTACCATCTACCAAGCAGCATACACAGATGGCCACCCGGCATAGAGAAAGGTCCAGCCAATTTTAAGATTTGTCCCTTTGTTAAAAAGATTACATAGCTTTTCCTTAAATGTCACAGCTCCATGGACTGATTCTAATTTTTAACGAACTTTAATAAGGAACAACAGACATGCAGTAAAGGACACTGAACTGTGCAGCTGTGTGAGTGCCCACACACGTGGACGGCCACATGACCACCGCCACTTCGGGACGAAGAACATTCCAGCATTCGCTCAGCGGTCAGCGAATGACATTCACCGTGGACAGAACTGACTGACGGTGAGGAACCTGAGCGGCTTTTCCGGATTCTCCGTCACAAGACAACCCGTGGACATCCGTGCTGACTCTGTGTCTCATCACAAAGTATTTGCAAAATTATCTTCCCTGAAGTTAACACAACCCTGCATCCACGCAGCCTGGCCGTGAGTGCTCAGCTATTGGAACACACGAAGCGTGAACCAAAGAGCGAGGACACCACCCTCAGCTCCTCCGTGTGACCGAAGTCCACTCCTCCCCAAGGCAAACGTTGTACCTAAGTCCCACGTGCCCTGCTCGCCAAAACACCAGGACAGTCCCTCCATCTACCACCCGCCAATTCACACGCACCTTCACGTTTAGATACAACTGTGAGGCCTCGTGCACTACCACTGGGCAGTGTAAGAGCCTGCGAGCATGCATGCCCCAGGGGACCCTCTGTGTTGGCTTTTCCCTGAGACCAGGAGGCCTGTGGGCTGCACAGCCCCAGGATTCGGGTATCTCAGCCCCCTGGGACCCCGCGAGCTGTCTGCACGGACCCGGGAGGGAGGGCCCCGTTGTTTGCAGACTGACTGATGGGAGGGATGAGGGAAGCAATCGATCTACCAATCAATGCTTTTCCTTCCTGAGAAGCAAATAGTGCTGACTGTCCCTCTGGGGGACGCTGACGAACTCCGGAGAGAACCGTTTTGTGAAGGTGCCCGCGCCGTACCCAGGGCCAGCCAGCACGTCCCCCTGGCATTCACGCTGTCAGCAGTGGTCGGACCGACATAACCAAAGAGGTCCCCATGTCACCGGACTTTCCTTTCTGTTTGTGAATATACTTTTACTGACTTCAGACAGGGCGAGAGGGAGAGGGAATAGAAACATCAGTGAGGGGAGTCATGGACCGGCTGCCTCCTGCACACTTCCCACTGGGGATGGAGCCCGCAAGCAGGGCCTGTGCCCAGACTGGGAATCCAACCGTGACCTCCTGGTCCATAGGTCGATGCTCAACCACTGAGACACACCAGCTGGGCAGGACATTTCTTTCTTCCTTCCTTCCTTCCTTCCTTCCTTCCTTCCTTCCTTCCTTCCTTCCTTCCTTCCTTTCTTTCTTTCTTTCTTTCTTTCTTTCTTTCTTTCTTTCTTTCTTTCTTTTTATGTTATTGAGTTTATTAGGGTGAGATTGGTTAACACATCCTGCAGGCTCCCAGTGTACAATCCCGTATACAGAGTCAGTCTGTATATTGTGTGCCCGCCACCCAAGGTCTCATCTCCTCTGTCACCATTTCCCTCCCTTGACCCTGTCCTACCGCCACCCCCTGCCCCGGCCGATCCCCATGCTGTGCTCTGGGCCTGAGTGTTCTGAGCACAGAACCTCCCACTGTCGCTAGGGCTGCAGGGACAGAGGGTCCGGAACACTGGCCTTCCTCCTCGGGAATCGCCACGGGGTGATTTTAATGGCTTTTCCGTCAAGGACCAGATTTCCCACCATCCCTTGCCAGAGCAGTGGCGCCCAGGGCAGTGGCTCCCGAGGTTGGGGTCAGGGATGAGCGAGTGCCTGCTCACCAGCTCTGCTGCACACGCTCCAGACTGTCCCAGAACACCCGCCCGGAGAAGGCAATGCCAGAGGAAGAAGCGGGGTCCCGCCCTCAGGGAGGGGAGCTGAGGGGGACACTGTGAGCGGGAAAAGGCCTATTTAAACACAGCCCGGGGCACACACATCAGGGACTTTTACTGCGGCCATCAGGTGAAAACAGTTTTGGTCTTTTCTTAAGAAAAGCACATATCTTTTAGGAAATTATGAGAGAGAGAGAGAGAGAGAGAGAGAGAGAGAGAGAGGAGGGCAGGCGAGCCCTGCCACTGGGGAGGCTGGGACGGAGCATCCTATTGGAATGGGATTTAATGTGTCGCACCCGGGCTGGTCCGGGGCCACAGATGGCCTGTGACAGCGGTCCCTGTCCCTCACCCGCAGGGTGGGGCTGGGTGGGGCCGGGTGGGGCGGGAAGCCAGCACCCACCACATACGCCCTGACCCGTGGATCATGCATGCTGACACAGGAGTCACGTTACAGGTTTGCTCCACAGTCAATGGATGTTGAACTCCAGAGTCTCTGTACATACATGTGACTCCATGGCTGAGGGGTCTGAATGGTCTGCAAACGAAATAATAAAACTGCGACGGTCTCCTCAGGGGAAGTGAAACGCCACTCCTCCTTCAGCTCAGAACCCCCGTGCCTCCAGCGGCTGCTGAGCATTTCCTGGTCAGGGCAGGCGAGGAGAGCAAGCGAATAGAATCTTGTCATAGGCTCAGAAGATGCTATTGTGGTTTTTTCTGAGGGGAAAAAATAAGTAAATGGTTTCTGTCCTTCACCTGGTCTGACCATTCTGTTGTTTGTTTGTTTGTTTGTTTGTTTGTTAATCCTCAGTGGAGGATATTTTTCCATTGATTTTGTAGGGAGAGTGGAAGAGAGAGGGAGAGACAGAAACACTGACGTGAGACACACCAATTGGTTGCCTCCTGCATGGGCCCCGACCAGGGCCTGGGCCGGGAAGGAGTCTGCAACTAAGGTTCATGCCCTTGACTGGAATCGAACCCGGGACTCTTTGGTCTGCAGGCCGATGCTCTGTCCACTGAGCTACACGAGCCATGGCTGGTCTCACTATTCTTATGATTCACCCACGAAGACATGGGTGCGGACGGGGCGCTCCATGTTTGTCTTGTCTGATCGCCCTGGTGCAGTGACTGACACCTTCCCTTTGGGTGACTGTGGGCTGAGCGGCCGGCACTGAGCTGTGCACCCGGCTCATCCCAGCGGGAGGCAGGCCAGTGGGTCCCCGGGGAGCCCAGCCCCAGCTCGGACGGCACCGGTTCTTGCAGGAGCGATCCTGAGGCCAGTCCGCTGGGCATTCTCCTGCACAAGAGCGACCAGGGGGGCCGTGGGCAGCACGTGTCCCCCCAAACGAGGACTCGTCCACCCAGCAGAAGCCGCGCCGAGACGAAGTCAGCGGAGCCGCAGACCCAGGCCTCCCCGCCGGCAGCAGCCCAAGGGCCGCTGTGGGAGCGGGTCAGACACGATCCTCAGGGCCACTTCCGGGCATCCGTCCACTGGGCAGCGTCCGCGCCCCGTTTCTGCCGATCTGACTCCTGACGCGGCAGAGCGAACGGCACGATTGTCCGATACGTCGATGCTGGTCCCCGGCTTCCTCCTCCCGCTCCATCGGCTGCTCCCGGAGAAAGACCGAGAAGACAGTCCTGCCGCCCTCGTCCGTCACGCGGGCCTGCGCTCAGAGATTCAGCGTTTCCGTGTCGCCCTCCGCGTGTACCGTCACATGTCACGCCGGCTGCGCGAGCTGCTTTAATGGCGAACTGAGGAGCACCTCTCCCGTTTCCAACCCTGCAGCCTGACAGCCCCGCGCCCGGGGACACGCACCCCGCGGCGCCCAGCACCCGCTCTGGTCTGTCACCCGCCTGTCCTCCCCTCTGGGACTGAGCTCCTCATTAAGCACCTTCCCTCAGAGACACTGCAGGAAAGACAGTGTTCTCCGTGACCTCTCAGGAGACGCTGACTCCTTCCTCCAAGTTCACGTCCAGAGAAGGTATAATTAATGGGCCAAGGAAAAGCTCCTGGGTCTGAGTCACTAGCTGTGCCCGCGTCCGGGACTCTGCTGGGAACACGCCCCTTCCCAGCACTTCCTTCCCCTCGGTATAAGACCAGAAAGCCGGGCCTGGCCAGGCAGTCAGATTCCGCACCGTGGCAGCCACAGGCCCGTGGGCAGGCCATGTCTCAGACTCCTGAGGCTTCCCAATCCCCCCTCCTCCCCCAGATTCCATTCCCCTTCTTTCCAGACTGACCCGTTGTGGAGTTGTGATGAGCGCTTCATGGGGTTTTAAAGCCAGAGTTGCATTGCCCACCTGGTGTGGCTCAGTGGTTGAGCATCAGCCTCTGAACCAGGAGGTCAGGGCACAGGCCCGGGTTTTGGGCTCCATCCCCAGTGGGGGGCATGCAGGAGGCAGCCGATCCATGATACTCTCTCCTCATTGATGTGTTTATCTCTCCCTCTCCTTTCCTCTCTGAAATCAATAAAGACATATTAAAAATAAAATAAAAGCCAGAGTGCACCAGTATTTTAATAACTTCATCTCAAAGAATGAGTCGGCACCATGGTTTGAGATTTCTGTTCAGTCGGTGTTAATGCACAAGTGAGAGCTGCTTGTCCAGATTTGTTAATCTGGGGACCTGGGTCATGTCCTCTCACTTCTGCAGAAATATTACATATCTGGAGGATTCCTCTCCATGAAAAGATTTATTGAAGCCAAATCCCTGCTTAGAAATGTAAGCGGCATGACTTATTTCTGCAGGTTTCCCCACAGAACACACTCGCTTTCCTTTGAAGAAAATAAAGATGATTAAAAATTAGCACTGTGCCACGTGCTCAGGTCAACTGCAGACAAAAACAGTTCGATTTCTTAAAAGAAAGCAACCTCTGCTTAGAGAAATCCTGCTGACTGAGAGCACGCGTGAAGGCAGCCTCCTGATTACCGGTGGGCAGGCACTTCCTTTCGGAAGACCTTAAGTCTTTGCCTGGGAACAGCCCTGGCCTGCCCGTTGCGTACAGCCCGAGAGGAGGCAGCGGACAGATGTCTACGGAGCAGCCGAAAGAGCAGAGAAAAGCAAGTTCTGCCTCGCAGAGCAAGCAGCTCTTAGCTCTCTCCATCACCCGAAACACCTGGTGCTACCGAGGCAGGCACTGGATCACCCACACGTTCACACTCCCCGCCCGCCAACGCCCCTCCGGTCAGTCCCCAGTCCCAGACTGGCCACTCTTCAAATCACTGTACCCCCACTTCTCAACGTACTGACGGTGTGTGACCCAATATCGCAAACACTAATCAAAACAAGAGCTGGACTGGTTCGATTCAGATCAGAAAAAAGTTCAATAAATACTTTATAACTGAAAGAACAAATCAAAACAGACTGAAGGTCCGCGGTGGAGGGGAGATGACACCTCGCCCTGCCAGCCGCCCGCCATCCACGTCGGAGTCCTCGCAGCACAGAACCCAGCGCACGGCTCAGGCAGTGTGAACGGCAGCACACTTAAGTCACCTTTCTCGGTGTGCTTGCCGTAACAGTAAGCTTCCTGTCTCCCCTTCTCTGGCTCATTAAGGATAACCTTGGCGTGACATGGACTCTCTTTCAAAGAAAAGGAGGGGGAGACGGCGCCTTGTCAAGATCCGTGAGCTTCACGGGCGTGGAACAGCCGTGCTCACAGAGCGAAGACGGGCACAGCTCCCGGGCTCTCAGCCCCCCTTCACCGTACTCGCACCCGCACCCCAACAACGGCCCAGGCCATGTGCAAAGCCTACTCTGCAGCCCCAGCAAAGGAGACATCTGGCCTCGGGGATTCCCAGGACGGCGCTCCGCACGGCGGCTCAGGGCGACCGCGCAGGCTGCCTACGCCTGGACGCCCCGCGCTGCGGCCGGCCCGGAACGTGTGCCCGACTGCGGGGACGTGTGTGGGGACGTGTGCGGGGACATGTGTGGGGACGTGTGTGGGGACGTGTGCGGGGACATGTGTGGGGACGTGTGTGGGGATGTGTGCGGGGACGTGTGTGGGGACATGTGCGGGGACGTGTGCCCGGACTGCAGGACCCCTGCCGGGAAGGTGGACTTGCCGCTCGGGATCCCCCTGGGAAACTCCTTGGTGACAGAGGCAACAGCGATGATGACACGACCGTGATTACGCTGTTATGACACATTATTATGACAGTTAAGGTTATAATTGAATGTCACACCCTTTTAATTCGATAAGCTATTACGACATCAGCAATCTTATACTGAAAGGTTTACATCTAGTGGAGATCTTTCTCTTGGCGGAATGAGAACGAGGTGCTCAGGTAAGACTCACCCCGGGCCTCAGGGACAAACGGGTGTTAAATTTAGATCTCGAACAGATAGTAACTCCAAGGGGTTCTGGGAAATGCCGCTGAAGGTCACCCATGTCCCGAGAGTGCTTCTCCTTCGTCCCTCTTCTCCCCACTCCCCCCTTTCTGAAACACTGTTCACTACTTTCAATCAAGGCATCTTCCCCCCCCCCCCTTTTTTTTTTTCCAACCAGGCATGTGCCCTGACCGGGAATCGAACCGTGAGCTCCCAGGTCATAGGTTGATGCTCAACCACTGAGCCACGCTGGCCGGGCTGCTTGGCAGCGTTTTAAAATGGTTTTCCCTCTTGAAACCTTTCTGAGGACCTTAAAAGTTCCCTGCAGGGTGTGAGAAAGGCCAGTGGGTGAGTCGGGCTCCTTGGGGAAGGCGGAGGGGATGTGAACCACGGCCCCGCCCTCTGCACACGCTCAGCGCATCTCCGCTTTAATCACACCGTGGAGACGCCCCGACATGGAAACAATCCATATTAACAAGGAGACTGCACAGGGCAGGCTGAGGACGGCCTGAGCCTCTCCAGTCTACATGTGCTCTTGATGCTATTTTAGTTCTGGGTCCACGCAGAGACAGACACGTGGGCCCAGCCCCTGTCCACAGATCTCCGAGCGCCCGCTGACACGATCACGTGCAGACGTCCTTGGCCCGTTAAAACCACAAAAGGGAGCCCGCCCGCCCGCCCGCACGGCCTGCTCATGGCCTCCCTCACCCACAGAGCTCCGCCTGCGCGCACAGAAGGAGCCATTACAGCGATTCTCCGCCTCACTCTTAGGTTTTGTTCCATGTGATGGAGCTGTTGTTTTTTTAAAATTTTATTTAATTATCTTTGCTGATAATTATTATGCTGGAACATAATTATCTTTATGTTTCAAGTCCTAGGCGTCTTTAATGTCACTCATCTACTTCAGGGCATAACTCCGGCCATCATCCGGAGGACACGTCCTAAGTACCTTTCCCTGAACGCGCCCGTCCTATTCGGTTTAAAATAACGCAGCCCTGTCCCCCGTTCCTGCTTCCCCCGTCGCTGCCCTGGGACAGAAACGAGCTTCTCAGTCGCATTTCGGGCTGAGGTGTCCTCTCTCGTGATGCTCTTCATATTTTCATTCCCCTTTTCCTGGCCGCTGGAAGCTGGCTCTGGGGCTTCATTCCGGGCGGCGTCAGCTACTCTCATGGCAAGGACACCCGTCAGCGGCCGTCCTCCCGGGGACACTGAGCCCACGGGGCGGGGGGGGGGGGGGGGGGAAGTGGGGGGACCAGCGGCCACGGCTGAGCTCTCCCCGAAGTCCCCAGCAGCCTTCCTCTCCTCGCTCCCGCCCCGGGGAACGCCGCTTCCGACAGCGATTTCACCGGAGGCTGCAGATGGCAGTGACCTCTCCTTCCGCCCTGCCTAGCCGCCTCTTCTCAGAACAAAGAATAACTGGTTCTCAGCTGGAGCTCTTGGCTGACCCGGAAACAGAGCAATTGGGGTCAAGGTCAGGGCAGGGCGAGACTTACTGATGTCCTTCCACGCGCTGATGGCGGGAACACGAAGTTGGCCCACTCCCCTTTTAAACACAGACTCGCTCCGCTGGCCAGTCGGGAGCACTGGTTTCCGGAAGGCTGCCTAGACGAGGAGGCTGGAGCCCGTCCACACTGCCTTCCTGTCGGCCAAGGTCATGCCTGTCACGCCTCCTTGGACCGGGTTTCGTGGCCTTGCGTGTGGAGAACCCCGAAGGGCACTGAGCTTTCCAGGGAGGACTTGGTCACGAGCAGCGGTCGCCCCGGATCGCCCGCCTCCTCGCCCTCCCGCCCGGGACCCTGACCACGTGCGTCTGCCGAGCGGCCTCGGTCCCACTCCCGCCCGGAGCCGAGGGCCAGGCTGTCCCTTCTTCCCGCGACGGTGGGAAGGAGAAGATGGACCTTTGGGAACACACGTGCAGGGATTCATGGCACACGCTCCGGGCCTGACTCAGGGAACACACAGGGGCCACACTGCAGGGGGAAGGCATGGGGGGCGGGGCCTAATTGGGGGACCATGTCCCAGTGACACCTCTTCCAGCAGCGTGGGTGGGTGGAGGCGGAAGAGGGTACAGAGGGGATTCGTGGTAATGGGAAATACACAAAAATAAAACCACCAGAAAGGAGATAAAATATAATGATAACAGGCATTGCGAGCTCCATTCCCACCGTCCCTCACGCACAGAAACAACATCTGCAAGAAAATAAAAAATCCAGTCGGAAAAGCAAGGCCATCCATTTCTCCTCCGAAGGAGAAGCAATTTTGTCGAGGGGCACAACAGCCGAGGCGACGTCTGAGAATCTCGAATATTAATGTGCTGGGAGGGGAGCGGGCGCTCCCCCCGACGATGCATCCCCGCCGGGGATTAAACAGTCTCCGAGGGCTCTCCGAAGAGCCATTAAAAACTGTCAAAGAACCCGAGAATTCCATCGTAAACGACCCGGCTGACTTTGAGAGATGAAAAATAAGGAAGCTGGAATAGCAAAATAATAATAGTACTTGCAACTTACATAATGGCCTTCTTGAGAGAATTCTGAAACACTTCCCGAACATTAATCCAATGATTTTTGTCATTAGCCGGCACGGCACTACGGGGGCCCGTTATGCCATCGCGCAGGGAGCATCGGGGAAACCGAGGCGCGGAGACAAAGAGGACGCGCCTTAATGGATCTGCCCCCGCGCAGCAAAAAGCCGATGCTGGCGGAGCGTTCTCGGAGAGAAAGTGCAGTCTCATTTTCCATTATAATCTTGCCAGATGGCATTGGTTCGGAATGGACTGGGTGTGCCAGGCAAGAGGGCGGACACGGAAAGATGGTCAGTGAGTGATCTGACACCCGGGGAAGGGATTCATGGATTCACAGGAGAGCTTCCCCGAAGGCAAGATGTGAGGAGAACGCCACATCTGGGAGAACAGTTTTAAAACGGAGAGGTAGAGAGTGATCGCCACACCTAGGTTTTTGTGAAAGAGATGCTCCAGGCCTAGCCAGTGTGGCTCGGTGGACAGTGTCGGCCTGTTGACCAAAGGGTCCCGGGTTCCACTCCGGTCAAGGGCATGCATCTTGGTTGCAGGCTCCTCCCTGCCCCGGGCCCTGGTCAGGGCTCATGCAGGAGGCAACCAATTGTGTGTCTTTCCCTCCCTCTTCCGCTCTCCCTAAAAATCAAAGGGAAAATATCCTTGGTTGAGGATTAGCCAAAACACACACACACACACACACACACACACACACACACACACAGAATAATACACTCCGTTCCGTTCTAGAGCAGTGCTTTAGAAAACAGCTCAGCACAATCACCCCCTTTCCAGGCTGAAGGAACAGGCCTTCCCCCACAGTGGACACTCTGGGCCTTGCCCAGCCCCTGCCCCCAGCAGCCTTCCTGCCAGGAGACCAGGTGGGACGCCCAGAGCCCCGCCCCTTCGCCTCTCACGCCCACGTGCAGTTTACACCCCGGGACCCGCGTGGAGGCCGCGTGGCTGGGCTCCCTCCCTTCTCGCTCCCGCTGCCCCAGCCCCTCACGATTTCTGAGCAGAAACAAGGAGGAGGCCCTGGCGTGCGCGCCTGTGCCCTCTGCGAACAGCCGAACACGCTGAATAATTAAACGCTCTCTTCTCAGCCAAAAAATACAAGCGACTTGAACCCGAGTCCTGGGCTCTGACAGCCCCCGTCTGAAATGGCCTCTGAGAGGAGTGACAGCAGGAAGCAGATGCGCCGGAGGGCGCTCGGGCCGATGCCCCCTCAGGAAGGTGGTCTCCAAACACCCCATTCGCATCGCCCCGATGCTGCAGGCTCAGGGCGCCCGTGGACAGGGAGGCGGGGGCATGCGATTCTGGGGGGGAAGACGGAGCTGGCGGCCGACGGGGACGTAGCGTGATGGGTGGACCAGCCACGCTGCCTTTGGCGCTGGAAGAGGCCAGCGCAGTGCTTTTCGGAATGTTTTAAATCCTCACCCGGGACTCGTTTACTGACTTTAGGGAAAGCGGAGGGGGAGGGGGGGGAGAAACACTGATTTGTTTCCCACTCACCTAGGCGTCAATCGGTTCATCTTTATGTGCCCTGACCAGGGGTCGAACCCGCAGCCTTTCGGTGTGCAGGATGATGTTCCACCCAACGGATGCTCCACGCCTGGGCAGGGCGTGTCGTTTCAATTGTCTGACAACTGTCCATAGTGATACATGCGTTTGGATCATGGATCAGTAAACACACACACACACACACTCACAAAACCCAAAATAGATGTTTCACAGAACTGATGCTGTTCCTTATTTTTTCATCTTCAAGCTCATATTTTCTATTCTATTCTATTTTATTTTACTAAAAAACACTGGCCCAAAGCCTACGAATTGGATATTATGAGCCACTGGCAACTGGAAAAACGTGGCTTTCCCTCCCACACGATGAGCTCCATCTGGGCCTGGCTGGTCTCGGGGAAGGACTGCTGCAGCAGACGGCGCAGAAGGCAGGGTGTCGGGCAGTGTCTTCCCAGAGCGACGTGCAGACTGGACGGCAGGTCGGAGACAAGATGGCTCTGGGGTTACGGGCGAGGCGGCCGGGGCCGGCACCCCTGGGGGCCTCCTTGTGGACAGGATGCACGTTTAAGACCCTCCTTTGTCACACTCACACACTCACACACACACACACACACACACACACACTCATACACACTCACACACACACACACACACACACACACCCCACACACACCACACACCACACAGCACATAGCACACACACACACACCACATACCACACACACACACACATACACACACACACACTCACACTCACACACACACACACTCACACACACACTCACACACACACACTCACACATACACACACACTCACACACACACTCACACACACACACACACACTCACACACACACACTCATACACACTCACACACACAAACACTCACCCTCTTCAGTCTGAGGTTGCCTGCGTGGGTTTCTGGAGGGGTATTTTTTAATCCTCACGTGAGGATATTTCCCCATTGATTATTAGAGAGAGTGGGAGAGGGAGAGAGACAGAGAGAGAAACGTCCATGTGAGAGAGACACATGGGCTGATTGCCTCCTGCACGCGCCCTGGGACCAGGACAGGGGTGTGGTGGGGTGAGAGGGTGGGGGAATCATGCCTGGAACCAAGTTCGTGCCCTTGACCAGAATCGAACCTGGGACCCTTCAGTCTGCAGCCACTGCTCCACCCACTGAGCCACACGGGCCAGGGCTGAGTCTGATTCCTGTGGGCGGGATGCAGGGCCCGTCGAGAGGAGCTGCACCCTCTGAGGCTTAAACAGGCGCCTCGTGCACGGGCGCCCTGTGCCAGCCGCGGCCCGTCTGCGGCCGCCCGGGGGCCGGGCCAGCGCGGCGTGGACAGCTCGCCGCTGGCCACATCCCCGCGCGGGAGCTGCGGCGGGTGCGAAGCCTCGAGGGCGTCAGGCGGCTCTGGCCCGGTCAGGAGCCAGCGGAAGAGGAGGAGGAAATGGCGGGGAGGCTGACAACGAGGACAGGGGAGGGCAGGGAGGCTCAGGGACGGACGGAGCGGGGTTTTGAAGGAAGAACCCTCCTCTCCTCCGGGGGCTCCCAGCCCGGACGCGGGCACCACGGGTCACAGAGCCTGTTCTTCGGAGAGAAACAAGGCCTCTTCAGCCCGGTCCTGTGGGGCCGGGCCGGGAAGGGACCGGGTCCGAGACTCCGCCTGTGACGTATGACGTGGACAGGGGCGCCGGGACTGGACGCCAGAGCCCCTTCCCGAGCACATCCCCAAGCCGAGGGATAACCAGTCCTGTTCTTACACACAGTGCAATCAGACCGGCAAATTACAGCTGCCTTTTGGACAAGGCCCACACTCTCATAGCTTCCTGTGTCTCTGAGGCAGATGCCGATATTTCTGTCTGAGCGAATGGGAAGGGCCGTGCCCGCCCCGATCACTGGTTTCCCTCCGGCTGCCTCAGGGGAGAAGCTGGGTCCCTCAGAGGAGAAGCTGGGTCCCTCAGAGGAGAAGCTGGGTCCCTCGGAGGAGAAGCTGGGTCCCTCGGAGGAGAAGCTGGGTCCCTCGGAGAGAGAAGCTGGGTCCTTCGGAGGAGAAGCTGGGTCCCTTAGAGGAGAAGCTGGTCCCTTAGAGGAGAAGCTGGTCCCTCGGAGGAGAAGCTGGGTCCCTCGGAGGAGAAGCTGGTCCCTTAGAGGAGAAGCTGGGTCCCTTAGAGGAGAAGCTGGGTCCCTTAGAGGAGAAGCTGGTCCCTCGGAGGAGAAGCTGGGTCCCTTAGAGGAGAAGCTGGGTCCCTCGGAGGAGAAGCTGGGTCCCTGAGGACATGGCACCTGGGCAGCTGCCCGCTCAGCTGGCCACGCCCTCCTCCAGAGCCACCACAGGAAGGCAGTGAGCGCGCCCGGCACTGCCTGTCCTCTCGGGGCTCGCAGACCCGCGGGGCGCCTGCCACAGGGGTGGGCCGAGACAGACCCCACAGGGGCTCTGGGGGCACACGGAAGGGCACCAGGCCCAGAGCCTGCTGGTCAGCACGGCTTCCCCGCAGAAGTGACTGGATGTGAAGGTCCCCTTGGCCGCTGCCGGAAAGCACAGGGCACAGGGACGTGACCGTCTGGAAGGACGAGGAGGACAGGCCGAGGTCAAGGGCACGAGAGCCGAGGGGGCAGGACGGGAGGCTCCGGGTGGGGCCTGGGAGGAGTGTGTGTCTCCCTGCCCCCGCTGTCTCTTCACCGAGCAGGAAACCGGGAAGAGGTCGGACCAGCACCACACCACTCCCGGGTCCCACCTTCCTGGTCCCGCTCACCACCTGGAGCCGGCACCGCCCTTAGGCTAGGCCAGCGGTCGGCAAACTCATCTGTCAGCAGAGCCGAATGTCAACAGGACAATGATTGACATTTCTTTTGAGAGCCGAAAACCAACTTCTGTGCATGGGCCACGAGGTTTCAGTGGTTCTGTATGTGCGCACCTGCCCATGGTATTTTGTGGAAGAGCCACACTCCAGGGGCCAAAGAGTCACATGTGGCTCTCGAGCCACAGTTTGCCGACCACTAGTCCAGGGCAGCACTCTCGGCCGCTCCTCCCCTGGAGGAGCCCCAGGACTGTGGAAGCCCCAGTCCTCACCACTCGCAGCTAACATGCATGAACGTCACTATACGCCAGGCTGTATGACACACTGTCTCCTTCGGCCCCAACCCCCCGGGGCCTGACGCCACCCTTATGTGACAGAGGAGCAGGGGTGGGGCGGGATCACACCCTTCCTCCCATCACTCATCGGCTGTTACTGGACCCCAGCTCCTATGACTGGCAGCTCAGAGCTTTCCAACCCTCCGCTGTCTTCCCAGGAAGAAGTACCTGTTGTGACTCCATCACCATCCTTAGCATTAGCTGAGTTCATAGTTCTGTCCGGCCGGAATCCATTTTTGAGAGCGTATAAAGTACTTCCATTCAAAAACCCCAGTTTCAAAGACACTGGCATTTCCCAGTGTCATATCTGCTCCCTCTTGGGGAAGTTGCTGAGACTGATTTAAAGAACCCAACATCGGTCTCGCCCGAACCAGGAGGGTCCCAGCCCGCGGCCTCCGTTACGAGAGGTTTTAACTCGTGACCCCTCCGTGTGCCTCCTCTCCTCGGAGCGCCCCCCCCCCGCCCCCCCCAGCAGGGTCCCCGCTTTCGGGGAAGCTGGGGGCGCCTGGGCTGCCCTAGAGACCGAGGGTGTCCGTCCTGCAGCCACAGGCAGGGATGCCATGTGCCCGCTGCTTCTCCCAGCGATGGCTCTGCACCCACGAGGCAGCCCGTGGGGAATACTCGACAGCAGAGGGGACCGCGAGGATTCCGGTTCGAAACCCCTTGTCATTCCGGAGAAGAAAGGCACGTGCTGGCCTGTCGTCAGAACTGGCCCCGGGAGAGCCGTTCCCCCCTGCTCTCCCCCGGCCGCAGGGCTCCACCGCGCCCCCGGGGAAGGTGTGCAGGAGGCAGCCCATCAGTGCTTCTCTCTCCTCATTGATGTTTCTCTCGCTCCCTCTCCCTTCTCTGGAATCAATAAAAATATATTTTTAAAAATTTAGCATCCCTTCCGGTATCTTCTTCCTGGGAGAAAAGGCTATTGGCAACAGGCGCTCCCGGTGGACCGTGCGGGTCACGCCGCGGGAGACCCCGCGCCGCGCACACAGCGAGCGAGCTGTTCTCAGAGGAAATTCCCCAGGCAACGTGGTCCCTGCCAGCGGGCCACCAAAAACCAGCGCAGTGTTGGTGCTAATTAAGTTTAAAAATCCTCTTTCCATTTTGGGACTAATTAGCATATAGCACTTTCATCAAGTGTGTGTGGGAAATGTATACCAGCGAGCTCGTTTCCCTGAAAACTGCTTCGTGGCGTTCAGAACCCCTCCCCCAACGCGCCCCGAAAGCAAGCCGGGAATTGAATGAGCTGCTATCTAATGGGAGAAACTGAGAACGCCTCCGCTCCTCGCAGCTCTTTTATCCCACCGAACTGATGCCTAGAGTTTTAGTTCCGTTTTGTTTGCAAGTCACCCCTCCCCCAGGTCAGCCAGCACCCTGTGGAGTTTACCGGGATCGCTCCCTCCGCTGCGTGAGGGGTTAACGACCAGCACCTGGGGACACGCAGTCAGGGTGGAAATAGGAAGCCACTGCCAACTCCCGCTCGGAGGCGCCGATGGCGTGGACCAGGGGGAGAGCGGTGGGGGAGGCCCCATGGGCTTGGGTTTGAGCTACATTTCCGAGGTGGAGCTGCACGCTGGGAGCATGGGGAGGGCACCCTCAGTGGGAGGGAAGAAGGGGATGTTTGCTCTCTGGTAGGCGGGAAAATGCTATGGCCCCTCTCCTCACGGCGTTCCTGTTCTTATTAAAGAGCGTCAGCTGAGACAAAGGAAGAATTTGGGGACAGTGGAGAAGGTATGACCCTGTCCTCCAGAGGGAGAGAGCAAGTAACTGGAGATGGTACAGGGTTTGACGGACAGCCCTCAGGGCCACTGGAGTGAGTGGCCCTGAAACGGACGTGAGAGGAGTCGGCATGAGAGCCTCTTTGTGTAGCTGCGCTCACTGGAGAGGCCCAAGTTGGAGGGAAGGACGTGGAGGTGTCACGACTGGGCATGGCCACGCTTGTACAGCAAAGCAAGAGGCCCACCAAGGATGAGGATCGGGGACCAAGGACTGAGTCTTCCCATCAGAACGCACAGGGACGGCTAAGGTCTGAATAGCTGAGAGGTGAACCGAGAGGCGGAGGGGTTGGGAGAGTGTAACTATGGTCAGAGAAATGATTCCGTGGTTTTGGAGCTGGCGGGAGGATTTCGCAGGTGAGACACCAGAGGGGAAGTCGGAGCTTGTACTTAGAGAGTGAAAAGGTTAAACCTGAGGTGATGGAGGCATCACTCCTGCTGTCGTGATGAGTCTGAGGAGATTCAGGTGAGAGGATTCCTGTGAGACCGTGGGAGGCCATGCCATCGAAGAAGGCTATTGAGGAAGAGGGAGCCGGGTTATTACAGTAAATGTATTCAAATAATATGTTCACATGCTCTAAGCTCAAGAACTAAGAGCATGGCTTCGGAAAAGAGAGAGACAGTGACCTAGGAACTAAAATCTTCAGGGAATAATGGGCAATGGCTACTGAGTGCTTCCAATCAGCCGGACACCAATCTATACAAATATTCATTCTTTCAAACCTCACGCAACTCTGTGAGCTGCTATTGCTATCATCGTTTTTCAAACGAAGGCACCCGAGTGCAAACCGCCTATGCAATTCACTGAAAGCCACACAGCCAGGAAGGTGAACTCACACTTGATCCAAAGCTGTCAGGTCCCCAACCAGACTCTGCCACGCTGCTGTGCTTCACGGAACAAGGGGGAACGGCGTGTTAGACCGCCAACGGGGCGGCAGCAGGTGGGGTCGCTGACGCCCTGAACGTACTCTGGGCCACGGGGAGAAGATGGGGTGTGTCAGCGAGAAACCACCAACGCGAGCCTGACTCCTGCCTGCAACGTTCACAGCGGGGAGAGAGGAGGAGAGGCGGTAGGGAGATGTGGTCGGATGGCCAGATGCTCTTCTAGCTGTGCTGTTGTTGTTGTCAATTCTCCCCCGAGGATATTTTTGCCATGGAATTTCAGAGAGAGCGTAGCGGGTGGGGGAGGAGAGACAAGAGAAAGAGAGAGGCTTCCACGTGAGAGATCTATGGATGGGTTGCCTCCTGCACGTGCCTTGACTAGGAATTTGCCCTAGAAAAATGAAACATATGTTCACACAGAAACCTGTTTGAGCGTGTTTACGGCAGCATCTTGATCGTCACCCCAAACGGGACGCAGCCTCCGTGTCTCTCCCGGGGTTAACGGTGGCAGCGAGGCCAGGCCACACGACCGCAGGCTGCTCGGCGGTACCCAGAGCGGACCATCAAATGTGACAGCATGCCCGACGCTCAGACACACGGTGCCAAGCAAGAGAAGCCGGATCCCGAAGTAAACTTGGCAAAGCGCTGAGATTCGTTCAACTTGGATGAGACCCAGGAGCTGTGTTATATTTCACAATCGATATTTGTCACAAAAAAAAAAAAAAAAGCGTGGAATCGGGTTTGAAGGCCCCGTCGCTAACGCCCGCTTCCCTCGGCATTTGACGTCAGTCTCACCTTGGGGCCAGAGGGACAAAGTATAAGTCTCGCATCCCAGGCAGTTCAGATGATATCAATAGAAAAGAGAAAGAAAATATTTAATTTCCAATTATATATATGTGTGTGTGTGTGTGTGTTTGTGTGTGTGTGTGTGTATGTTTTTATTGATTTCTTTTATTTTTTTAAATATATTTTTTATTGATTTTTCACAGAGAGGGGAAGGGAGAGAGATAGAGAGTTAGAAACGTTGATGAGAGAGAAACATCGACCAGCTGCCTCTTGCACACCCCCCACTGGGGATGTGCCCGCAACCAATGTACATGCCCTTGACCGGAATCGAACCCGGGACTTTTCAGTCCGCAGACTGACGCTCTACCACTGAGCGAAACCGGTTTCGGCTATTGATTTCTTTTAGAGAGAGAGGAAGGGGAGGAAGAAGAGAGAGAAACATCAATGAAAAAGAATCATTGACTAGCTGCCTCCTGCACGCTTCACACTGGGGATCAAGCCTGCACCGGGGCCTGTGCCTGGCCGGTTAAGCACTGGTGCAGGGGTCTGTGCCTGCGCATCCCCAGATGCTGATGGTTAACTCCTCACACAGCGGAGGGAGCGAGCTCTCTGTCCCCGTCCCCGGGGACAGCCGCAGTGGGAGCCTGTGCGGGAATGTCCACTTCCTGCAGGAGGCAGGGCCCAGTGCCAGGCTCCCGTGGACTCGCGCTGCTTGTACCCCAAACCAGAGTTCCGGTCGCTGGGATTGAGAGCCGAGCCCCGGGCCAGGGCCTCCCCCGTCCTCACATCAGCTGCCTCAGCTCAGACGCTGACCCGGGGCTCACAGGCCTCAGCGGCTGCGGGCCCCGTACTGCGGGTTTGAACACGCACCTCGGCGCCCCGATCGGGCGTGGAGCTGGGGGTGGGGCCTCGGAGTCACACCAGATGGGGATTCTGGGAACGGGCCGTGTACCAGCAGGCACACGGGGCGCCACTGGCGGGTTTGAGAGGCCGCGGGGAGAGCCTGGTGCCGACGCCGGGAGGAGGCGGTGAGCATGCGGTGCCAGAGGCTCCGTCAGAGCGCGGGTCCTGGGAGGCAGAGGAGAAAGACCGGCCCCAGAACCTACCTTCCTGACCTCCTGCCGCCTGCGGCTGATCTCACCGAAGGCAGCGCTTCCCAGGGGGGGCAGAACCAAATGCAGCTGAGATTTACCAAATGCAGCTCAGACTTTTATCAACTGTGTGGTTCGTTTTAGAAAAATAATATTGATTAATGTCATGGACTTGATTTTGATATCTGATTCCAGATATGAGAATAATCACATGTAAAAACTGATCTTGGGAAGGAAAATACATTTATATTAATATGTAATATTAATACTGTATTATTAATAATATGTATTATTAATACCTCACTTTAATACTGCTTTGCCCCGTGACTTCCGAAGATCTGAACTAAAAGCAGTTATTTTTGCTTTTTCCAATTCCCATAGCCATAAGATGGATCACTTCGGCATTCATACTCTAAAAAAGGAGTGTTCTCTGGTCTTGAATAAGGTAGAAGTCAAGATGCAATTTTGTGATGATTATACACTTAAACTACATAGTCCTTTCGTTACAAAAGAAAGACCTCTGGTCCACAGAGCAAGTTCTGAGGAGCTGGACGAAGTAGGAGGGTTTGGAGAGAAACGCGGAGTGCCCGGGTCACTGCCAGGCGCTCCGGAGGCGGTGGGCAGCGCTGGGTCTGTGGGCAGGTCGTGTGCTCCCTCAGACAGGGCAGAGCTGTCTGCAGAGCCTCCAAGACTCCTCCGGCTCCGAGTGGAGAGAATCGTGTCTTCAGCATCGAGCATCCACGCGTTTCTTCTCAAATGTCATGTCCACGAGACGACAGACAATATTCTTTTTTAAAACTTAAGTTCCTCTTGGTCCCTTTCACTGGATTTCATGATTTTATCAGGGCTGTTTGGGACTTGATCGTTGGGAGAGACGTCTCTGTTGGCAAAGGAATATAGCTTTTCGTGGGGAGGACATTACGCTTTGTGTACGCTTAGTTTTAAATAGGAGCTGTCTCTGGAGGAAAAAATGAATTTATTCGATCTAACAAATGTGTCCTGTACTCCAGAGAAGAAAACAAAGGCAGCGAAAGAGTCACACTGCTGTGCGCCCGAGGAAAGTTACCTGCATGCGCTTAATTTGATACAAGTGCGCGTTCCAGTCCCATTTTCTACCAGGTCACTCACTTATTTTGAAATGACATTGATGTTCATAAAATTGGCCAGGAGAAAAGAAATCAAGGCCAAAGCAGCGACATGCTCTCTGGGCTAATACAGCTGATTGCACGAGTCCAGGGCTACCTGCTGTGAGGGGGCAGTAGCAGTTCACGGCCCCTTTAAAAAATTTTTTGTTAATTCTCACCTGAGAATTGATTTTTATAGAAGTGGAAGGGATAGAGAAGAAGGAGAGAGAGAGAGAGAGAGAGAGAGAGAGAGAGAGAGAGAGAGAGAGAGAGAAACACTGATTGGTTGCCTCCTGCATAGATGCTCCAACTGGGACTAGGGATGAAACCTGCTCCCCAGGCATGTGCCCTTGATCAGGAATCGAACCCATGACCCTTTGGTGAGCGGGCCATGCTCTAACCAATGAGCCCTGTCCTGGTTTTCAAATTCTGTGCATCACGGGCTATGTCTCTCCCCCTGTGGGTTTGCATCTTTATTCCCTTGGAGGGACCACACTGCACTCATCGTAACCCCGGCAGTAACACTTAAAAATGTGGTTTGGTGACAAGTTTATGAACGTTGTTGTTTGTTAAATAAAAATATTTAAAATTCATCCAGTAGAAAACAACATGAGAATGATGTTGCTGTGATATTTAAAGTAGGACCGTCCAAAAGGAACCCTTCAATCATATGGGCCCTGTCTACAATTACGGTACGATACAAAAAAAAAAAGCAAGTATGATACCCAGTAAAAATGATTCCCAAAGATGCTTTCTTTGGGAATAACTTGGGATTCCTTTGGTGAGGGGTTTGGTGAAGCAAACCGCTTCCTGCTGCTGGCTCCATCCCCGTGTAAGTTAAGGGTGGAAGTGACCGTGGGGCCCTTTGGGCTGGGGAGTCTGACCATCACACTCTCCCTCAAAACGGGCGACTGAGTGCTACCTGGAGGGTGCCAGCTTGGCCTGTGGAAAGCGTACTTTTTTGAAGACTAAATATTACATTGTTTTTTTAAAATATATATTTTACTGATTTTTTTTACAGAGAAGAAGAGAGAGGGATAGAGAGTTAGAAACATCGATGAGAGAGAAACATCGATCAGCTGCCTCCTGCACACCCCCCACTGGGGATGTGCCCGCCACCTGCTCTAGAAAGACCAGCCAGGCTGGTGGGCTGCTGCTACCGTCACTCCTGCTCCCCCTCCAACAAGACCGCCGTCTAGCGACCATCAGCTGAGCTCTCCGAGAACTCTCACACTGAGCAGGCAGGCCCCTGCGGGTGCAGTCACAAACAAGTGTTCTGTCCCCTGATATTTCCACCTCAAACTCATCTTTTGGGAACAGTACCCCTCCTCTCCATGTGAGAAACCCGCAGACACCCCCACAGAGTTTCCGACCGCTCTAAGATGACAAAAGCATCTTTAAAGGTTAAGTATGAGCATGTTTTATTCTTCAATTACCTTTCAATCATGGGCTCTGGGAAGAGCTCAGTTCACTGGGAGCTGCTGTGGACAGTCTGATAGGAAACTATGGGCAAGAATTATTATTTCTAATATCGCTAACTAGTGTTACATGTCCTTGGGTCTCCATATCTGGCTCCAATTAGACCTTTTTAAACATTTAGCCAAAGGCAATGGGCTCTATCACCTGTTCCCTCTCTCAGGGACTTGTGAGCCCATGCTAACGCTGAGAGGGAGCACAGTGATTTATCATCAACTCCGTAATGACGGGAGGGGATTTTACTTCGGGTGGTAACCACACAATGCAATAGGCTGGTGATTTATTGTAGCACTGCACACTCAAACCCTATATAATTTTATTAATCAAAGTCACCCCAATAATTTAATTTAAAAAGCACTTTAACAATCTAAGACGTGGCTCATTTCGCAGTGGAGAGGTCATTAAATGCGGCCAGAGGTGGCGTTCCATGGGCCTTCCGCACAGAGAGAGGGTCTCGTTTAAAATGCGCGGTGCTCCCTCGCCCGGGAGGGGGCGGACTTGCTGGGAGCACCGCACAGACCGCGGGGAAGAAGGCGAGGCCCTGGGAAGAGGGAGGTCTCGCTGAGCTCACAGGCAGGGGGTGCATGTCAGGGTGACTCACGGGGGGGGATTGCATGACAGGGTATCAGACCGGCAGAAGCTCCGTGAAGGGGAGCCTCACAGGCCGGATGGAGGGCTCCCGCGTGTCACTGACTGAGGCCTCACACAGGACTATCCAACGCCTGCAGAGGGGCTGCTGGGAAACGGAAAGCTGATGGAGCCAAGGAAATGACGCAGAGACGGGAAATCCACTGGTTAGGGTCATCCTAAGTGATGACACCTCACCAGGCACCCCTGGCATTGGTGAGACACCACAGGACGACGCTTCGGGATCGAAGGCTACGCCCTGAATTGAGGGCCAGGTGCTAGGACTAAGGGGAAAATAGGCCCTTCCTAACAAAGCATGACACTAAGGCTGAGGAGATCAATGGTGCCCAGCTGTAACTCAGCGGCCTGCCAGGACACGATCAAACAGCATTTAAAGGCTAATCTCAGATTCAGCCTCCTGCCAGGGCAGCCTTACCAATGGCCAGTCCACACCTGGAACGTGCCAGATGCGTGAAGGAGCGTGAAAATGTCCCCCAAGTCAAGGGAAACACAGTCAATACAAACAGACCCGCAAGATGACCCAGATTTGAACTTCATAAACAAGGACTTTAAAACGACTTTTACAAAAGTGACTGCTTTCATATTTATTTTAAGCATGCTGTAGTGGGTTAAGGATGTATATTTATAAATATATCCCAGGCCTTACAAGAAAAGAAACACTCCAGTAATATAGACAGAGAAATGGAAACTAAGAGGGGAAAAATCAGTAGAAATTCTAGAATTGAAAGTGCTAATTCAGAAATGGAAAATAAAATCACTGGGTAGGCTAACTAGCATATTGGACATTGCAGAAATTACTACTAATTTTTAAGACAGATTAAAGGAATTATTCAATCTGAACATTGTGGTAGAGAAAGATGAGAAACAAAACATACCGAGTTTCAGTAACTTGTGGGACAATAATAATCAAGTTGCATGAATTCAAAGAAAAACACACTGACATGTATGCTTCACTGTCTACTGATGAAACCGAACATAAGGGGGAAAAAAATCACAAATGCAGCTAGAGAAGGAAGACACAATGCAAAGAATAATGAGGGTTTTTTTTTGTTGTTTTTTTTTGTTTTTATCAGCAGCAATGGAGCCAAAAATATAATAAAGTGACATTTTACAATTACTGCAAGCAAATCAGATTTTTATATCCAGTGAAAATATCCTGCAAATATGTGGAAGAAATAAAAGAATTTTCAGATAGACAAAAGCTTAGAGTATGTGCTCTGAGGAGACCTACTCTACAAAAAACACGGGAGAAAGAAAAGGGAATGATACAGTGTGGAATTCTGTATTTATAAGAAGGAATAATACATGAAATGATAAACAAGCAGGTGGGTATTTAAAAAAAAACCCTGCAAGTTACTGTTTAAAGCAAAAACAATAACATTTTGTTGTGGTGCTTATAAGGTATGTAGAATTATATACGACTACACTAACACAATGGATGAGGTTAAATAAAATATATTATTATTAGGTAATTACATTTTACAGTGACTGCTCTCATGTTCATTTTAAGCATGCTATAGTGAGTTAAGAATGTATGTTGTAATGCTTAAAAAGTATTGGCTAAAAAAAGGAAGAAGAAATACAAAAGTATTTAATTCATGCCAAAATCAGCAGGGAAAGAAAAAAAGAGAGGAGAAAGAGAGCAAAGGTGTTGGACTTAAACCCAATCACAATAATAATTACAATAATAGAAAGGAACTAAACAATCCACTGTCAGACATTTCTCAGACTGGACAAAATGCAACTGTATGTTGTCTACACAAGATATAAGCAATATTAGTCCGTGTGGAGTACTCTGTAATGCATTTGTATCTCACAAAGAATCCAGCTGAGAGTTGGGTTACAGGAAGAAGCCACTTAGCAATCACACCATCCCAGTGTTTCTGGAAGGCAGGACCTGAACAGTTTTTGCAATTCCTGAATGACAAATTATGATGAGCAACTTCTCATACGAATTTTGGGATCATCTGCATGCCTTCTGTAGTGAAGCATTTGTTTAAATCTTTTTAAAAAATATATATATTTTATTGATTTTTTACAGAGAGGAAGGGAGAGGGATAGAGAGCTAGAAACATCGATGAGAGAGGAACATCGATCAGTTGCCTCTTGCACACCCCCCTCTGGGGATGTGCCCGCAACCAAAATACATGCCCTTGACTGGAATTGAACCCGGGACCTTTCAGTCTGCAGACCAGACGCTCTAGCCACTAAGCCAAAGCGGTGTTGGCTTGTTTAAATCTTTAGTTGTTTTTAAATTCAGTTGTTTGCTTTTTTTAGTATGGCATTTTAAAAGTTTTTTGTTGTTGTTGTAATTTGTGTTGATTAATTATGATGATCACCTTTGGTGCCTATCAGGGGCCGTCACAGTAACCATAGCCACCCATTCCCCAGTTGAATGTTGTTTTTTGCTGGATTAATTGCTCGATAAGGTGCACCGATGCCCAAGAACCTTCTAGTCCTGCTTGTGTACATGCTGCTGATAATGTCATTGCTCCTCACCCAACCACAAGCCACCCAACACACTCCCTGGCGTCTCGGAATAATTTCTCACTTCCCCACCGAGGAAGTACTGTTTAGTCGACATAATTTTGGCTGAATTGGCACTTGAGCAGCCCAGCAGTCCTGAGAGAAAGCAAAGGGGAATTTATGGCTAGTGTCTGGCAGGAGCAATCACAGGAGATTGTTTTCTTTTCTCTGAAGAAAAAAAAAATTCAAGAAAGAAAAAGGTTCCCGAATGGAGCGGGAGGTTTTTCACCGAGTAGCTCTTCAGGCTCACATAATCTATATTTTGATGATTCCGTGTTTTACAAGCCCCCGAATAATACTTCAGAATGCTTCACTTTTTATCTACATCCTCGTAAATCACTCTTGTTTCAGACTGCAGGCAGGGAGGGCACTGGCGGGCGTCTTCTGAGCCTCCGCTGTGCTGTCTGGTCTGCGAGGAGGGGGCCTCCCCGGGCCTCGCAGGGGGAGAGGCAATGCGGGGCGGCCTGGGGGCCTGGGGCCGGACCGCTCGGCCCCTTCCCCGCCGTCGGATAACCGAGTGGCTGTAGCTGAGACAATCCTGGCATCTCAGCTCTCTACCCTAAAATGGAGATAAGGATGGCATGTGCCCCACAGAGCTGACATGGGAATTAAATCGGTTAACACTGTCATAGGATTAGATGCTTCTTTGTATCAAAGCCGGAAAAGCTTAGCCTTTTGAATAGGGCATGGCTGGCCTATGTCTGAACCAGGAGGTCAAGGTTCCATTCCATGCCCTGGCTGCAGGCTCCCTTCCCAGTAGGGGGCGTGAAGGAGACAGTGACCAGTATTTCTTTGTCACATCAATGTTTCTCTCTCTCCCTCTCTAAAAATCAATAAAAATAAAAGATCCTAAAGAAGTGAAAACACTTAGTAATACACTCCGTCTTGAGCTGGGCATGGTCCGTGCTGGTCAGCACAGACTCCCGGAGGGAAAGCCAGCCGCTGACCTGTCTCAGGATCCGTGAGAGATGCTCGTTGGAGGATGGCTCAGCTACGGAGCCGGAGTGACACCAGCCTGCTCACGCCATGTCCCCGGCCGCCGTGCAGGCCCCGCCCTGCTGCTCTCTGTGCTCACAGGCGAGAGGACTCCCCGCCGAGAGGACTCCCCGCCGAGAGGACTCGCGCTTCCTCCCGTCCCGTTAACCGGCGTGTGACCCCGCGGCCTCTCGCAGCGCCTGTTCCCAGCGGGGGGGACAGTGCGGCCGTGCGGACAGCGCGGATCTGATTACAGAAACCTGGAGGTGGCACAGTTTTTTCTTGTTATGCTGAGAGCAAACCTGTGCCCCGCATGTGTCTCCTTTGGAGGAACCTTCCTGGGAGAATGTCTGGAAACACGGGGAGCGTCCATATTGTCCGGCCCCAGCCTGTGTCTGTCCAGCACCGCAACGTGCGACCCACGCTGATGCAACAAGATTGGCGAGGCCTCCCGTCCTGACTGCAGCGGCAGCGCTTCTGAGCCCTCTCCCCGTGACCACGCGTGTACGTGGGGAGTGGCCATGCATGTCCAAGGCCACACACGTGGACCGGGAGGCGGGCAGGGCTTGTCAGGCTCCCGCCCGCTCACCGGGAGCCTCCCAGCGCGGCCCGGCAGCTTCCTCTGCTGGCGGCTCCGGGAGGAGGCCTCTCCCCGACGCAGAGGAAGTGAGAGACGGAGTGCAGACTTTCCCGGCGCGAGTGACATTTTATTTTATTTCATTTTTAAATATCTTCATTGCTTTCAGAGAGGGAGAATTAGAAACATCAACGATGAGAGAGTCATGGACTGGCTGCCTCCTGCACGCCCCCTACTGGGGATGGAGCCTGTAACCCCGGCCTGTGCCCTTGATTGCAAAATAACCTGGGACCCTTTGGTCCGCAGGCCAACGCTCTGTCCACTGAGCCACACCAGCTAGGGCGGGAGTAACATTAAAAAAAATTAACTTCTGTTCCCCTGACTTTGCATGAACTCCTACAGATCTCCAGTAAGGTGGTGAGTAGTAAGACAGAATACATTCTTTCTGCTCTGAATTCAGCATCTCTGTGATGCTGGTCTGTTTAAGTCTTGGAGAGTCTTACAGAACCCCTTTGGCTTGCCCCTCTGGAGGAGGCAACAGGAGCTGGCATCTAACAGGTCAGGGAGAGCTTCTTTCCTTTCAGGAGAACACAAACTGGATTTCATGTCTGTCTCAAAGCTCTCCCCTCAGAGACATACTGGTCATTCCCCGGGTGCGACGGCCCACAAACCGGACTCACAGGAAGGAAGGAAGGGCCCATGGTCTCCTCCTGGCCCAGGGAACAGTAACAGCTGTGCGCCCCCCAGCATCACCCCTTCACCGGCTGCGATCAGGCAAACACATGAAAGCGATTTAGGAGGAAAGGCCGTGATTGGGCAAAACATTTCACCCTAATTCCATTTCAGGAGTTACCTTTTAATGAGCACAACACTATTCTTCATCTATGCGTCCGAATTCCAGCTTCTAATCCCATTTCAATTTCCATTCTCTTTGCTGCCTCACGTGGCTAAATCCTGAGCACCCAAACAGCTTGTCCTTAGTGAAGAATAGAAAAGAGAGGTTGGATGTTCAACGTGAACTCATTAGATTAGCAAAATGACGAGGGCCTCACTAGGATTTTAGAACTGAATGTAAAGGGGACATTCAAGCCTTTCAGCATGGATGGGCATGGGGGGGAGGGCAATGGAAAGATATGTACACATATAATACCTTACTAAAAAAATAAAAATAAAAATAAAAGAATTGAAAAAAATAAATTAGCTCACAGTTTCTATCCCGACACGATAGCTCACGCTAAGACATGGCTTGGGAAACCTGGATGTGAAGCAGGAGGAGGTAATTATGAAAATTCTGAGGTGCAAGGCCAAGCAAGGAAGGGTGCTACCTTGCACGTTTCTCCTCACACACTGACAAGAGGTCCTAATATTTTCCCTCGAACCCCAGGAGAGGTCTTTTTCCAGTATAAAACTGCTTCTGACAACAATCACACTGGAAAAGTTCATTAATTTAAATCATTCTTTCATGAGCATTTTCAGTGTAAAAAAAAAAAAAAGAATATCAAGTTAAAACTTGGCCCACAGCTAACGCCTCACTTTATATAGCATGTATTTTGTTAAGCTGAAATAAATCTACATAATTAAGTTTACTAGCAACTCGTGCCATTATATTTTGTCAAAACCAAGAGGTGACATGCAATTAAACTTACTTGGCTTTGTAGCTTCCCTGTTAAATCGAGTCCTTTACACATGTCACTGGGACTCTTCTCAGAAGCACGATTTTGATCTTGCAGAAGCAAATGTATACTTGAGAAAATGGTATTTGTTAGCACAGAATCTTATTAACTTTGTCTTAATGAGGCTCAGTCCATGTTTACCAGGCAGAATTCATTCAATGTATGAACTTGAATGCAATTATATTCTCTACTTATGACGCTTAAATGATCCCCTTACCCAGAGAGGCCTCTGACTCAGAGACCTTATTAGCATAAATGAACTAAATCTGAACACTTGTAATGAAGCTATTAGTCCCATTTTTCACACGGATGTCCCGAAGCAAGGTTTCCGGAGGGACCGGCCCAACGCAACGGAGCGGGCTGGGTGGCCTTGATTCATGTCTTTTGTTTCCACAAACACCTGAGCACAATTCTGAACACACAGGCGATGCTCACTAGCTAATTTGTGAATTGAGTTCTTGGATTCGTTTCTTTGGCATCGACTCTCTCCTTTTTTACAATTGATTTGAGAGCGAGAAAAAGAGAGAGAGGGAGAAATCAATTTGTTGTTCCACTTACTCATTCATTGGTTGATGCTTGGATGTGCCCTGATCGAACCCACAACTTCCATGTACTGAGTCAATGCTCTAACCAGCTGAGCCGCCCTGGCCAGGGCTGGCATTGCCTCTTTTTATAGCCAGGGCAAAGCAGTGAGTGTACAGTAGGCAAGTAGGTCCCAAAGATAAGTTTTAGAGTAAATGAATGAACAAGCTTTTCTTCCAAGGCTCATTTGTCTAATCAACTCGGTAACGAATCCCTGGCCCCAGAGAAGGCGTCTCACGGCGATTCTAAGCCTCTGTCCCGGTGACCTGAGGCTTGTCCGGCATGTCAGTAAGGCGCTTGCTAGCTGCTATTTCCCCTCTACAGGGCGGTGTCTCAATGCGGAATAAAATACCAACCTTGGAGTCTAAGCGCCCCTCCCGAAGGTGGACAGGCCGTTGTCCAACCCTTCCCACAGTGCCCACCTCCGCCGACAGAGCCTCAGAGGAGCCGAAAAGGAGCCTCACTCGCCAGCTACCCTCCGTCTCCTCCCGCTAACTGGTCCCCACCCTCCCAGGATGAGGAGAGAGACCTAGGTCATCCAGGGTTCCAGAATGACTCCCACCTCCCACAGGAAGGAGAATACCAGGAATGCTTGTGTTTCATTCCATGAGGGCCTACTACCTCCAGAGAGCCAGAGACTACGCCCACGGACACGCACACCTTGGTGCCAGGTGCTGAGCACCGATCGGCACTCTTCCGCCTCCCGGGCCTGGCCTCCCTGAGGAGGGCGCCATTTTGGAAGGAGGATCCACGTCCCCGGGACCGGTGCCAGCTGGCCCAGCAGAGGGAACATCTTAACAGGCGCACACACACCAGAGCTTCCTCATGTCTGTCTCGGGGCCCCAGGAGATGGAGGAAATGAGATACCGGAAAGGCCTGGGCCCAGAGGAACAGCACCATGATCATCGCCCCGGGGAGCCCCTCTCACCCGGGGAGAGGCTGGAGGACCCACTGGCAGGGAAAGCGTATGGCCTCCACCCATGCGTCCCGTATAAAATACAAGAAAGACTGTTTTACATCTGTTTGTGGCACTTCCGGATACCGCCCCTCCCCTAGGGCAGCGTCACCGGCCTCCTGTCACCTACAGCCGGCGAGTGCACTGCCAGCGCCCGGTGGGCAGCACATTCGGAAGGGACGTGTTGGACGTGTTGGCCTGGTCGCCCACACGGCGTGCCCACAACGACCTGCAGTGAGACGGGAAGTGTGTGTAAAAGCCGCTCCTACATATTGGTGCACACTGGTTATCTCAAGGTGGTGTATTTTTTGAAAATTGTCAAAAATAAAGGTTACTTATTAAACTAAGTGTACCAGTTAATAATGGCGGACATATCCACAAATTACCTGGAAGATGGGGGAAATGTGAAGCTAGCGATGGACGTTACTTCGAATAAAGCACTTTTGATGCTTCTCTTGAAATTATCGTGTTTTCTTTGATTATAAAATCTGCATTATTAACGAATTATGGATTATTGATAATGTGGATTAACTACTAACTGGTTAAAAACACTAACTATTGACAGTTTAAAAATGAGGATTAATTACCTTACTGGTTAGGAATGCGGGTTAATTATTTACAGGTTAATAATGGCGGGTTTGTAATCAAAGAAAACATGATAATTTCAAGAGAAACATCCAAAGTGCTTTATTCGAAGTAATGTCCATCGCTAGCTTCACATTTCCCCATCTTCCAGGTAATTTGTGGGGACCGCCTCAATAGAACTTTTCTTGTTTTGAAGCAACTTTTCATTGATGACTTTGCGGTTTTCCATGTGTCTTTTGTTCAGTTGATGTGGAGCCCATTTTCCTTCCTTTAAAATCTTTCCCATTTGCTTGTAAACGATCGGAAATTGTTTGATGAGCCACGTTTAATCTTTCTGCAAGTTGTTTTTGAGTTTGACCCACACCTTTATCCAATAATGCTTGTAATTGTTGGTCTGTAAACTTTTTCGGTTGATTTGGACGTTGTCTTTCACATCGAATCCATCACTTTTAGCATTTAAACCAGTGTTCACAAGTATCTTGAGATGGATCACGTTCACCATAAGCTTCCCAAACTATAAGATAACTGTTTCTTCAAAATAAAGTAATGAATTAAAACTTCCCACTAATGCTCTTTTTTTTTTTGCATGAAATTCCACATTTTTAAGCCTTAAAAATATCTATGATGTTAACACCTTCAGCAAATTTGACATATGAGTTTTGAAGCTTGCTGTCAATACAACAAAATTGCATACATATCAAATCGCATCTATATCAACATATGTGTAACTCAATCTATTGAAAAAAAATCCACGTTATTAACTGGTACACCTACTATATTTATCTAAATGTATTTAGCACATCCACCTACATTCATCACTCCATCCTCTTCAAACTATCCATATCTATCATATCTATCTACTTATCTATCTATCCATCCATCCATTTATGTTCTTCAAAAATGTATGAGTGAGGCACACTCCAATGTTGGCAGACCGTTTGCTCCAGTTCTGTTTGAAATTGATTTCCTTGGATTGTGAGGGACACATCACACGCCATCTCTGAGGCTGTCCCGTGGGATGGCTTTCATGAGCAAAGCACGGAGAAGAGTTTTCAGAGAATCGTTTTCTGAAAGTCATTCTGGAGCGCATCTGTCTCCCTTTGCTGGGAGTGGACGCTTTCTGCAGAGCAGGCGTCCAGAGCCGCAAATACAGGCACACCTTCCCACAGCGGTGGGGGGGAGCCTGCTATAGTGCCGGGGTCTCCCGTCACAACTCTTGCTCCTGCCTGGCTGGCATGGATCAGTGGTTGAACATTAACCTATGAACCAGGAGGTCACGATTTGATTCCTGGTTGGGGCACAGGCCTGGGTCTTGGGCTGGATCCCACTATGGAGCATGGAGGAGGCAGCCAATTAATGATTCTCTCTCTCTTCTCCTCTCTCTTCCTCTCTGAACTCAATAAAAATATATTTAAAAAAGCAGGGACCCTCACCACCGTTGCTGTTGTTGTGGCCATGATATCTTTGCCCACCCCATTCGATTTTTAGCTCCCTACATCTCAACTCAAATTTCTCAACTCCAACAATGCTATGAAAACGAAGGCTACTCCTAGCAAGTCCACCTTCTCGATGGAGGAGCCCCCGATGGAGGAGCCCATTCATGTTCGGGGTTCTAGGGGCTGGTGGAGGTCCTTAAGATCGATCAGTGTTCGATCGATGACTCTCTGTGACACCCCCTGAGATTGTGGTTAACACACACCATCGTGTGAGTACAAACCACCTCATTCATAACAAATTTCAATCACGAAACACCGAACTCATTAAGTTGCGTCTCCAGCTGCCTTAGACCCTGCGTGCCTCCTGCCTTCTGCCAGAAGCGGCCACGGAGAGAGAAGCATGATGCTCCTTCCCATGTTCCGTGCGCCAGGCAATCGGAGCAGAAATCGTTACCACGCACGTGGACTGCCAGCACCTGCTGGAAGGCTCTGGAAGGAGTTCAGACATGACAAGCATCCTCCGCTGTCCCTTCTGGGATGCTCGCTCTCAAATAACAGTTTGAAAGAACAACTGCCAGCTCCAGTCTCCAACAGTCTGACAGCGCGACAGGATTTCATTCGAAAACCGACTCTGATTCCATTTAAAGGAGAATCCGTCCTGCATTAGGAGTCTTTGTTCAAGCCCTGGCGGCCTCAGGGGGCTCCTCCCAAGTACTGGTCTATTTATCTATTCATTTGTTCATTCATTCATTCAGGTTCCCTTCTATCCTTCCTTCCTTCCTTCCTTCCTTCCTCCCTCCCTCCCTCCCTCCCTCCCTTCCTTCCTTCCTTCTTTCCTTCCTTCCTTCCTTTCGTCTCCATTCACTCATTCATTCATTCAGACTCCATTCACTCCTTCCTCCCTTCAATATTTATTGAAATCTTATTATGGGTGCTAGGCCTGCGATATGAAATAAATAAGACAGTCAAGGCCCCCAACACATGGACAGACATTATTATTTGCTGTGAGAGATGGATGTGTGGTAAACACTCGCCCATGTGTCGGGGCTTATGCAGGAGGGGGTGCGGGTTTCAGGTCTGCCCACTTCCACTGTCCATGGGGGACCCCCACCCCCACTTCTCTTGGCCTCACTTCCTTGGCCACAGCACGAAGGAGGTGGAGAAATCCACCTCCAAGGTCCCTTCCAACACTAACGATGCTACAATTCCCAGAGACAGGGAGCTCGCTGCTCTGCGAGGATCTGACCTAACTGGAGATCTCTGAGTCTCCTAACCACGTGGCGAGGTGGCAAGAGCATGCGCTCCTGCGGTTACGCTTTAAAACCCAAACACCGCGCTCACCGGCAGTGTAACTCGGGGGAAGGTGTCATTTCTCTGAGGCGGTTTACAAAGAAGGTCACAGATGTAAGACAAGAGTGTGGTGCAGGGCGGGACTTAGATACAACGTCCTCAGCACTTCCTTCCATCAGACCAAAACCACTCTCTCCGAAACGGGACATTTATTGAATCTACTGAACATCTGCCAAATGCCTATTTGTTTGCCAAACATTATGCTAGGCCAGTGGTCGGCAGACTCATTAGTCAACAGAGCCAAATGTCAACAATACGACGATTGAAATTTCTTTGGAGAGCCACAGTTTTTAAACTTAAACTTCATCTAACGCCACTTCTTCAAAACAGACTCGCCCAGGCCATGGTGTTTTGTGGAAGAGCCACACTCAAGGGCCAAAGAGCCGCATGTGGCTTGCGAGCCGCAGTTTGCTGACCACGGTGCTAGGTGATAAAGCGTACCTGGAAAACAAGAGCCAATGAACTCCTGCCTCTCAGAAGAAATCCGGTCTTTCTCTGGCTGGGCCTTCCCTGCGTGAAGCCCTTGGCCTTGACCTGCTCCTCTGGGGCGGCCAGGTACCAGACCCCGCACTACCATGGGCGCTGCTCACTGACCACTCTGCTCCCTTGCCCCCTCCCCCTCGAAGGGGGAGCAGCCTTACACCTGATCGGAAGACACATCAAACCAAGCCCTAGCTTCACGCAATCACAGGGAAGACCCGGCTAGTTTCTTACAACCTGATAACTTAAAACTGAGCCTAACTGAAGTGCCCACTCTTTGAAAACTTCAATCATTTGAGTCTTATCTTCTTTTTTACTGATTTCAGAGAGGAAGGGAGAGGGAAGGAGTGATAGAAACTTCCATGATGAGAGCGAATCATCAATTGGCTGCCTCCTGCACGCCCCACATTGGGGATGGAGCCCGCAACCTGGGCCTGTGCCGTAACCGGGAATCTAACTGTGACTTCCTGCTTGTTAAGTCAATGCTCAACCACCGAGCCACACTGCCAGGCATTTGAGTGTCTCTTCTTTTGATGATGGACAACTAAAACAGTCTCATCACCCCCCCCCCCAAAAAAAAAGTAAAAATAAATCGTCCAAGTCCTTCTAATTTTCCAGTCCTCACAGGGCTCAATCTTCTCACTGGTGTGTCTCCCTTTGGAGTTGATGTGTCCAAAGTTGCACCCCCTTAACGGGTGCCCAAACAGATGCCATTATTGATCACCCCTTTGCCTTTCCCTGATCATCTATTTTCAGTGACGGCATTCCTGATTTTCTGAAGATTCCCAGTGAAATCTGAGGCCTGGCTGTGAGAGCCACCTGCAATGCCGGAGCGGATTCCCGACCTGAGGTTTGAGGACACGGAGCCCCGCCGGCTGACATGGCTACAGTTATGGGATCTCAGAAGTCTCCCTGGTTACCTGGAATCAATTCCACCTGGCCCTCGAACGCCTTGCTTTTTTGTTTTGGTTTTATTGTGGTTTGATTTTTTTTTTTTTTTTAAAGAATATCTATATTGGATGCGTTGGCCACCTCTCGAGTCCTTTTCTGCAGACGACACGGTTGCCATTGCTGAGGATTAATAGACAGAGCTGCTTGCTGCCTTGTGTCCCTGCGGACCAGGCAATCAGTGAGCTGCACTGGTCAATGAGCCCTGATGAAGTGTGATCAGTAAATTCTCTTATCACCATGGCAACGGTATATTCCTTAGCCAGTGGCCTCTCCGGGTCCCGCGGGGAGAGAGCCAGATGACACATCACTATGATCTCCCTCCGCATTAACCTCGTTGTGGGAATCGCAGTCCCGAGGGACGCTCTCGGACCCGCCGCAGGTCCGTGCAGCTCTGCGTCCGGCCCGCGGCGCCCGCAGCGGAAAGCAGATCAGACGCCGGAAGCCCATGTAGGTGACGTCCGAATTTATTATTGTAATCATCCTTTACAAACACAGAGAGGAAGCGGTTCCGCTGAATCGGGCCTCTCCTCCGACAGGCGCTCAGAAAATTGGTTTAATTTGTATCGGAGTTTTCAGCTTCTGGTTTAATCCCAACATAAGACAGGCTTTCCTTGATTTGATTTGCAGCGTTGTTTTCTCTATCCTCCCTGAACTAATCAATACAGTTATCCCATTTTCCAATTTGGTAGAGGAGCTGGTTTTCCGTGTCACTGTCCATGTCAGTGGGCATCTCGGAGCGATACGACCCAATTAGATTTCCACGGAAGCAATCCTAGCTCTGGCGTCTCCATCCCCGGCCTTCAGAAGGACAGGCGTTTGCAAAAGCACGGGGACGGGGAGGGTGCAGGGCCTCTGCTGGCTGAGGGGGAGGAGCCGATGGGCTTCTGTGTGAGTCCAAAAGCGGGCGGCCTCGCACCCACCGCCTCCCCTGTGCGGGGCGGCCTCCCGGCCCGCCTCTGCTCCTGAGACAGTGACCGTCCCCACATCCTTCCTACAGGCTCCTCTTCCGGACCCCGAGCAGCCTGCAGGCCCGGGGAGCTCGCATTCGCATGCTCGGTAATGCGGGCAGCGAGGCGCCCCGCCAAGGCTAATGGCTTATCTTCTCTGAACCATAGACGGGCTTTGGCAGGTTTTCAGCTCCCCACTCAACGGCTCCGCAACCCAGGCTGGGATCAGGGGCGCTTTCTGCATCTCACTGGGTCATCCTGCCGGGCCCTGTGGCTCCGTGTCACAGCCCGGACGAGCGACTAGCGGAACTTGGCGTCGTTATGTGCCGCACACTCGACGCACGACGCCCATGCCCCGGGGCGCCCCCCGCCCCCGTGGGTCCCGGAGGTTCTGTGCATCGCGCCCCCCTTTCACCGCCACCCCGCTGTTCCTGAACGCCAATGGCGCTGACCCTCTGGCTGTCCCTTCTCTATGGTGCCCCTGCCCTGAGGAGTCCCCTTGCCGATGATGGAGCCGCCGGTATTCTCTGCAAGAAGTGGCGTGGCTGCGATGTTTTCACCCAGTGCTTCCCGTCACTGAAACAGAAAAGCTGCAGATGCTGGCCGGGGTGGCTCCGTGACTGGAGCGTCAGCCTGACATCGATAAAGAGATGTTTAAAACGGAAAGAGGAAAGCCGGCAACCCTCTAACGGTCTCACACTACGTTGTCTTCCTTCCTCGTCACACGGTGCGGACGGTGCCTCCCGTTTAACTGGCAGCTGCGGGTTAAACCAGAACCCGCTGGGTTGGCTCCAGAACCCGCTCTGCCAGAAAACCACCTTCTACCTTCCTGGCCCCAAGCCTATCAGTGCCGCTGGGTGGGTGGGACCAGCCCAGAGAACCCTCTGGGTGGGTGCCACTCACGGTATGTGCACCAGGACACCCGTGCAGTGAGGGGGAGCGAGGTTTGGCGAAAGGAAGCCTGGAGACGATGAGGAGGATCCGGTCTGTCTCCCTTCCTCTCCCCCAGGGGGAAGGAGGCGGCTCCCTTCCTGAAACAGCGCTGGGATCCTGATGCTCCTGTGTCTGCCCCGAAGGGAAGGGTCCCAGCGGGAGCCACCAGCCCACATCTCTTAGGGCTGCGACCCCACTGGGAGCAGGCCTCACCTCGCTCCCCGTGAATCCGGCCGCAGACTGGCAGGGACCCGTCCTGCAAGGAGACGCGGGCTCCGCTGTTTCCTGCCCGGGAGCGAGTCACCTGCACTGGAGCCTCCGTCCCGCCATTTCGGGTGATGGGTGCGTGATGCTTTGGGGTGGGCCTGCCAACCAGACCCGCTTCGGAAACGTGGTGAGAGACTGCGCTGCCCCCTGGACTCAGCCGAAGCCGCAGGCTCCGGGCAGTCTCAGTGAGGAAGGATGAGGCCTGCAGATGATGGAGTGATAACCTGCAGGCGGGGCTTCCACCACCAGGATCGCAGTAGATCTCCCCGAAGCGGCGACTTTTCTAGAAAGGGCTGCAGACGCTGCTCTGCGATCTGCCCGAGGGAAGCCGGCGGTGGCCTCTCCGTGGAATCTCGCCCTCGTTTTCGGAAAAGGGGACCCACCATCCCCGTCCCGGATGCTCTGAGCCCAGCGTCCTTCAGAGCAGATCCTTTGTTCTCTGATCACCATTTCAATCAAGGGTCCGGTCAAATGACGGCTCAGCAGGTCTCCTCAGTGAGAGCAAACACGGAGGAGGGGCGGGCACTGGAATGGACCTGACATGGGCCATCCATGTCTACCCTCTTGGGTCTTTCCAGGAAAGACAGACAATGTGAGCCCAGATTAGCACACCCGCAGCCTCCTCGGGGCTGTGCTGGCCTCCTGGGCGCCTCCCACCTCCCAGAGGCCTGCGCCCCCTGCACACCTGCTCGCACTTCCAAATTCAAACCATTCGCGTTTCCTTCTTGCAAACCAGAGATGCTACCTGGGAAACCAGGTTACACTCAGTTATGGGGACCCATGTGGCAGAATTCACATCTTACTCCTTTTTGTAAGAAATGTTTTTGGGGAAATGGTAAAAAAAAAAAAAAAATTAAATAGAAATACTGATAGCTAATCTACAATACAGGGTCATTCATTTCTTTTAATCCTATACAGATTCCTTCATCATGTGTCTATGCAAACATTCTAGTCATTGATAAAGTCAGATGGTAGACTGACTATCCAGAAAATGCAAATAGGTACTGCAGAGCAGCGGGTGCCAATCTTCCGGGCATCAGAGACCAGCTAGTAGTGTTGGGATGACCTGCTAAATGGAAATTCAGCATTCCTCTAAGACCAGTGGTCGGCAAACCACAGCTCTCGAGCCACATGTGGCTCTTTGGCCCCTTGAGTGTGGCTCTTCCACAAAATACCACGGCCTGGGCGAGTCTATGTTGAAGAAGTGGCGTCAGAAGAAGTTGAAATATAAAAAATGTGGCTCTCCAAAGAGATTTCAATCGTCGTCCTGTTGATATTTGGCTCCGACCGCTGCTCTAAGACAAGTCACACAGTCAGTGGTTTTCTCCCAAACGTTTTTAACAGCTGGAAGGGGTGAGGGCTGTGGTCCTGCGCTTCCGAATTCTGCAGGCTTCAGGGAGCTCCCGCCGGTCTGAGTAAATACGGGACGGGATGTGCTCCAGGAACTCCGTTACTTGACTTCGCAAATAACGTGAGATTCAGATTCAGTGTTTCCATCTCAAAGCTGAGCCTCTTAGAAAAATAGTGAAGAGTAATGAAATGGTTCCAATGGCGAGATGGATTCTCAAGGAATACGTGGTCCATACATATTCATCTTCATGGGAGCGACACTCTTTAAACAATTTCTGAGATGTTAGCCTGCGGCCAGGTAGCGGCCGGGCAGGTCAGGGGCATCCGGGTTAGGCTGAGCTCCTGGCTAATGACCTGGCTCAGCGCGCGCTGCAGGATAATGTCTGTGATGAGGGAGGGAAATTACAGCGTCTGAGAGGCTCAGGGAACAGTCAGTCATATCCTGTCCAAATATAATTTTGAAACCTATCAGAGCCATTATGGCTCATACAGAAAGAAAGATGGAGACAGATAGCGGTAGATGGGTTTTTAATAAGTAATTCACCCTGGGTCTTGAAACACCAGATTGGCACGGAATGCTATTAATGTATAAGCATGTTGGGAGCGTCTTATGTTCTTTCCATCGGCTGGCTTTAGGATAAGTTTCCAATGCAAATATTGTGTAAATGTATTGAATCCAAGTTATGCAAATCGAGAAAGTAAGTCATCTTTCAAGAATTTCACTTGATTATTTTACATGCCAAGCAGCGTGGTTTTTTTTTTTTTTTTTTTTTCTTTCTTTCTGGCAACCGCCTCCTATTTATAGCTCACACTTTCCGATGGTGAAATTATGCGTCTTTGGCTGCATGCTGGGTATTAATTGCTGAACATATCGATCCCCTCCCGGTCTTGGGGCCAGTGTCTTGTGAAACTTCTCATTTGCGTCTTCCATAATGAAAACGCGTGGGAAGAGACTATTGATGTGATTGAGCGGGTTTTCCAGGCCGGAGTGTTTGGCTCACAAATGAGGACCTGCAGCTCAGAAGAAAATGAAATGTCCTGAGCGCAGGTCTCCCATCGATCCTGTCGGGGAGGAGATTCAGGGTTCTTTCCCTCTGGCCTGCTTTCCTCTGCCCACACTCCCTGCGACACGCGACTCCCGGGAGGCGCTTGCCTCCCCTCGCCACCCACGTTCCGACCGGGCGGTCCCCCGCTGAGCACACACTGGACAGCTACTCTGAGAGCCACCTTCACACACAGAACAACTACGCATGTTTGTCTTCCTCATGAAATCACGAGCACCTTTGAGGACTCTGTGTTGTATTTATCTTTGACTAGAGGCCTGATGCATGAAGATTTGTGCAAGAATGGGCCTTCCTTCCCCTGGCTGCTGGCATCACCTTCCTGTTGACACCACCTTTGCTCCAGCCCAGAGGCGCCTTTCTGCCTTCCCATGCTGCTCAGAGGCCCGGAGTGGCTGGCGTGGTGCAATGAAGCAAGCATTCCGCCCCACCCAGGCCTCTCAGTGCCTGCATATGCAAATTAGCACACCATCTTTGTTGGATTAATTTGCATACTCACTCCTGATTGGCTGGTGGGTGTCAGGAAAGTACGGCCAATTTGTATCTTAGTCTTTTATTAATGTAGATACTTGGCTTCTACCATTTCCACTTAGCATGGTCCTTTGTGCATAGCAGTCATAATAAGGTGACATTTATTGAGTGCTTATTATGTACCAGGGTATCCTTCTAAGGATTTTATATTATTATTATTTTAATCCTCTAGAGAGAGAGAGAGAGGAGAGGAAGGGAGAAAAAGTGAGAGAGAAATACTGATGTGAGAGTGAAACATCCATCGGTTGCCTCTGTACATACCCAGACAAGGGATCAAATCTGCAACCCTTCAGTTTGCAGGCCAATTCTCTAATCACTGAGCAACTGGCCAGTGCCGGATGCTTATCTTTACTGGGATAAAAATTCCTCCTTCTTCAACCACACTTATTTGCGAGTCTGACCCCACAACACACTCTGTAATTATTTTCTATGCACTAACCTTTGAATGACGTCTCATGGTGTCTTTCTGGCCCTGAAGCTCCCTGGCTACTGGCCACTGTGGTCAGCCGCACGTATTGTGTGAGTCTCCTGTTTGATCTGCTCCTGATGGAACTATGCACCGAAAATGAGTTTTACATCGGGGAACAAAAGCAGGAATTCTCTGATATTACCTGTGTGGTATCATAGAACATCAACCCTGAAGGCAGATACTTAAAAAGTTTTACAGATTAATTGTTTAGTTCCTCTATATAAACAATATATGGCATCCATACGAATGCATACATATGCATATAGGTATAGTTTAAAGATAGGGTCGGAGGATGCAAAACTGGCCTTCTATTCCACAATGTGAACAATTCTATTTTAAATATATTTTTATCAATTGCAGAGAGGAAGGAAGAGGGAGAGAGAGAAACATCAATTATGAGAATCATCAATTGGCTGCCTCTTGCACTCCCTCTACTGAGGATTGAGTCAACAACTCAGGGATGTGCCCTGGAGGGGAATCGAACTGCCACCTCCTGGTTCACGGGTGGATGCTCAACCACTGAGCCAACCTGCCAGGCTATTCAACTATGTTTTTCATACACACCTTTCAATCCGAAGAGTCTCCAGGTAGTTGTATCAACCACCGGTCTCCTCAGTTAACTGAGTTTTGTCCCCGTACTTGAGACCCTCCCTCCTTCCTCCCCCTTTTCCCTGGTATCACCCATTCCCTTTACCAACAGTCATGGCACCCTCCCTCCCCTCTTCTGCTTCAGCTGGTTTCTCTTTAATCTGAGTATTTCATTCCCTATGGTTTTCCACATTATTAATTTTCAACTTCCTCTCCGCCCTTGCCATCAGTCAGTCATGCTGCTGTCTGAAATCTCCCATTATAAATTCATTCTTCTGATTTTGAAGGTTTCTCATTTTCCAGAGTGTTTTACTGAATGAAAGTTTTCCGGGGAGAAGAAACTCCTTTTAACTCACACCAGCTGTGCACAAGGCTGTACGAGAAGGCACCATAACGACTCAGAAAACGGAAGAGACGAATACAGCCAAATTCCCACTCTACCTCTGGTTCTATGATCATCCCAAAACAAATTAAAAAAAAAAAAAACAGCAAAGAGGCCACACATGTCCACCCGCACCTGCAACGAATCCTGCTAACAGCAAGACACAACGGACTCAACCAGAGATCCTCAGGGAGGATCACAGCTGGGAAAGCCCTGGGAGGACTCACTCCACGGCCTGCAGGACCGGGACCAGAATTGGCCGTGTGTGGAACTGATTGGGACTGGGAAGCATGGGCAGCAGAAGCAACGTTTTAGGAAAGATCATTAACGCTCAGCTTTCCATCCAGGAAGTGGATGAGCACACCATTCGCATGTTTCCCAGGTGCATATCGAAGGCTCGGCTTAGCATGTCCCACCATCCACGGTGCATGGCTGAGGGGGACGCACACGCAGCCCCCATGCACTAAGTGCTGCTTTGGGGTGTAGTTTAGTCTGTTGTTTGTTCCTGCGGTGCTCTCCGCAGTGGGTCACATGGTCCAAGAGAGAACAAAGTGTCTACCCCAACATGTGATCTGTGCTAGCAAAACGCCCTCCTGAGAATAAGACTGCAAACGTGACCACAGCCCGCAGAGGATTGAGTTCCAGCTCAGAAAGCTTGTAGGGAGGGAGAAGGGGGAAATCGTACCTCTCGGCCAGGGACATGGACCCCAAAGGCGATGTCCTCCCAGGAACGGCGGGCCAGGAGACACGTGGAGTTCCAGTGGACTGGAAGAAAGGAGGAACACTGTTGGAGAGAAGAGAAATGCAAACACTGCCGTTGACCTCCTAGAGGTACTTAAGTCATGATGCAATGTGAACTACAGACATGCATGATCTTGAAGGAGCTGCTGTTGCTGCGAGGATGAGCACAGTCGGTCATCTCTCCTTCCACGGGGCCAGGGTGTCCAGGACATGCAAAGGTCATACCTGCACATGCCCAGTGTGACCCTGTGGAGCCCCGCCCATCTGCACATGCCCAGTGTGACCCTGTGGAGCCCCGCCCATCTGCAATGCCCAGTGTGACCCTGTGGAGCCCCGCCCACTGTGCCTGTTTCGGGGCCAGGCACTGGCAATGCCCTTTGCATGCTGCTGGCTTCCTCTTTTCATGAAATCGAATTCCCTTCCCAGAATGTCAGTACTTCCTCCATTCTTTAATTTTCTGGACCTGCCTTTCTGTCACAAGTACACTTCTATTGCCATAACAACAGACTTACCAAGCCAAAATGGACTCCGTTTCTAAACCAGCCTATTTCCTAACCCAAAAAGCATTTCTCTCACGTTGCATAAGAAGTTCTAGGATGGTGAGGGGATTATAAATGCCTGGAACCACTGATACTGATAGGACAGCAATGCTGGGCGCTCAAGCATGAAGGCAAACAGTGCAACAAGGAGTCTCTCACCGCCGCTGTGAAATGTCACTGGGATTCAGACAAAGTGAACCTCTGGAGACTGTGTGGAAGATCTAGCACAGTCTGTGGGCTTGGGCGGGAAGGGGCTGGATTCAGTACATTATGCAACCCCATAAAACAGCTCCTCATGGTCCCTGCTGCCTTCGGTACCCTGCCCTGTTTATTTCCCCCTAAACCAATTAATTCTTCTCACTGCCCATGTCACTGAACAATCTCTTCCTCCCCCCCCCCCCCTCTCTCTCACACACACACACACACACACACACACACACACACACACACGGTTTATGGAGAGTTTGACGCCTCCTATGGACAAATGAAGTACTGCTTTCTTGTAAGGCTCACCACACCGGAGAGCAAACAGCAGCTCTCACTTCCCTTTACATCATACTCATGGGAACGGGATTCTGGCACAAAGAGGCTGGTGTCCTGGTTGACATACTGAACGGGGCTTCTGGTAACTTCCCCGTCTCCGCTACAGAGCGTGGGGCCTGAAGGTACCACTGATACCCTCAAACCCAGCTTCTCACTTAAAGGAGGAAAAGCGGGAGCCCATAACGGCCCCCGGACAGCTCAGGTGACATATTTCACCTCAGATTGCAGATTCCCATCCTGCCAGCCTCTGGAACAGAGGACTGGTGGCCAGCCCGTGAGTCATCGCTTACGGACGGCTCAGCCCGGGAGGGACTGACTTTTTGGATTCTCAGAATTATTCGAGTTGTTCTTCGGACTGGGTAAGTGTACCTTCCAAAACGGTGCTCCCTGGCGCAGGAATCCCCCAAATCGCCGTACTGACACCACCCACTGAGCACTGGCCACCACGCTCCGCCCGGCTCCCTTGGTATTTGTGGAAGCTGCTGAAGGACAATCGGTGGGATATAGTAAGCACACCCTGGAGAGGCTGGTGTGACGGGAACCATGGGGTGGGGAGGGGGTGTGTAGTCATAAACGCTGTTCACAGCCTTTCCAGCGCCCCGGCCCTTGGGTCAGCACTGGCACTTTCTTTCTATTTCAGGAAATTTATTTATTTTAAAAATATATTTTTATTGATTTCAGAGAGGAAGGGAGAGGGAGAGAGTTAGAAACACCAGTGATGAGAAAGAATCATGGATCAGCTGCCTCCTGCACGCTCCCCACTGGGGATCGAGCCCACAACCCGGGCCTGTGCCCTGACCGGGAATCTAACTGTGACCTCCTGGTTCATAAGTCGATGCTCAACCACTGAGCAACACCAGCCAGTCAGAACGTTATTGTCCTAAGTGTCGTGACAGAGAGGATGTGACCTTTTCCACATGCCTGCGTGGGTGAGAGAAAGGACAGGCGAGTGTTGCCAGCAGAGACCAATGCTGTAAGGAAAACTGAAATGCACTCATCGATTGGGAAGTATACATTCCAGCTCTGTCTTATTCTGGGTACATTTTCCAAATGTGTGAACCTCACGCAGAGCCGGAGAGAAGCGGAACAGGTGTCACCAGGGCGTCCAGTTCAAGGAGAAGAAAACATCGCCTTCCAGCAGGCAGATGGTTCCGAACGCTGGACAGCTGCCCGGCGGCTGCTGCCTCTGCCCGGGAGGGCTGTGCTCCTCCCTCCTCACCCACCCCCGCCGCCGAGGCGCCCCTCCCGCAGAACGAGTGCTCGCAGCCTGCAGCCCGTTAGGCTGCGGTGGATGGCGCCGAGTGGACCCCGAGGGCGGCGAGGCCAGCTGTCAGATGGGCGTGAACTTTGGGAGGGCTGCTGCAGAGCCATCGCGGGGACATCTGTATTCCGTCTTACCTCCACCTCCGCGGGGTTTTCTGGGCGAGCTCGGAGAGGCTCTGGCCCACACCACAGACACGTATGTTCTCTAATGAGGACTTCTGCTCTTTACAAACTCCCTCTGAGACCGCATGGAGGGGCCCGGGGAGTCTCACGCCACGGGAAACAAGCCAGGCCCGGAGAGACACGCACCCCGTGGCCTCCCTCGGAGGCGGGTGCGAAGGGACAGAAGGAACGGGCGCGAGGCGGAAGGACCATGGTGCTGATGGCTTGTGGGCAACGTCGAGTTTGATTTGTTTCTCGAGCATCAGACAGCAGCGCAGACACAACCTCTCTAACGCAGGGAAGTGTGGGGGAGGGAGCTGTCCCTCATTCCTGACCGGATGCTTGCTGCCTTCAGTGTCCGGGTTAAATCGCGGCAATGCGTTCCTTCCGTGGCGCCCTTCACCATCTCACCCACAGGCTGGCTCGGAGCCACCCCCCCTCCTCCACCGCCCGCTGCCTATTCTGTCCGGGATCCCAGGGAAGACTGAGGCCACGTTTCCCACGTGATGTCCCGCCAGCAGGTCTGGGAGGACAGGGTGCTGGCCCCGAGGACAGGGTGCTGGCCCCGAGGACAGCCCTGCCCGGGCTCCGCAGGCCGATAGGTGCCTCCTTCCCGCTCCGTCTGCGGGACCCTCTGCTGAGAGCTCAGTTCTGACCTCTTCCTTCTGAGCTCTGATTCTATAGCACAGCGGAGTGGGAGTGCGGGATTTGGGGGTTGTGCAGAGTTTGGGGGTGTGGGTGTGAGGGGTGCGTGAAGCCTGGAGAAGAGGGGGGAACTCAGTCGTGGCGGGGCACAGCGTGGGCAAACAAGAAAACAAACCAGGAAGCGCCCGGCGGACTGCAGACCAGGAACCTGAGGAACCCTCCACCACAGCTGGTGAACGTGTCCAATCTGGGCATCACACTTAAAAAAAAAAAAGAGAGAGAGAGAGAGAGAGAGAAAGCAGGCATGTAAGTGTATTTGTTGGGCTCACACGGAGACTCCCAGGCAGCGGGTAAGGACGGAGGAGATCAGTGGCTGGAGAGCCCACTCCCTGGGGCACAGGTGAGCCTGCGGTCTCCCCGTAAGAGCCGTGCTGACCGCACCGAGGCGCCGCCCAGGCTGCCTGGAGGGCGAGCCTGGCACGCACTGAGCCGGGCCTGAGTGACGGGTAAGCGTCACCAGGAGGAGCTGGAAGCTGGCATGCCGGCGGGTGAGCAGCATCCCGGGAGTCCTGAGATGAAGGAGTGTCCCTCATGGGAGGCCAGGAGCCAAGGCTGCCCCAGGAGGAGGGGGGGGGGGCAAGAACGCCAGTCTGGAATCCACCGACCCTTCACCATCTGGATCTCCAAAGCCCAGAAACCATAGGTTATGGGATCACACGAGGAAACGGGCCTGTTGGAGGGACCGGAGGGGACAGTGGGAAGCGCAGGGCGCACACGTTGGCCTAGGTGTTTCAGACGTGTGCAGCTGGTCCAGAACCTTGAACCTGGAGAGAAATTGGACAATCACCCGACAGACAAGCAAGAAGAGACCCCGTGGCCCGGCTGCTCTCACTGGCACGAGGGGCATGAAGGGCGAGTGGGACGGGAAGCCCAGGCGCCGCGGGTCCCCCCGGAATCACGGCCTCGGACGTCCTGCTCTGAGAGCCAACATGTGCGGGTTCGAGGCTGCAGAGGCTCCACCTCAGGCTCACGCCTGTGCCCGCGCCCAGCGGCCTCGGAGCTGGCACTGCGGCCGGGCGCCCGCCCAGGCTCTCCAGGCCGCGCTGCTTCGCTGTTGGTGCCGAAATCGGAGCTGTAACATTTGGCAGGTCTCCTCGCTAACATTTGGCAATAATTGTTTATCAAATGCTAACGAGGAACGCTGCCAAATGGAGCAGCTCAGAGGGAACCATCCAAAACACAGCATGAGGCACAGGCCGCGGGCGTGCGCTCCATCCTGAGCGCCCAGGGAGAGGGCCCTGGGCCCTGCAGCCAGACCCCCGGGGAGGGGTGGCCCGGCCGCAGAGCAGCCGGAGCCCCTGCCCCTGCCCAGCAGCCGGTCATTCCCCTGATTTCCACGCTCCAGGCCAGAGAGGAACACAGCACGGACGTTCACCGCAGGCCACACGCCCCCGACGCCCTCACCCAGGCTGCCTCACCTGGCCCAGCCCGTCCACGGGGGCCTCTTCTTCCAGCTCTGAGGAGCGCGGGCCACCTCCCTGTCTCTGCTACCCCAAATCCTTTTTAAAAAACATTTGTATTGATGTCAGAGAGGAAGGGAGAGGGAGAGAGAGAGAGAGAAACATCAATGATGAGAATCATGGACCAGCTGCCTCCTGCACGCCCCCCACTGGGGATGCTGAGTGAGTCCTGTGCTTCGTGCCCTGGTGACGTTCCAGAATGACTCTCTCCGAGTGTCTGCGAGCCCGAGTGTCCCTCCTGAGGCCGATGAGGCTGACCCCGAGGCACTCAGCTGCCTGTCAGCACAGCCCTGTCAGGCCCCGGCCCAGGCGGCTGGGCGAACGGGAGTGGCACTGGGTGGCGAGCTGTAAGGAAAGGAACCCGCTGCTTTTCTTTGGGAAAAGCCTGGGGTCCCGCCTCGTACACATGAACACGGGGGTGTTGGCTGCGGCTCAGCCAGGCCCTGGGAAGGCAGAAAGGGGAGCGCTGCCCGCTGCCGGCCGCCTCACCCCGAGCCTCAGGCACACGGCCGATGGCAGGCGGCTGTAGTGGCCCTGACCCGGGGCAGAGTGAGCTCTCTCTCCGCCTTCGGGCAGGAGGAGTCTCTGGGGTCTGCCCCGAGGACCGGGGGCCGCAGCCCCTCAGCCAGACCCCACGGCACACGCGGCCACGAGCCCGGGGCCCGGAGATGGGCTCAGGGGCGGGAACCAGCAAACACCAAGTCCTCACCGATCCTCTGGGCGGACAGGCACAGCTCTCTCCCGGGAAGACGGGCAGGAAGGCACCGGGTTCGGAGCGCTCAGGGCCGGCGACTAACTGACTGGGTCACAGCTGCCTGGTCCCCCGACGGAGAACGGGGAGCCCTGACTCCGCGGAGCCGGGCCTCACACAGACGCTCTCGGTTCTGAACGGAGACCAACGCCGTCGCCTAGGAAACAAGTAAGAAGACCTATCGGCAGTGTAAGCGCCCCCACACACGCTGATGGTTCCTACGTGTTTCACTTAAAATGGCACCCAAGGCAGCGAGCGGCTTCCCGCCCTGGCGCCTGTGGCCAGGCACCCGAGGGTCCCGGTGCCATTCCTGGTTCCATCCCCAGCCCCGGTTGGGACGCTTGTGAGAGGCATCCTCCCGATGTGTCTGTCTGACATTGATGTCTCTCTCCTCCTCCTCCTCCTCCTCCTCCTCCTCTTCCTCTTCTCCCCTCTCCCCTCCTCCTCCTCCCTCCCCTCCACTCTCTCTGAAATATCTTGGGTGAGAATAACAAACAACAAAAACAGCAGTTTCCCTTCAGCCACATACAGGGAGACACGGGTCACATTTTTCTCATCATTTTCCCAAAGATTGTGGGACGTCTCCCCCCCGCCCCCCTCTGTCTGCCCGCCACAGGGGCCCCCCCTGCCTCTGCAGCTCCTCCCTCGCGGCCCGGGGTGCGGGCCGGCGGCTCCGGAGATGTGCACGCTGTGCCGACCGGCCCGTGGCTAACGGTGCCCGGAGGCTGCGGGGACTTCCCGGGCCTCGGGAGCGTGACCCGGGGTCACGGGCGAATGTCGCCCTGGGGTGCGTGTGCTTGGAGAGTGGGAGGCGAGAGCGAGCAGCTTCGGGCGGCCCCGCGACCTGCTCATTAGACGTGTCCGTCCGTCGGTCACGCGCTCCCAAACGGGGAACCGGCCAGAGGGGCTCCGAGGGATGGTGCACAGCTCCCACAGACGCTAAGTCACAAATCTGCTAGAGGTCTCTCCCGCGGACACCGACGGGAGAACCCTGTGTGGTCCTCAGCTGTAATGCAGAGACAGCCTTGGAGCACCGAGCACATCTCGAGGACAAGCCAATGGCTCTGGACTTTATTAACCCGGCGCTCCCGCGAGGGCCCGGCCAGCGGCCCTGCCGAGGCGCACGCAGGGAGTGCATGAGCTGCGGGGCCCTCGCTCTGCCCCCTCTGCTCGTCCTCTGCTGGCCCTTCCTGTGCCGCTCACTGCCCCCCCGCTGCCTCCACCCCCCCCTGCCCCCCCCCAGCAGCCCCGGGCCCCACGAGACCTGCTTTGTATCCTCTGATCTTCACCGCCACCACTCCGCACCCCCAAGCCTTACTAAACACGTGTTTTTTGGTTAGTCCTCAGCCGAGGGTGTTTTTCACACTGATATTTAGAGGGAGGAAGGGAAGAGGGGGAGAGACAGAGGGAGGGAGAAACATGGATGTGAGAGAGATGCCTCAATGCACTGCCTTCCACACGCGCCCCAACCAGGCCCGGGGACTGAGCCTGCAACCGAGGTACGAGGTACGTGCCCTTGACCTGAATAGAACCTGAGACCCTTCAGTCCAAGGGCCGACGCTCTATCCATTGAGCTGCCCCGGCCAGGGCTGATACAGTTTTTAAACAACAGGCATTGAACAGGCTCCGGGCGGTGGCTCTAAATGACTGGAACCTGCCGCCCAGGACAACCAATCAGAGCAGCTGGATGCTCCGACGGGTACGTCTCCAACCGGGACCAGAGCGACAGGGAGACGAGAGCAGAACGAAGTCAGCTGACTCGCTGCACCGGGAGGGGTCAGGGGACCCACCCCCAGAGGGGCGGCCATTTGATCTGAGACTTGGCCATAAGTAAGCTGTGATCAGAGAGGAAGAAAAGCCGGTGTGGCTCAGTGGTTAAGCACCGACCTATGAACCAGGAGGTCAGGGTTCAATTCCCGGCCAAGGGCGCAGGCCCTTGGGGGCTGCAGGAGGCAGCCGATAAATTAATCTTTCTCACCCCTGATGTTCCCATCTCTCTCCTCCTCTCCCTTTGTCTCTGAAATCAATAGAAACATATTCTAAAAGAATATGTTTGCCTGGGTGTTGCCTGAGTGGGGAGTCGTGGGAGAAGGCACGGGTGTTTCTGGAAGGAGTGGGGACAGGAGGTAAGGCCCAGCCTCCCGGGAGGCCCTCCGTCCCGCACCTGAGAACTAAGCTGCCAGATGCCGGTGCGGGGGGCAGAGAGTGAAGGAAGCGGTTAAGACGCCCCCATACATGGCCACCCCCCAGCTCCCCTTGTCCGTGAACTAACGGGCGGGCACCGCCACCAGCACGTCTGGGCGTTTAGCAGGACGGCACAGCAGCAGCAGGGACATGAGGTCTGATCACAGAATGACTGAAACCTAAAAGAGTGAAAGGAGGTTTGGGGCCTCCTCTCCTTAGAAGGATCCATCCACACCTGTTCTCCTCTACAGCTTGCGAGACACCGAGACGAAGCACAGGATCTAAGTGGAAGCTTTCCGTAGGGGGGACGGCCCCTTTAACCTGCGAGGAGTTATTATGTCAGGTGCTGGCATCCCGCCGCCCCTTCAGCCAGTGCCCCCCACCCCCCCACACACACACCTCCAGGTGCTGTTGTGACGGTCCCTGCTGGTTGTGTGCGTCGATGCCAGTTGTGTGTGTCACGCCCAGGCTGTGTGCTGTCCTGGGGCCGCCCGTTTGCCATTTATCCCCGAGCTGTTCCTCCAGGGGCCAAGAAAGCCACGGTTCCAAAGGTTAAAGATAATATTTATCCTCCTCTCAGGGAACTCCTAAGAGACGGCCAAAGGACTCAAATGGCATCTGGGTTTTATGTTCACGTTTTCTAGAACTGGGACTGAGTTTAAGGAGAAGACACTAAACCTTAGTCAAGTTCAATGATTTGCCCCAAATCACTGTTAATAAGTGGGAATGAATGATGAGTTGAAACCTAGGCCTCGTGACTCCAAAGCTAAAGAAGAAAAAAAAGAGGTAGTTACAGATGTGCATTCCAACAACATCGATGGCGGGGTGGGGGAGGGGGATGGGGAGGGGGGAAAGACAATTGCTAATCCAATTTTCCCGCAATTAGGGCGTGCTTATATAAATAAATAATAACAGTAACGTAATCGAATATCATGGATTCATGAGAAGGACTACAGTAAAGACTGTGTCTCCTGATACATTGTTAAAATTCGCATCTAGATGATGATTACAAATGATTAAGAAATTAAAATACTTACATTCTTTGGGTAGAGGAGAATGATGAGTGGACATCTTTTTATTTGATTTCAGTGACTTCCAGACCCACATTAATAAAATAGCAAAGTCTTTTAGCCTGGTATAAATATAAATATTAGGAAAGCATGCTCTTCTGAGTAATAATAAATCATAAGTCTATGATAGCCTTTAATTTTTAAAGAAGGTACTACATGCTGAAATCGCACTGTAAACATAACCACGCCATCCACTGCACACACTGCTATGGAAAATGTGCAGGAGATGCTGGTTTGGACTGACCTGACATCCACAACCTGACATCCACAACCTTATAACAAATTGTAGGTCACACCCTATACAAATTTTAAAGAATAAACACAATGTTATGTAATAATTTCATTTCATATGAAACTCAGATTTTTTGCCTTCATATTATCATTTAAACAATGTTTAACATGGCCTCATATTCTTTATCCTTCAGTAGAATCCTCTATAAAATTCAATAGTTCCAAGAACATAAACTAGAGCCTCTGTTGCTACTTAACTCGATATTCTAATGCTTTCTAAACTAACAAAAAGCACCTAGTTATGTGGAAATTAATGATGATATCTGCTGTAGACCCACAAATGTATATGTATATCTTTCTATTCATACTGTTGTTGAATATAGCAGAGTGCAGATGGTGATAGCAAAACTGATATTATCTGACATAAATACATATTTGTCAGACAAATGCACCGTTGTGCTCCGTGCTCTCTGAGACTGAGGGATAAGCCAGGGAGACTTTTAATATAATACAATATAATACAATCACCGACGTTTTTTAGGGTTATTAATCTCTGGTACAGAATTTTAAAAATCCAAATATTTAAACAAGTTTGAAATCAGCATGCTTATATGTTCCAAAATAAATCTGACGAAGTTGAGTCTACTACTGCTTTCCCAGAAATGAGTTTCTGAAGGACACATACATGCAACAAACATTTTTAAAACCAGACAAAGGCAATTAATATAAAAATGATTAAAGGGATATTTTAAATCCTTTGTTCAAAGGAATTAAAAAAACCACACACAAAACAGGGTAGTTTTTCAGTTCCACCACTTCTCACTTCACATCCGCCCCATGGCACGTGCTCAGTAGCTCTCAGCAAACCAACGCAGTGAGATTGGCACGGGAACGCAGACAGATGAACGCGACAGAATAGTGCAAAAATAGATCCAAATAGAAATGTCAGCTTATCATAAGGGGGCACTTCCAATCAGTGAGAGGGGGATGAAGTTTTAGATAAATGGGACGATAATGAATGGATAAGCCCCAGAAGGCAAATGTTGACCCTTAGCAGCTCAGCTCTAAATGGATCGGAGATATAAAAATGAAAGTAAACCCATTAACCTGTTAGAAGAAAATATGGACACATTTCTTTCTAAACTTGGGGAGTAAGTTCTTGCTAATTCTGACTCGAAAATCCAGAAATCAAGAAAGAAATAAAAAGTAATATCACGTTTTTAAAACAGCACCAGAAATACATGAAAACACAAAGAGATGGCGGGACAAAACGCCAGCGGTGTCAGAAATGCAGGGCTGTCTCTCCCCTCGCCCCCATAGACAGACAGACAGACAGACAGACAGACAGCTCGGTGACATGGAGACGAGGGGGACTGGCGGGACAGGAGAGCCAGGCAGAGAGGGGACAAACGCTCAGGCCTCAGCATTGGGGAGACACATGCTCCCCGCCGTGACACGGCCTCCTGTCCCCCTTCTTCCCTGAACACGACCCCGAGCTGATGCGTGAGTGCGCGGGGAGCCCACGGCGAGGAAACGGGCCCCGTGCCCAGGGGAGGACCACAGGGGGGCTCCCCGAGGGCCGGTGACCAGGCCGCACCATCCCAGGACCGCGCCATCGCTTACGGAGCAGAGCGGGCGCCGCAGGCAGGAGGGCCCTCCACACCGGGGCGCCTGGCATGCCACCCACGCCACGACGGAGAAAGCAAACTAAAGGCCAGCAAGGAGGAGGGTCTCTGCACAGACACGGGAAGAACCTGAGACATGTTTTCAGTAGAAACACTCAACGTGCAACACGCAACACACACACACACACACACACACACACATCTCCCAAGAGAAACTTCTTTCTCTCCAAAAAATGATATAGATACATATACAAACATATACACATACACACTGTGCATGCACACAGACAGAATGTTCCCTTTGCAGGTGGGAAGGAGGGGAGGGGCCCGGTGGGCGTGTGTCTCGTTGCCGGGGAACGCCCGGGCGCTGGGCTTGCTGGTCGGGGAAGAGGAACCACGGGGAGCCCCGTATACCGCGCCCGCACTCCGCTCTGAGAGTGAATGTGCTTCCTGCCCGCTGCCCGCTGCCCGACAGTGAGCCAGAGTGTGCGCGCACTTGCTTTGGGGACACCCTGCCCTGCAGGGGAGGGAGCACGGGGTTGGACTAGGGACTGGCTGACGCTCTGGACAAGGGAAGACCCGCTGAAACAGTGACAATCGGGGCAGGACCAGTGAAGGAGGAGGGAGAGGGCCGATGTCATTGAGCGGATTAGCTGGGCAGAGAAGGGTCAGGATAAAAAACAGGGGATGGAAGATTCTAGAAGGGCGCTGCGATCATAAGGATGCTCCAGGCGCCACGTGCGGCACCCACCGTGGGGCCGGCTGCGGCTCTCAGGCGTCCTCGTTCACACCTGCTCCTCCGCTTCCCACCCAGCTGGCACTGAAGCCCTTCAATCCTGCGCTTCAGCGGCTTCATCCACCAAAGGGAGGGGGGGGGCACCTGCTTGAGTCTGCTGTGCTCGTTATTATTTTGAACCAAGGACCTCCACACAGTTAAATCAGAACCAAACACGTTAGAGATGAGAAAAAACACACACACACACACACACACACACACACACAGTTGGACTGGACCTTCCTGTGTTCATCTGCTCCTTCTCTGAGGAGCCCGGCCTCCTAAGTGAGCTGTGTGATGGCCGAGTTAAAGATTTACTGTCGCAGAATTACGATCCATTAATGCCCGCGACCAGCCCACGCGCCTCCTAGAAGTGAGTCTTAGAACAATGAGATAAATCTGCCACATGTGTGTGCCCCTAAAGGAGGGCCAGATATTTCACGGCTCCTGTCGACAGGACTTCTTGAAAAATGGTTCTAGTGCAACAATCACCCGTCACGACCCATCCTGGCCCCTGCGCGGACCAAACAGAGACCCGGCGCAGTGTGCCCGAGTCTTTGTGAGCCTTTCCCTCGGACGCGGAAGAAAAATGAGGGCTGATGATGTTACCAGCTCCACGTCAGAAGACGATGGATAGTAGAAGACAAAATAAATAAAGATTTGAAGTCAAGCTTTTCTATGTTCTCATCCGGCCTGTCATTTTCCGTCTGAGTCAGGATGAATTGCTAACTGCAATCCTTAGTTTTCTAATGTGCAAAATGGGCAGAAGATCACTCTGCAATAGACGAGGTACCGGGATGAGAGGGCGGTTTTGTCTGTTAAGAACCGGAACACGTTAGGGCCGAACGCTGGGCCTCGAACCGGCGCCCACCGTGCTTCTGGCCCCGTCACCCCGCCCCTTCCCCGGGCCAGGTCAGACACCAGGGGAGCTTCGCAGGCTGGACTCTGACCCCAGCTCTCCGGGTCCTGAGGGGCCTCTCCCCGCCCTCCCCGCCCCGGTATTTAATCACTTCCTCTTTCCTCAATATCCCATTAGGACAGCCCTTTTCTCTTTGGTTTGTGATTGATTATCTGGGGAAGGGCTGGTAATGCACTTTATGAGTAATGTCACATATTGAATTGAGAGCGGAATAGCAGGAGAAACGTCTGAGGCAGTTCGGGTTGGCACGCAAATCAACTGCAGATCGTCGTTTAACATAAACCAAAATGTAGGTGCCCTCCGGAGAACCAGGGGTGCCTGAATGGGTGCCGGTAGGGGGTATGCAGGAGGCAGCCGGTCCAGGATTCTCTCTCCTCATGGATGTTTCCCTCTCCCTGCCTCCTTTCCTTTGAAATCGGTAAGATATAGTGAAGACATACAAACACCTGGCTGTCATTGTCATACACGCGGCTACAGACCGCGTGGCTGCTGAGCACCTTGCTAGTGTCTGTACCTACGGCCTCCGCCCAGGAAAAGCCGGTGTCCACAAAGGAGACCCACGTGGGTGACAGCGGCGGCATCTCCAGCCGCAAGGCGAGGACCAGGCGTCTCCTGGGTCCCTCTCTGCCCGGAGACCCAGCGGCGGCATCTCACCCAGGGAAGGGCTCTGTCCCTGATGCCAGGAGCCCGAGACGATGGCAGGTGTTTCCTGTGAACTATGCGATGCTCACACCCCACACCTGCGGTCAGCGCTTGGCTGGTGAGAAAACATGGACTCGGTGCCATCCGCAGGGGCAGGAATGGGGGCTGCTACAACACAGATCCCTTTCCGTTTCTCTCTGCCCCACGATGTGCGGGCAGGAGGGGTCGGAGCTGATGCGGGGGCAGCATTCATACTCAGCTGTTCCTGGACCTCAGCGGGCGCCTCTGGCCAGGGCCATGGCCGTGGAGATCACCGGGCTCTGGCCCGGGGAATGGACAGCCACTGTGGTGTGAGGTGAGCACACACCTCACCTGGCACCCCCTGGCCTTCCGTGCTCTCTCGCACGCAGCCCTCTTCCCAGGGCGGCCGCGTGGAGCGGGAGGCACAGCACCTCTCTCACCCGGCGGCTCTGGCCCGTGTTCCCCCCTCGTGGCCTGGTCGCTGCCGGGAGCCTCCGCCTTCCCGCTAGGTTGGGGCGTGGTGTGTACAGAACGGGAGATGGGGCCCTTGAGTTCCTGCCACGTCCGGGTGCCCTCCCTGCACCCAACACCGGGCCCCGGAAGGAACGCATCTTCATCTTCGGTGTCACAGGGGCATGCACGACAAAAACTCGGGACCAGCAGCCATCTCTTCGTCGCCCCTCCTTCCTTCTTAACATGTCCTCGACGAATAAAGCTTTATTAGCAATCCGAAACTGCCCTCTGTGAGGGCTAACGGGAGCCTCAAAGAGGAGGCAGCTGGAAATTGTTCTATTATTTACATTGGAAACAGCCTGGTCTGCCCCGTGAATCAGCCAGCCATGCGCCTGGATTTTTTCTTACTTCTTCCTTCCCCCGTGCCGAGATTGCCACACACCACACACCACGGAGGACGCAGCAAACCCTTCCCAAACTTGCCAAATTATTGGCTGGGGACGCTCATTTTTATGTAAACTATATGCATATTCATATAACAGTTTTTTAAAAATGTATCAGATATAATTAGCGTGTTTATGAATCTATTTGCTCTGCTATTAAGTAACAAATTTGTAGTAACCATGGCAACTGCAGCATCGCGGGCACAAGTTCTATTTTTGTGCTATGAAGTCTTTCCTTAAAGCAACCCTCCTGCTCAGAGTCTACATTTTAAAAATATTAAAAAGGAGAGTTTTGAAAACATCACTTCAATGTTCATGATATAAGGGCACATTTTATATTTCGAGTTCATTTTATATCGGAAGTTGTTTCTTTTTTGTTATGTGGTATGTTGTGTATGTGTATGTCTGTCTGTGTGTGTCTGCCAAAAATAATATTTAAGTATAGATGGGAAAAACATGGAATATGCAGGGCATGTTAACACATGTGGTTATAGGATGTTTAGCTTTTTAAGTTCTATTTAAACGGAGATGGCAGAAAATGTATTAAAGTTCCAATTTTGTTTAAAAAAAAGTCATATATAGATTTCCCATTTTATTCTTATTTCTTCTTCAATCTTTTAAAAAAATATTTTTATTTTTATTGATTTTATTGATTTCAGAGAGGAATGGAGAGGGAGAGAGAGAGATAGAAACATCAATGATGAGAATCATGGATCGGCTGCCTCCTGTTCGTCCCACACTGGGGATGGAGCCGAAACCCAGGCCTGTGCCCTTGACCGGAATCGAACCTGAGACCCTTCAGTCCGCAGGTTGACGCTCTATCCACTGAGCCAAACCAGCTAGGGCTCTTCTTCAATCTTAATTATGGTGTTTTATCCAAAACCTAAGTAGTAACATTTCTTCCATAGTCAATTAGAGGAGGTGTTTTGATGAATGTTCCCCCTGAATAACTGACCTCACTTCTGGAAGGTGAGCCTGAGCCTTCTAAGTGAGCGTCCAAAACCGTCCTTGTTCCCTGTGAAACAGCTGACGGTGACGCAGATGGCAGGACCGCGGAGGAGGGAGGACCTGGAACGCCCATGTGGAGAGCAGAAGACCACGGCTCTCGGTCCCATGTGCTCTGGGACAGACATCAAACCTGATCCGAAATGGACAGTTTCAAAGCATACAGGCCCTACAAATGTCTCCCTCTGTGTTTCCTCCAGAAGCGGTGGAGGTGAGATGGGGGTGGGGCACTGGGGTGACGAGCTGGGGCGAAGGAATCACGTCAAGGCAACTCTTTTCTTGTTCTTTTCTGTTTTTAAATAAATAAATCTGGCTGCCCAGCCAGCATGGCTCAGTGGTTGAGCATCCAGCTACAAACCAGGAGGTCATGGGTAGATTTCCTGTCCGGGCTCAACCCCCAGCAAGGGGCTCCAGGAGGCAGCCGATCTATCATTTTCTCATCATTGATGTTTCTCTCTCTTCCTCTCTCTTCCTCTCTCTCTAAAAAATCAATAAAAACTTTTTAAAAATCTGACTTGGGTTTAAGCCCCAAGCCAGCTGCTCCCTGAGCTATGTGTGGGAAGATTAATATCTGTACTCTGAGTTTTCCGATGTATAAATATAAAACAAAGAGGCCGTCGCACTGTGACATAATGTTTGTCAATAAAAAGAACTGATCTTCATTTTAAAACCAGAGACGTGGGGAAGTGAAGGATTGCTGAGGGAAACAGAGGGCCAGGAAGGCTTGGCCTCTGGCTGTTTGCTCTGAGAGGAGATGGAGGTGGAAGGAACGGAAGGAAAGTGAGATTGCTGCAAGCCCTCCGACAAACAGCGCGCTCACAGAGGAGCGAGGCCGGCAGCTTGAAGTGAGAGAAGGGCTCCCCAGGGTATGATGGGAAAAGGTCTTAAGTCAGAAGAATCAAAAAGAAAAACGAGACAAGCCTTTTGAGAATTCTTGAGTGAATGCAGGCCACCGCGGATGGCTGCACAGATCCATCAGCTCATGAGAAAATGCTTATTGCCCTAACAGGGGGGAGCCCTGATGGGCAGGCTCAGGAGTTTGAAATCTGTCCTTAGAGAATGTGGGTGGCTGAAAGCTATGCAGCGGCACGAGGTGGTCATGTGATGGCCAGACAGATGGTCACATGACAGATGGTCACATGGCAGATGAGGACTGAGCCTCAGCTCAAGAGCGGATGCCCTGCCCTCCTGTGACATGCTACACTTGCCACACCCAATTCATGTCTCTCTCACGCCTGTGGCCCATGGTCACAGTCTCGTGACTTCTCATTTCTGATCCAAAGTCACAAACTTTCTCTTTCTTACTCCCAGCGCACACCCCAGGTGCTCCAGGCAGTCACAGGTCGGCCGTGCTGCCGGATAATAGCAGCATCAGCCTCAGAGCTTGAGCCACACTAACTGTACCAATGAATGCCGACTCTAGGAACCCGATGGTTTCCACGTAGCCAGATGTGGGTGTAGCATAGATTAACCAGAGAGAGATAAATGACTATTATTCATTCTCTTTCCTTCTGAATGCCTAGATAGAACATCAGCTGGATCCCAAGCTCTCCCGGGCTCCCAGAGCATTCTGGGTAAGCCTGGCAACAATACTCCCTGCCTCAGACCCCACTGTCCTGCCCCTCGCAGGGACGGGGATGGCGCACTACATCAATAACGGTGACTTTATTGGAAGGAAATGTGATTTTCTGCGTCTTCCGGAAAGGATTGTGCATTTGGTTGCTGTGTTTACATGATTTCAATTTGAAACCAACCTTTGAATGAGTCTCCTTTGGCAGAATTGCTTTTCGTTTAGGCTTCATTTGATTTAGGGAGAGAGAGAGAAATCATGGACCGAAAACCAGAGCCCAATTTCCTGCTCACAAAAGTAGAGCCGCTGCCCTATTTCTCCGGAGGCCTGGGCGATGTGGTGCCACGGCTGCTGGGGAGGGGCCGGGGCCGCTGGGGCACCTCGTTCGTTCACTCACTCGCTCATCCGTTCAGTAAGCGTTTCCGGAGCCTCCCCGGCGCGGGCACTGCCCTGGGCGTGGGGAAAGCTGCGATGATATTGGCCTTGGGGAGAAAACCTACGTTACTGAGACTCAGCCCCTCTACAATGTCTGGGTTCGCCCACCTGCCGTCAGGAACGGAACAGGGATTGAGGAACCAGGTGGGGAAGGTGTGTGACAAGGAGGAGAGAGCGGCCGTGATGGGGAGTGACCTCGGTGCACCGACGGCCTATGCCTCACCTCTAGGCACTCAGATCCCGTTTCCCAAAGGAGCGCCCCTTGGGGAACCCCCACTGCGGGCCCAGGAAGAGCCCCAGCTTGCTACCCTGAACTATATGATTTCTAGTGCATTCCCTGGTCTTCACAGCCCTTTCCTACTTTCAATGTTTTTAATCCTCACCCGATAATGTTTATTGATTTTTTTTTTATTTTTATTTTAGAGAGAGAGGGAGAAGGAAGGGAGGAGAGTGAAGGGCAGAGGGAGGGAAGGAGGGAGGGAGGGAGGGAGGGAGGGAAGGAGAGAGAGAGAGAGAAACATCGATTGGTTGTCTCCTGTAGGCACCCCAACCAGGATCAAACCTGCAACCTAGGATGTGCCTGACAGGGACCGAACCCGCCACCTTTTAGTGTAGGGAGGATGCTGCAACCAATCGAGCCATCCGGCCAGGGCTCCCTCCTCCTTTGAGCTGAATCCCTGAATGAATGAGCGAGTACACAGATGAATCTATTTCTTTAGAGCTAGGCCACCATTCAGTTTTCGAAAGGCCTTAGTCAAGTTCCCTTTTCTTGCGGGAACACCTGCTCCTGGAGTCTGCCCACAGGACAGGGATGCGGACGGGGGCAGCGTGGACGTGGAAAAGACGACAGTGGACACAGGCCTGGCCACGTGGCACTCACCTGGGTGCCCTTCCCCAAACTGAGCCTAAACCTGGGAACCCCTTCTCATCAGCATTCCTGTCTCAGCCCGGCTGGTGTGGCTCAGTGGGTGGATGTCGACCCGGCCCTGCACCAAGAGGTCACCAGTTCCATTCCCAGTCAGGGCACATGCTGGGGTTGCCGACCCGATTCCTGGTAGGAGGCATGCTGGAGGCAGCCGAGCAATGATTCTCTCTCATGGCTGTTTCTCTCTCTCTCTCTCTCTCCCCTTCCCTTCCTCTCTCTCTAAAAATCAATAAAAACACATTTCACAAAATTCTGGTCTCAGATAGGACTGAGATTTGGCGCTAACGAAGGTGTTGCCAGTACATTATTAAATACGGTGCCTGGCAGATGGTGGCTGCAGAGCAGCGTGGTTCAGTGCTTTGTCCCGTGGTCAGAGCTGGGTTAGAGACCAGTTGCCACGCTTGCCTAGGTGGGTGACCTTGGACAAGGCCTCGGTGCCCTCTGCGCACAGGGACAGGTCACGTGGCCAGCACAACGCCGTGCACTTACAAGGCTAACGGAGCAGCGGCCCTTTCCCCGGCACTCATGGAGGCACGGCTAATCTTTCTGAAACATCCTCCTTTACTTTCTGGAAACGATACATAGAAGGGGGCACATTATTGACTAAGATTATCAAAATGAACCCGAAAGACTCGATGGGCTACGCTCCCTTGTAAACACGAGCACACGCTGGCCGCTGCTATGAAGAGTTAAATCAATGCTTATCTTACATGAGCCCAGGGAAAACCAAATGGCGAAAGGATCAATAGGAAAACTTTAAAAAAAATTTTTTTCAGACGGAAAAATCTACAGCTATAGCTCAGGCACATTTTCCATGTCAGTGAGCGTGCCAATCAATACCTCTGGAACTTGCCGGCCGGCATGGATTTTCTTTAGAGCTGGGAAACTGCATCCAGTGACGTTGTGAGACGTTTAACAAAGGAACTGAAGTCGCGCTGGTGTAGGAAGCAAATGGTGTTTTAAGACGGCGTCCCTCGCCCAAGCCCCCAATCTCCGGGCGTCCCTGAAGCTGGGAAGCACATTTGGTTATTGTCGGTCTTCTCTGAGTGAATTCCGAGTTCACACTGCATTCCTTTCCTTGAAATCAAGGCAGGACATCTTATTTTTATGGTGAAGGCTTATTTCAGTCAATACTAGTAAGCAAGCATTATACCACCAATCCTCCTATATAATAAAAGGGCGATATGCAAATTGACCCTAACAGTGGAATGACCAGGAACAACCTGTTGCTGTGGTGAGCACTGACCACCAGGGGGCAGACACTCAATGCAGGAGCACTGACCACAGGGGGAGCACTGCTCAGTCAGAAGCCGGCTCATGGCTGGCCAGTGCAAGGCGGCAGCTGGAGCCTCTTCCGCCTCCTTGTCAGTGTTCAGGGTGTCCAACTAACAGCGTAGGTCCATTCCCCCAGGGAGCGGGCCTGAGCCGGCAGCTGGACATCCCCCACGGGGTCCTGGACTGCGAGAGGACGCAGGCCGAAATGAGGGACTCTCCCCTCCATGCCAGAGTGCACACATTTTTGTGCACAAGGCCTCTAGTATTTTTATAAACGTCTAGTTAAAACAAAATTGTGTATTTGTACACTGTATTATTATGTTTTTCTTTTTTTAATATATTTTATTGATTTTGTACAGAGAGGAAAGAAAAGAGTTAGAGAGTTAGAAACATCGATGAGAGAGAGTCATCGATCAGCTGCCTCTTGCACACCCCCTACTGGGGATATGCCCACAACCAAGGTACATGCTCTTGACCGGAATCGAACCTGGGACCTTTCAGTCCCCAAGCCGACGCTCTATCCATTGAGCCAAACCGGTTTCGGCTATTATGTTTTTCTGTGTTTTTTTTTTGTTTGTTTGTTTGTTTTTTAAATCCTCATCTGGGGATATTTTTTCCATTGCTTTTCAGAGGGAAAGTAGAAGGAAGGGAAGAGGGAGAGAGAGAAACATCAATGTGAGAGAGACAGATCAACTGGTTGCCTCCCACACCTGCCCCTACAGGAACTGAACCCCAAACTCTCCAGTGTGCAGGCCAGTGATCTAATCATTGAGCATACCAGCCAGGGCTCCTTCCATGTATTTTTTTGTTCTGTTTTGTTTTGTTTAATATATTTTATTGATTTTTTTTTTTTTACAGAAGAGGAAGAGAGAGGGTTAGAGAGTTAGAAACATCGATGAGAGAGAAACATCGACCAGCTGCCTCCTGCACACCCCCTCGGAGGATGTGCCTGTAATCAAGGTACGTGCCTTGACCAGAATCGAACCTGGGACCCTCCAATGCGCAGGCCGACGCCCTATCCACTGGGTCACACCAGCCAGGGCTCCTTCCGTGTTTTGAAGCGCGGCGAGGACAAAGCATGACGGCAGTGTATTCCCTGCAGCTGCAGCTCTTCCTAAGGACACGTGAGGGCTGCTTGCTGCTCCTCTGCCCCTGCCAGCGCCAGCGGTTTCTGGGCCCCGCGGCCAGCGCCTGCGGGAGGAGCATCTCCCGCTGCTGAGCCTCCACGCGGGTCCGGACAGACAGCAAACAGCGCCCCACGCACAGGGGCGCCGCGGCGACGCAAGGGACCGCTCCTCTCACCCCGACGTTACCGAGAGCGTTTCTCCGGGGGCAGTGTTCGAAGCAAACGGCTTTATTTCAATTACGTAAACCATAAATAAACAGAAATAAAGGAGATTAATGAGCACCGGGGCCCCTGAGTGACAGTCGTGAACGACAATTTTCTTTATTGAAAACCTCTCTCCGAGTTCTGTCCCACTTAAGACTCCCTCCTGATTATCCCGGCTTCGCTCCGCCATGATCCTCTCGGAGATGGAGCTGATGGGTGAGGTTCGCACCTGAGGACCTTTCCCGAGGAAGAAGGCCGAGGACAAGCAGGAAAGGGGCTCCGCGTGCCGTGTGTGGGAGCCCCTGCGAGCGGACTGCGTGTCCAGACCGCCGTGCAGACCAGACGTCAGCGAATGCAGGATCCCGTGTGAGGGACGGGGCGGGCGCGGGTGTCGGGGTTCAGACCCTGCAGTCATTAGAGGGGACGCTCACCGCACAGCGGGGAGCCCTGACAGGAGACGATGACAGCAGGAAGCGCCGCGGCGAAGTGGAGATGTCACACGCCCGGGTGCGAGTGAAGAGGAAAGGTGTAGCTATTAGAGACCGGCTCCCGCGTCCCCTGTCTCTGCCTTCATCGCCGCGTCTGGCCCTCCGCGTTGTCACTCACTGTCACATCCCCAGGGAGGTTCCCAGGCGTGCGTCAGATCAGAGCCCAACCCTGTCAGGTCTGGACACACTGATGCAGTCCCCTATTTTAAGACAGACAGAGAGAGAGAGAGAGAGAGAGAGAGAGAGAGAGAGAGAGGATTGGTTGCTTCCTGTGTGCTCCCAGACCAGGGACTGAACCTGCAGCCTGGGCATGTATGTGCCCTGCCCAGGAGTTGAACCAGAGACCTTTCAGTGCGCAGGACGATGCTCAGCTGACTGAGCCACACGGGCTGGAGCCAGTCCCGTTTCCCACAGTTCCCGGTGTGCTGAGCGGAGCTGAGAAGGCAGCCAGGGAGGGCACCCCAGCGGGGTGTGGGCAGGGCACGGCGAGAGGCAGTGTTGCGTGCGGACGCCTGGTGCGGGGAGGGCGTCGGTGGAGGGACAATGGAGAGGATGTTAACTAAGCTGTGATGTGCAGGAACATGTGCTCAATCTGCAAGGCACCTTGTTTAATGAAAAGGTAAACACCACGCACGATGCCTCTTGCAGACAAATTTGGAGCTGTAGCCACACCCCGTCACAGGAGGGCTCCGGGGGAGACATCCTGGATCCTGGGGCAGCTCACCTGGAGGGGCCCTCCACACCTGGGCGCTCACTCTGTCCACGCCCCGATCTCAGCACTCCCCAGATTTCTTTCCCAGGAAACGGGGGAGAAGAGGAGCATGTTTTAGTCTGTCCTGCACAGCATCATACACTCAGGCATTTCGGGTTAAGAGAGATGTCCCTGTGAGATGTCTTCATCACCATTGTTGGTTCTGTCCACCAGCAGAATGCACATTTCTACACCGGAGGCCTTTCTCCTGAACCGTCTCCTTTTCCTTTTGTTGGATTCTGAAAGCCTAGGACAGCTGCCAAGTTCGTGACAGTCCCTGGGTGTTGAGTGTGTGATGGAATCTCTGAACATCCAATAGGAAGGAACACCATGCTGTCCCAAGGCCCTGCCTCAGAGCCTGAATACAGAACATCGGGGTCCCCTTCCTCCTCCTCCCCCTTTCTAAGCGGGTGTCCCTGAGAATTGACGACATTGATTTAGCCCTCAGTCAAATAAATGGATTGGATGATTTAATTTTTTAAAACCCGAAGCCTACAGGTCTAAAAGCGAGTGGATGTGTTTACGGTACAACGTCACACAGACAAGCAGGCTTCATCCTTTAGCATCTTGGTTCCACACTGACACTGATACGAGGGCTCACACGAGAGCTGGACATGAACAATCGTATTCAACTAAATTCAACCTCTGGGCGATTGACAGATCCCAGCAAGACGGGAGGCCACGTGGCCGAATAAGCTGTATGCAAATGAGGAGGCAGCCCTGATCAATGGTTCTCTCTCACCATTGATTCTCTCTCTCTCTGATATCAATAAAAAATATACTTTAAAAAATGTGGATGCCAGTTAACATTCTCTTGCCAATGAATCCATGGTTTGATCATTCCAGGGACCTTCCTGCTGGGATGTTTTGGCCAGGACCATTCACAGAGCAAAGAAGCGATATGTGAATGGAGAGACACAGCACCCAGACCCGGGAGTCTTCGTCTTTCATGAACAGAAAGAAGCGAGCAGACATGAGCGCCGCAGACCTTGCTCGGGGGGAGGGGAGGATGGGAGCAGAGTGGCAGAGAAGACTAAAATTGTACCGAGACAGGCCTTCCAGATCGCTTTTTAACTGCTTTTCCAGTCAAGCCGATGTAGTTATTTTAGTCTTTTGCCATTTTTATGTCATTTAATTCACCACTGAGAATAGCACTCTTCCTGCATTTGCATTTTCTTTTTCAGTATGAAAGGTATTCACGATTAAGGTGAAAGAAAGCTTTTTCCCTGAGAAATATAGGCTCAGGCTGTTAATGATCTCCTCTTTAGCATTCTGAGAAAAATCAAGGCGCTTTCTGTGTTGGGAAGTGTGGTTCAGCAGAAGGGAGAGAGGAGCGGGGATCAGAAAATCTGGTTTTGAGGCCTGGCTCTCTCTCAACGTGTCCTAACTTCTGATCCCAGGAACACAGGTAGCACCAATAAGACTGCACCTCCCTGTGGGAGCTCCCTCTGTTTTCTCACCTGTGAAATGGAGCTAGGACAGTGGTCAGCAAACTCATTAGTCCACAGAGCCAAATATCAACAGCACAACGATTGACATTTCTTTGGAGAGCCACATTTTTTAAACTTAAACTTCTTCTAACGCCACTTCTTCAACATAGACTCGCCCGGGCTGTGGTGTTTTGTGGAAGAGCCACACTCAAGGGGCTAAAGAGCCGCATGTGGCTCGCAGGCCGCGGTTTGCCGACCACTGGGTCAGGGTGTTGATACCAAGCCATTTTCAGAACCAGTACTTCCCCTTATCACAGGTGTCCTTCCGAGAAAAAGATCTTTCCGTCGCTTCTGTGAAAGGCTGACACTCAGACCTAAAATATGGGTTGATGTGCCAACCTGAACCCCACACCCTGAGGCGGGACTTGTCCAGTTGTTCCCTCCCGCTGCCTTCAGCTCCAGCTCTCCGATGGCCACCTGTTGTCACCTTGGCCAACCACATGCACCTTTCTGCGTCTCCCTTTCCTGTCCTCTGGGACAAGCAAACCCATTCGCCTCCGTCTGTCCCCTCAGGAGTGTGTGAAGAACGCAGACGCAAATATGACCGAGCCTTTCCTGAACCCGGACTTACTGCTTGCCTGATCGTATAAAAACATGTAAAGCGATGCTCCTTCTCCAAAGACAGTGAACATGGCGAGGCAGCAGCCAGGCCGGAAGCCACAGCAGCACGCGCACCCTGCCTTCTCTGACTCCAGCTGCCTGGCCAGAAAGAAGGGCTGGATTGCTAAGAATCTTCACCCGCACAGAAGCCCTGCCACTGAGCACACTGCAACTTCAAGGCTGCTCAAACGCCATGGGGAACCAGCGGGTGTGATCCAGGCAAACAAAACAACCCGCCCCCAGGTTCCTGGAATCTGCCGAGGAGAAGGCCTCTCTGGAGGGGGCCGGACCTCTGGTGACCCTGCGGGGACGGAGGCTGTGAGTGCGCCTGCCTCCTCCTCTCCTCCCTCCCCATCCCCGGAGTGCCCTGCTGCTCACCACCTGCAACCTTAGCCAAAGGTCCTCCAGCAGCGAATGGAGGCGCCCCTCCTGGCACAGCTGCGGCCTCGGGCTGGTGAGTGGGGTCTGCTGAGTGGGGAGGGTGTGTGTGCTTGAGCGTGAGCCCGCGGCGTGTGTATTTGAAACTGATGCCTGCAAAACGTGCTTGCAAAAAGCAGTCGTGATTTCTTTCTTTTATTGGGGGGTGGGGGTGGGGTGGCCTTTTGTCTCCCCCACACACACCTCAGCCCCCCAGGAGGGTCAGAGCAGGGCAGGGGAGGCTGGGCTGGCACTTACCTTGGAGCCGTGGACGTGGGGGGCGGGGGGGCGGGCTGGGTGAGCGCTTCCAGTCCAGGGGCCCCGGCGTGCACCGGCCTGAGGTCGGCGGGGCCTGGGAAGAGGTGCCCTCCAGGCAAGGGGACCCAGCAGGTCGCCGCGCCGCCGCCTGCTGCCGGTAGGGGGTGCGCGCACACGCTGCCTGTCCCCAGGGCTCCTGCGGACGGCTCGCAGGCCCAGGAGAGGGGGCGGGCAGTCTGCAGGGGGGTGAGCTTCGGGCACCTGCTGCAGGACGAGGGCATCCAGGGACGGGTCTGAGCCTCCCTCCAGCTCCAGCCTCAGGCGGGGCAGCTTCCTGGCGCCCCGTGCACGCACGGGCAGCCACCCAGGCCACCGGGGCCCAGGAGCAGCAGGCTGTGTGCCCCCGCAGCCCCTGACATCTAGGGGGCTGGCAGCCACCGCTGTTTGTTGAGGTCTGCCCGAGCACCGCCTGGCGTGTGGGGACCCTCTGCACACCCCCAGGCCTCGGCCGAGGGGCAGGGGCGGGGGCCTCTCTCCCCCTGAGGCCTGCACCTCGGGTTACACTGCTGATGGCCTTGAATCTCTGTAAAGCGGCTGCTCAGGGCAGTGCCCCACCAACACACACTCTCTCTCTCTCTCTCTCTCTCTGTCTCTCTCTCTCTCTCTCTTTCTCCCCTCCACCCCCCTCTCTCCACTCCATTAGCATCTGAAACCCTCTGGAAACACGTGCTTCTGGATCAGCCTGCACAGCCACAGCGGGCCTGCAGAGTGGATCCTGAGTCACAGGCTGCTTATGAATCAGGGAGCCTGGTTTTTAGCTGCCGAGAACACGAGTGACTACTAATCCCGGATTCCACAAATGACAGAACTCGCCAAGGTTGCCAGAACCCAGTGCGGGGGTGAAGGGAGGGGGGAGCAGGGCGTTTCTCGGGGCCCTGGGAGGGGGGCAATAGACAACCACAGGTCACAGGGCACAATCGCTCTCCTGGACACCGATGCAAAGCAACTCAGTCCCAGGCTTTTGAGATAAAATAGCCGAGAGGGTCTGGCTCGGTGGGATGGCTCACGGACAGCGTGAGTGTGGGGAGCCCAGCATCTTCCTGTGTGACTGTTCATTAGCGGTTGCAGTGTTTTCCACGGGAGATGCTGCGCTCCGCTCCAAACACAGTAAACACCCCGAGGCGGCAGACGTGACTGGCGTGTGTACGTGTGTCACATGCAGGATGGGTGACTTTGGAGATAAGTGTGTCTTCTTTTCTTGAATGATGTCCACTCACACAACTGGAAATGTCAGCCGCAGGCAGCCACCGCTGTTCTCCCTACGGCAGCGGCGGCCCAACAGCTTAGCCCTGGGGTCGGCAAACTGCGGCTCGAGAGCCACAGGCGGCTCTTTGGCCCCTTGAGGGTGGCTCTTCCACAAAACACCACGGCCCGGGAAAGTCTACTTTTAGACTGTCCCGGGCGTTAGAAAAAGTTTAAGTTTAAAAAATGTGGCTCTCAAAATAAATTTCAGTCCTTGTCCTGTTGATATTTGGCTCTGTGGACTGTTGACTAATGAGTTTGCCGACCGCTGGCTTAGTCCAAACCTCTTTGCTCCGGGCCCGAGTGTCAATGACCTGGAGAGGCAGATATGTCCAGGTACAGATGGAGAGTCCCCCGGAGATTGAGGAAGCTGTACAAATGGGATAAAACAAGGACAGGCTCTGGACATTCTGGCTGGTGGGTTGTTTTCTTCCTTTTTTAGATTTGTTTGAAATACGACATAGCCATCCCTAGCCTTGGAGAAAGCCCAGCGGTTTTGCCACCCTCGTTTAGGTAAGTGAGCCTTGCTGAGAGTCCCCAGAGAGCAGATTCAAAGAGCAGAAAGCATTTCCTGTCTCCAGCTCCCTCCACGCTATGTGCAAATCGTACTTCTCACATCAGACTGGGCAAGATTCTTACCGGCTGCTAATTTGGGATTAGCACTGGTGACATTTTGCATCATGATATGCCACTGCTCAATGAGATATGGACTTAAATAATAGGGAGGTGCCACCCTAGGGGTCTTTACAAGCCAGAGTAAGTCACCATAGCCGCCCTTCCAACATAGGCGAGTCTTCCCACAAACCTTATGAACTCATTCCTATCAGCCTGCTCCACTCTAATACTGTAGGAAAGTTGATGCAATTTAATTTATATTCTGTCAACAATAAATTTATTTGGTCTTGGCAAGGACCCTTGTTTGGGGAAGTTAATTGTAGTGAAGGAGGAGGGAACGGCGGGGGCATGGAGGGGAAATTATGTTTCATTCCGTAATCAAGAAAAACAGTGTAATTGTCCCCCCACCGCATCAGCTGTAGGACGAATGTGAAAGGTTTCATTTGAATGCACTTCGCTGCGACGACGTCTCGAGCAGCAGTGAATTGCCCAGGATTATTTCTTTGTTACTAAGAAACCACCACTCCAATCCTGTGACATTTGCTTGGGAGTTTTGCTGGGTCGTGTGGAGAGGGATGAGAAAGGGAAGATGAAAAAGCCATTTTAAATGCATCCAGGGACTTCCTGGTGACCACAAAGTGGATGATTTGTCCCGCCCAGCAAAATTCTCAAAGGAAATCTGAAATCGCCTCTCTTTAAAACAAATCCTAAAAATGGACTGTTCGTCACTAAATAAATAGTTTAAACTGTAACGTGAACTAATTCAAAGTTTAAAAGTCAACTCTCCTTAAATATTGGGAGCGAGAAAAACATGACCACCATGGATTTCCTGAAGATTTGGCTAAATTCTGCCTGATTTCCATTTCCAGCCTGACCTGCAGGGGGCAGTAGCTCGACGCGAATGACAACAAAGGCTGTTGCTAATGGGCTTGGGTTTCTGACTGTGACCCTGGAGTGCTGGTAGGTTGGGAAGAGGGCTTAATTAATGTATATTGAAACAAAAGATCAGGTAAATTGTTTGATTTGTCTTCAAGCTATATTTTTAGGCTAATCTAATTTATCACTGTGAGGGCGTTTTTCCTCCTCCTTAAAGAGAGTATCCAAGTTCAGGGACACACTCAGCCATCTCAAGAATTATCCTGAACACTCTTCAGCGTGAACATAGGTAATTTGTGTTCCCAAAAAGGCAGCAGAATAAAGCCGAACCGTTTTCAATGTTCAAAGGGATGACAAAATCAGAGGAAATATAGAACACTAGATAATACACTTTATATTCCTTTTAAAAATTTTTTATATTTAAAAATGGATGAGGGGGGGTTACCCTGTGGTTTGTAATACATATGTGTCCTACATATAAAGCATTAATTTTAAAAACTGGTTTATATTTAATATTATGATTGACAAATAAGTGATCTCCTTTAATTTCCACAATTTAAAAAAAATTACAGGTAGAATAGAATGTATTGGTTATTGATAATCTACCATCCCCACCCCACCCTGGTCACCCCCTCCCTCCTCAATCCCTACACCCTCACCTCCACTCCCCATACACCCAATCAGCTGATCAGGGAAGACTGGCCACAGACCTAACGGGGCTTCGGCTGGGGGAATGATTGCGGAATTGAAAAAGGAGACTCTTGCCATCTCCTCGCTGCAACCACATTTGTGGGTCATTATCTCCGTTTTCCGTGATGCAGGGGGCCTCGGCCAAGAGACAACTGATTTCCAGAGTCAGAGGGCACCTGGCATCACACCCGGCTCATCCTGGTGTGGTTCTCAGGGCTGAGCTTCTGTGCACACATGCTATGGGTCTACTTGGTTCACAGAAAGAAAATAAAAAGATAATAGGCTTTTTCTTTCTTTCTCTCTCTTTTTAAAAATAGAATTTCTGCCCAGGTGTGTTCCGTTTCTCTTATATGGCAGAGTTCAATCTTGATTTTTTTTAAAGAAAAAAACAACATTTTAAAACACGCTTTTCCTACACGATGGTAAAGCGCAGCCTCTGTGTTTGCTTTTCTTTAAGGAGAGAAGGTGGGGATGGCTGATACCGGGAAGGAAGGTTTTATCCTCCCACCCTCCCCTCCCGTCTCCGTCTCCCAGCCGCTTCAGTCCACATATGTTTGTTATGAGAGCGAGGTGCTGGGAACACAGCCATTTTCTCCGCGGCTTCCTGACTGTGTGCTCCCCGGTCCCATAGGCAGCGTGCTCTCCCCCCGGGAAGTCATGAATAAGAGACCGGGAAGCCTGCACGTCAGATCTCCCTCAATTAACCCCCATTAGCATGTTGGGGGGCCACTCCCGGAGGGTGAGCAGCGGTGCTTGGCAGCTGACCGCCCGACCCTCCTCAATGAGGCTCTGCTAAAAAATAAAAATAAAAATGAAAATAAAAATAAAAGAACTCTTTTGCAGAGACCAGCCTCCCTCCCTCCAGGACTGCCCTGTCTTCCTGTGTTAACGTTGGGGCGAGTGGCAGGCGACAGATGGTGGCGATCAGATCGATCTGATTGCATTAGATGCCCCCCCTGCCCACGCCTGTCTGGAGGCTCGCATCCGCGGACGGCGACCGCCGGGGACTCAGCCGCGCGGGGCCGGTCCCTCCTGGCCCGGAACCCCGGACCCCGCACCGGAGGAGGCGGCTCGGCGCCCAGCCCGCAGCCACCGGCTCGGGGACCGCAGGCGCCGGGGCCGCCGCTGCCGGGATGGATGGAGACGGTGAGCGCTTCCATCGGGCGGCGGATGGGGACCGCAGCCGGGGCCGGGGCTGGGGCTGGGGCCGGGGCTGGGGAGAGGCGGGCGGGATGGTCGGTCGGAGCGGCTGTTGACACGGGAAAACGTGTTCTTTTTGTCTGCGAGGCGGCAGTCAGGGACCGGGTGGTGTTTTTCCACTGATTGTGCGAGGCGGCTGCCACCGACCCCCCCCTCCCCATTTCCCCCTCTGCCCTGCGTTTCCCCCTTTCTGCTGGAGGGGGACCGGAGAGGGGGGACAGGGGAGAGGGGGACCGGGGAGAGGGGGCCGGGAGAGGGGACCGGGGAGAGGGAGGGAGGCAGGGGAGAGGGAGGGAGGGAGGCAGGCAGGGAGGAGGGGGAGGAGGGGAAAGAGCGGCATTACTGCATTCGCTTAATTGGCTTAGTTCCTGGCGCACGCTGCTCTGGTCGGTTCCTTTATGTTATCATGTGGCCGCAAATGACCAAGCGGGAGCCTGGGATGGGGTTCCGGAGTGCGGGGGGCAGGCGGGGGGACAGCAGGGGCTGCTTGGCAGTCCGCCGCGGTCGGTGGGCTCCAGAGATCAAAATGTGCTGGGAGCCCCCCCCCCACGTCCCCCTCTGCCGGCAAAGCACCCCTGGAGGGATGGGGCGCGGGGACCCTGGGCTCTCCAAGCCAGAGCTGCAGGGGCGGGTGCACAAAGGTACTTGGTGCGGACCTCAGCCTGCTCCGCGGATGCCGCTCCGCCAGCTCAGCCCCAGCTCAGGGCACGGCCAAGTGTAAGTTGATCAACAAATGCCCTGCTGCCCGCTGGCGAGGGGATGCTCTGTGTTTGTGCGGAGGGTGGGGAGGGGGCAGGGTGGAGGGGCAGGTGGGTGGGGGGGCGGGGGCTTAGGGGGGTTTGCATGGAGGCTGCGCCCAGCGGCCGGGGCTGGAAGGAGCGGTGCTGGAGTCAGGCTGCCCCTCCGGAGCCGAGCCGCGCTGGGCGGAGACGAGCGGAGCTGTCCGCCGTGCGGGTGCTGAAGCGGGTGGAGAAGGGGTAGGTGGGCGAGGGCTGGCCCTGGCGACTTGGAGGGAAAGCAAGCATGTCTCCTGCTTGTTGTTCTAGTTTCTGACCGCGTGAGTCTGCGGGTCAGCGTGTGTGTGTGTGTGTGTGTGTGTGTGTGTGTGTGTGTGTGTGTGTGTGTGTGTGTGGTGTGTTATTTCAATGGCGAGGAAGCCAAACTAGATTTTCCTCAGAAAGCCTTGAAAAGCTATGTGGTATTTATGCTGTGTGTTGTGTATGCATGTACCGAGTGTGTGTGTGTGTGTGTGTGTGTGTGTGTGTGTGTGTGTGTCTACGGCTCGATACCATCTTTTAGTACAAAAGGAATATTCCATTTGCTAAACCAACATCTGTCTGGAGAATGTTCTTTCTTGTTTTCCTTTTCATGTGAGTTGAGGTTTAAATGGAGGAGTTTGGAGCAAATGGACACTTTGCTCACAGACTATTGCATTACTTTCCCTCAGGGCTTTTGTGTCTAGGAGTTCAAGCTGGAGAGAACCTGTCAGCTTTCTGTGTGTGTGTGTGTGTGTGTGTGTGTGTGTGTGTGTGTGTGTGTAGCATGCCTAGGGAGCGGCTCCCCTTTATAGCGATGTTAGGTAACAGGTCTCACTAATTTGTTTAATTGGCTTCGGTCTTGTGGAAGGTGTACTTAAGAGTCATCTGAAAATATTGCAAAATGGGCTCTTAATTGGGCGGTGCTGCTTTTCTTTTGAGTTCTCTTGGGCAGCAGACCTTCTATGTGAAGCAACTGTTGGTAAAAGCTAGGGTTCCTGTTGATTTTACTACCTGTGAGTAACAGGTCGGGGCCATGAGGAGCTGGAGCGCCAGGATTAAAAACCAATGATAAGCGCCAGCCCGGCCTAAGTGCCCTAAATGGCAGCCAGGTCAGCGAGCGAGGAGCTGTGGTGGTGGGAGAGATGCGGTTATGTAATTACTCCTTGATAAAGAGCTGTTTGCACTTACATAATTTGAAGAATTGTAATGTCTATGGCCATGCTGCCATGTCCCCTCCCTGTTCCGCTCACATGGATGCACTCCATGTACCCGAGAGTGTGGGGAAAGCTAATTGAGAACTTTCTGACGGAGCTGAGGGCTGTCTTGGGGACTGACGTTGCCCCTGCCCGTTTCGTGTAATGAACAATAAACCCCGTTGTCAGAATCCTCACGCCGGGTCCAAGACAAAGCTTTCCACTAACAACCATGTTGCCCATCAGAGAACCACAGAGCTCCCGCTCGGAAAGCCAGCGGTGCAGGCACTCCGAGAAGGAGTTGTCATTGTTTATCTTTCTCACCATGATTTTATGAAGACAGAGCCCAGGTTCCTCTGTCCTGGCTGCACAGAGATGCATTCATCCTGGGTAGAGGGTGGGCCAGGGAAGTGCGCTTACATCATGGAAGTACAGAAACGGCGCCTAAATCACAAAAACTCCACCAGCCCGTCAAACTCAGAGTTGTGCTGCTGTGGAAAATGAGTTTTATTGTGTGCTCAGAGCTGTTTTTCCCTCTAAAAATCACGGTGTTGTGTAGCTCCAAGGCCTTCCAAGGAGAGATGCCCATTTGGGTAGATCTATAAGTATTTGATTTCAAGTAGTAAATGGAGCCAGCGTTTATTTTCTGTGATCACGGGCTCGAGGAAATGCATTTCCCAAAGCACCCTGCTGGAAATGTCACCCAGGCGTGACCCTGTCTTTATCGGAGCCGCACTCCTCCTCCGAGCGTCTGGGCGAATACATTTGTGATGTTTGTGTGCTTAACTGTGCGTGTCTCCTACAGGCTCCATCAGAGCCCTGGAGGGGGCTGGCCGGTCCGGAGCGGTCCCAGCAGAGCGAGGACAGAGGAAGGCTCGGAGGGCAGCCGGTAAGCCAGAGGTTACTGTCACACCCATCCTGCGCCCTGAGCCTTCCCACTCCCCACACCCTCTCCTGGCTGGGCAGACACCACGCGCTCCTCCCTCCTCCCGCGTTAAGTGCTGGGTTTGTGATCTGTCTTTCAGAATTGGAAGGAGAGCAGCCATTTGGATGTGGGCAGGAAGCAGCCGCGCAGAGCGCAGCTTTGGATCCTTCTGGAGGGAAATCGAGTTATGGATTATGGTCCGGGTCACGCTCAGCCCAGCCCAGCCCAGCCCAGCCAGGGGCGGCGCAGCGGCAGCCTGAGTTGTGGCAGCGGCGGAGGCGGCGGCGGCGGCAGCAGCGGCAGCAGCGTGGTCCCCACTCTCTTCGGTGACGGGTATTCTTGGGTGGATAATACGGATTACGTTGTTATTGCTTAAGAATACGCGTAGTCGAGGAGAGTACCAGCGGCAGGCGGCAGCGGCCGCCCCTCCCGGCCCACCAGCCGGCCTCCTGCGAGCGCCCGCGGTTGCCAAGGTAGCACTTTTGGATCTTTGCCTTTTTCTGGGTGTTTTCACTCTGGGGCGCGCGTGTTAGGCGACTGCAAGTCGCATCTCACCAGAAGGGCTCGCGCACTGGCCTCGGGGCGGGCTGAGTGATGGCTGCCCGCAGGGGCCGGGGTCCAGTGGAGGGGGAGCAGGAGGGGAGGGGAGGGGAGGGGAGGGGAGGGGAGGGGAGGGGAGGGGAGGGGAGGGGAGGGGAGGGGAGGGGAGGGGAGGGGAGGGGAGGGGAGGGGAGGGGAGGGGAGGGGAGGGGAGGGGCGGGAGAGGCTGGGGTGGGCCCAGAGCCCGCGGGGCGGGGCGGGGCGGGTGTGCAGGAGCCCCTGCCTGCAGGGTCCTTGCTGGGGCGCTGAGCGGAGCCGGGGAGGTGCGCTCCCGCGGGCGGCGCTGGAATTGGGGTGCTGGGGAGGCTGCGAGGCGTGGGCGGCGCCCCAGGGAGGAGCTGGAGCTGCGCAGGGGGTCGTGGGGGGGGCAGGGGAGGGGGTCGGCCTCCGCAGACAGGGCGTGTCCGTGGGCACCGGGGCCCCGCAGCCCGGAGCCGTGGCTTCTGGAATGGCCGCAGGCCGTGGCGCTCGCAGCCCAACTTGGCTGCTGGCGGGGGCGGGGGTCCCTGGGGCCCCCGGAGGCTCCGGAGTGGGAGTGCGGCGGTGGTCCTCCCAGGAACAGACTGTCTGCGGGCGGAGGCAGGCGGGCAGCAGGCTGGCTGGGTGTGGACCGGCTGGAACTTTCTGCCGCTCCCCTTCCCGGTCCGGGGACGGGCCTGCGCCCGGGCTGAGTCCCAAACAGCAGCCGGGGGCAGAGGAAGGGGAGCCCGTCTCTCCTTCGGCTTCCAGCTGTGGCGGGTGTGTTCCAGCGCTGCCTGACCCAAACCCCCGGGTCGTCCCTTCCTGGCCGAGGGAAGGCGCCATCACGCACCCCCTCCGGGCGCCGGGAGGTGGGACTGGCGGGCGTGGCCGGAGGGGAGCCTCCAGGATGGAGCTGGAGAGGGACCCGCGGGGCAGGCACCCCCCGTGTCTGTCCTCTTCCCAGTGGAGGCGGCTCCAAAGGCGGGGGCCACGGGCCGGGGAAGAGAAGGCGCCCAGGTTCCAGGAGGCTTGGCCGCGGCACCTCCTGGGACACAGCGTTGCCTTCCCTTCCTGCCTCGTGGCCGTGGCCTTGGGTGCCATGCGGCGGGGAAGACAGTCCCTCAGAAGCCCAGGCTCAGGGGGGAAGGAGAGGAGCCCGGATGCTCTCCCTTGAGGCGCTCCCACGCCAGCTGAGCTGGGCTGAGCCCCACACAGCCTCTCCCTTTGGAGAACCTGCCTGTCCCGGCGCGGGGTGCCTGGACCCCACCGGGTTCTGGTCCCCAAGGGAGCTCTGAGCCCTGGGAATGGGGGAGCCTGGCCCAGCCTTCCCGATCTGGACGGAGTCTTGTCTTCCTCCCAGGAGCTTGGATCCCCAGTGAGGCGTCCAGCCCCGCCCTGGCCCTATTGCCACTCACGCCCGCCTCTGACCCCACAGTGACTCTGACCCCCAGGGATCTGCACCTGCAGCTTCCGCCCTGTGCGCTCAGGAAGGGGGGCCAGTCCGTTTCAGAATCAGTTCGAGGAGGAGAAAGAACACGTGAGATCTTTGCACTGGGCGTTCCGCCTCTAGCGAGATCATGGCACTGTTGTTCTTGCCCTCACTGTTCCTTCCAAGAAAGACTTTCTCTTTTCCTAGGGATGGAGGGCTTTTAAGTATTGCACTTGTTCCTATTTGACAACGTTGTGTATCAACTGGTGGCATTGCTTTATTGGGAAGTGGAAAAGCAGAGAGAAGCCATGTGATCTGGTAACGAGGTGGGGTCTTGCCGGTGGCCTCAGGTTGGTCGGTTGGCTGAGTAAGTGGCTCAGACGCGGATGTGGAGAGTGAGCGGAGCTGGGGAGCTGCGTGGAGTCTGAAAGGAAAGGTGTAAGGCGCCAGCCTTTGTGGAGAGAATGAGAAGAGCTGTTTTTAAAGGCAGAGGCTCTTTCACTCCGCTCTTTGCCACGGCGCCTGGCTTCTGGCTGCGATGGCTTCCACAGTGAACACTGCCCATTTTAGAGTGGCTGGCGTGGAAAGGCGAGGGTGGAATCTCGTGGTCACCAAAACGTGTCAGATTCCGTGGTTCAAAGACCGATCACGTTGCTGTTTTTCCTTCACAGAGTGATTTTCTTAGGAAAGTTTCCATTAGGTGTCAGTCTGGCTGAGTTGGTTCCTATTTAAATTTGAGAAGGAAGAAATAGCTTTTACCACACTGGGCCTATCTAGATAAGAAAAGGGTAAAAAAAACAACAACAAACAAACAAAAAAACCCCAACAACCACCCTTAAAGTTTATTAAATAGAAACAACTGTAGTGAAGGCAGCCTTTCCCTCGGAAAAAGGGATTTTAAATCACATCCCGTTACCCTGATCCGCTTTGCCTGTCCGTGCGCTCAGCTGCCGGGGAAGAAGGAAGAAATGACTGTGTGCTCTGCCTGTGAGATCCATGACTTCAAGTCCTCACCGGCAGAGCACGCATCCCTTTTCTGAATTTTGGTTTGTGTCACCACGTTGCTGGAATGTCTTACTGGAGGGAAGCGGATAGACTCGGAGGAGAGCAGTCCTTTGACAGCCACAGCGTGTGCCGGCGGGGAGGATGGCCACGTGGCACAGTTGCCTTTGTTTGCTGTGTTTACCTCCGCGGAGCCTGCGGAAGTCCTCGGATTTTATGAACACGCTTTCCGGCGCCGGTGGAAGGGTTTAGGTTTCCCGCTAAGTTCACGCACTGTCCGTGAGCACTCCGGTTATCCGGGACTCCCCCAGCAGGTGGGAGAAGCCCATCCAGGTTGACGGTGGCTGCTGGGTCTCAGGTAAGGAGCTCGATGGAAACTGCCTCTTAAAAGAATGTGCTGGCTATGTGAGTGAGTGTGTGTGTGTGTGTGTGAGAGTGTGTGTGCGTGAGTGTGTGTGTGTGTGAGAGTGTGTGTGTGTGAGTGTGTGTGTGTGTATATCGTGTTCTGACAGTTTTGCTTGGAAGAGAACTGCAGGGAACGGTGGTATCGGGGTTAAGGATCCATGGAGCATCGTGACAACCTCTAATATGAACACAAAAAAAGAAACGTGTTGGACATGATTCTGACGGACATTTATTTCTAAATGAGTCATGTCCTGGGGCCAGGACGTCTCCCCAGGTCCACTGTGAGCCCTAGAAAGGTGTGGTCCACGGTGTCACCGCCCTGGGAGGGTGTGGTCCTTGGTGTCACCGCCCTGGGAGGGTGTGATTATGGAGTCACCGCCCTGGGAGGGTGTGGCCCACGGTGTCACCGCCCTGGGAGGGTGTGATTATGGAGTCACCCCTCTGGGAGGGTGTGGTCCATGGTGTCACCGCCCTGGGAGGGTGTGGTCCATGGTGTCACCGCCCTGGGAGGGTGTGGTCCATGGTGTCACCGCCCTGGGAGGGTGTGGTCCATGGTGTTACCGCCCTGGGAGGGTGTGGTCCATGGTGTCACCGCCCTGGGAGGGTGTGGTCCTTGGTGTCACCACCCTGGGAGGGTGTGGTCCACGGTGTCACCACCTATTAATCTTGAACCAGAACAGACTGTCAGTGACTGCCCAGGCAAAAGGGGCAATGATTAAGTAGCATTTTGATGGATGGAAAATTCCAAGACCCATAATATCATTTCTTTCTTATTATGTTCAACCTCAGTAATGGTTAATTTTCAAGTATAAACATAGACGTGCTTTTCTGTGTAGGTGGAAGCAAGGGAATGTTCTGTGTGCTTATGTAGAACAGGCAAGAAGGAGTAAGAACATAGAAAACAGGAGCAGGTCACGGCGATTATTCACCAGCTTTTCAATAATGTAGTTCTGGCTGCTGGTGCATCTCAGAGAAGACAAATGATGCTCTTGCTCTCACAGAGACAGAGCGGTGTAAGCTGCACACTGACCTCACTCACTATTTGAAAGAAAATTTATTTTTCTGGCCAGTATTTTAATTAAAAGAGAAAACATAAAAATGGCAATACTTAAGGGCTTTATTATTATTGTATTTAGCTATTGCCTTTAGTTATTGGTTGCTATAAACACCTATAACCATAAATGTTAAATAGGTTTGAAACAAAGAGTTTGATAGTTCAATTATTAAAAATCTTTTGAGATTTTACTCCTACCTATTGCACTTTAAGTCATAATTTATAACTCTTAAATTTCAACCTACAAAACATTTTGCATGAACATTTATTACAAGCTTTTTACATGGAGAAAATAATTCATCCAAAAACCCTATAAGCTAAAAAAGGGCCATTATGAAATTTCGAGTTTTTCAAATATGCTTACGTGGGTTTTGTTGAGTGCAGTTTGACAATAGAGCCAGTGTATTGCTAATATCTATATTATTTACACAACAAATAAGTGACTACCTAATTTTTTTGAGGTCTGAGTCCTGTTATATGTGGTTAATGAGATCTTCAAAATGGACGAAAATTATTATACTATCTATACACATGTAAAGACAACACTTGGCATTTGCTGTGTTTGTGGAAATGTCCTTTGAGATTAGGTAACAACCCACAGTATCTAAAAATGCATACATGTGCCACCTAGAACCAAAGTTTTTAAAAAATGCTAAGAAAAAACTAGGAATTTTCAAACGTTCAAAGGATTTTAAATAAAGCTTATTAATTTAGTTTATTACTACATATAGATAGGAAATAAATACTGAATCTCGATGAAATTTCAAACTAAAAAACACTATATTGCTATTACCTATTTATAAATACTAGGTGTATTAATGTCATAATGCATTTTTTGAAAAAAGTTGATATATATCACTAAGGGATCAAATCATAATTTGAAAGTAGTATCTATTTTTAAACTTGAATGAACTGTGTGTTAAGAGACAGTTTCTAAAGATTTTCTTTTTATAAATAATTATGTAATTTAATTGGAAAACTGATGTTTTTTTGCAGTAGTATTTTTTACTTTATTTTACCCAATACAAGAATGAAAATTGTTTGCATTCCATTTTTATCTCTGGAAGCAAAGGTGGCAAATTTCAAGAATTGGTTCCAACAATTCACAAGATAAACTAAAGTTACTTAGTTGAGATAGTTTCTGTATTTCTGCTATGTATTCCTTTCATTTTTGGAATTGACAAAGAAGAATGAATGAATGAAATGGCTTATATTCGATCAGCAGCATACATATCAGAACATCTTTTCCTTTATGTGGAAATAGATTAGGATAGGGCTTACAAATATTCGGGATTGCATTGTGCATAACTGTAGGGGAATTAAACTTAACGGTTACTGTATAGGCCTAGTTTTATGCACAATTTGTTTTCATGGCTATTGTTTTAAACAGATTGGCAGTGTTTCCCGGGACAACGCACATTAGAGAACTGAGGCAGTCACACACAGAGCCTCCGATCTCACTTCCCCTCAGTCCGATGATCCTGAAGGGAGGAGAGAACTTGCAGTGGTGGAAGCGCTCTGGGGTGGAAGCCAGCACCGGATTCTGAGCACAGGTGCTGTTGTGAAGGGGACAGAGCACTGGCCACAGAGCCCGCTGACTCTCAGGGCCCAACCAGGTCTCGGAGGGCTGGGTCCAGCTTCTCCAGGCCCTGCCCCTTCATGGACTCCATTTCCAAGAAAGCCACCCACCCCACGTTTCTCTTTGCCTGAATGTTACACTTCCTTTTATTTATTTTTTATTTATTTATTTTTAAATATATTTTATTGATTTTTACAGAGAGGAAGGGAGAGAGATAGAGAGCCAGAAACATCGATGAAAGAGAATCATCGATCAGCTGCCTCCTGCACATCCCCTACTTGGGATGTGCCCACAACCAAGGTACATGCCCTTGACCGGAATCGAACCCGGGACCCTTCAGTCCGCAGGCCGGCGCTCTATCCACTGAGCCAAACCGGTTTTGGCTATTTATTTTTTATTTAAAATATATGTATGTTGATTACAGAGAGGAAGGGAGAGGGATATATAGAGAGAAACATCATCATGGTTGGACTGCCTCCTGCACACCCACACTGGAGATTGAGCCTGACACCTGGGCATGTGCCCTGATGGAACCATGGCCTCCTGGTTCATTGGTCAATGCTCAACCTCCAGGCCATGCTGGCCGGGCCATACACTTTCTTTTATATATAGATGTTGTGCAGATCAATACTACAATTAACGAAGCCGCTTTAAAGTCTTTCAAAGGTGCACGCCAACCTATTTCGTCTTTATAGCAACCAGGAAATTGGTCTTCAAGATTTTTACTTAAATTTTCAAAACACTACATAGAAACATTTTTGTCACTTCTTCCCCCTTTGGGCACCCCTCCCCCAAACCATGGGTTTACCTCGAAAACAGCTTATAAGATTAAATCATTTTTAAACTCTTCAGTGTCAATGTATGTGATTGTAGTGGGTAAGAATAAACATTGGGCCTTTTAAAATTTTTATTCTGTGTGTAAATGTTTATGCTACTGAGTTTAATTAGAAGTCTTAGAAGAGTGGGGAAATGACTATTTTTTTTTCATTCTGTTAAAAAGAAAAGGACTAATATTTGTCCAGGATATTTATTGTTAAAGTGGCTTAGCCTTTTAAAATACCCTATCCAGTGCCTGGCATATGATAGGGGCTCAAAAATATTTAGTAATTATATAGTTTTAAGACATGTCAATATTCAATTTTACATGTTTTCATAGTTAATGTCCTGTTAAAAGTAGCTATTACATAAATTGGCTGTTGAATTGCATCTATTTAAGTTTAATTTAATGTTAATATGAATTCTAATTCTCAAATTTGTTTACTAACAGTGTTCTTATTATTTGTTAACATAGAGAATCTATTTCCTTTGATTCTCAGCTATAACTCCTAAATAACTGAAAAATCTATGAAAACATTTCTTTTAAGCTGGTACTTTTTTTTTTTTTTTTTTGGAACTGCAAGTAACTGTTGAATCTGGAATCATTTCATTCCATGGGAATTTTGATGTAGAAAAAGTTACCTAATGTATTTTATTTACTATTAAGTCTATAAATGTAAAAATTCATACATTTTTAAACAAATGAGCAGTATAATTTTATCCAATGCAATACTCCTGTGAAAGGTATATTTTGAAAGATAAGGTTCTGTGCAGTATTTTTGTCATTATTTACTTGCAAAGCAAGATTAAATTATAAGCAAAATTAAACTATAATATCATTTGAAAGGTGTGGCTCTCCAGAATATTCCAAGTATAATAAATAAAAATTGACTTTTTACCCCCCCCCAAAATACACCCATTAGCTAAAAACTGAAATAATATGGTTGTCAGCGATTGCTTTTTCAGATAATAATTCTTCATCTACCGTTTATCGATGGACATGACACATTACCTGCATTTAAAACTTTTAGAGAATAGGTTGAATACAAGTTCTATAGAGCATTCAGAGCAATTGATTTCAAATAGGTTTCCGGTGGTGGAAGCAGGAGGAAAAGAAGCCATTTACTTTATGAAAATGTCTCCTCATCTTGTCTGTTGCCAGCTGAGATTGTGGAATACTTCCACGAGGACAGAGCACCCATGAGGGTTCTGTGCCCAGACAAACAGGGTTTTGTTCGCTGAGCTGCTCCGTTGAAAAGCAGGCTTGACGTTAAATTTCTGAGGCAGTTTCACTCGGCCGCCGAGGATCGGTGCAGACAACAATTGAATGTGACAGGAGACAAGGGACAGTGATGGCAGGTAACGATGTTAAGGACGCGGACTGCAGAGGGGATGGCTGTCTTTGGTGATGTGCTAAAGACAATAATAAAATCCCGGTAGCCGTTTTATTGGGAGACCCAATAGCTGATACCAGTACACATCGGGGGCCGGGGGCCCGGGGAGGGGAGGGACTTGAGGAGAGAGCTTGTTCTTCCTATCGTGTCCCTGTGCCAGTTGTGATGGGGCGCTGAGGGCATCGCGTGTGTGTGGTGTCTGTGGAGCAGGAATTCTCCTGCAGGACTCAGGCGTTCTCTCATGGAGGCGGAAAGGCATGTTCTGTATCAAGCTGTGACTTACTTTAGATAGAGATAACGTCTGAGCAACACGGCCTGGCTCACAGGAAGACGGGGGGAGGCATGAAATCTGGATGTTCTGCAAATCAAAGGAAGATCATCCCGCTGGAAAGACAGACCCGTGTAAAATTAAGCCCTCGGAGAGCGTCTTTTTTTAAATCATTTTTTTCTGTGGGAAAAGATTAGGTATAGTTGCATCTTTGCTTTAGTTGTAGAGTCACCCAGGACTTTGCTGAGACCGGATCAGCCCTGTTCCCCCGTGTGAAATCCAGACACGGGGGTGAGCTTGGTTCTCCCATTCACGGCAGTTGCCTCAGGCTCAGGGAGGAGGCGTGCTCGCTGGCCAAGGGCCCAGGTAAGGCGGCGGCCGGCCTGCTCTCTGGCTGGCCTTTGCAGCCAGAGTCACAGCATGTCCGCCTGGCCTTTGTTTTCTTTGATGGGATTGTTTCCAGTTCATTATCCACGTGGAATACACATCCCAAGAACGTCACAGAAGCCCACAGTGGATCAGTATGTTATGATTACTCTCTATCTCGGATCCAGCTATTTGGTGCATGCCCTGTTCCCATGTGTTACACATGAAATGCTCATGCTCAGAGGACCTCTTGGACTTGCCCACGGTCACCCAGGTAACGGGGGGACCCATTTCCCAGGTCTCCCTGGGTGTCTTCTGTCCAGCACATCACACTAAAACGTCAGTGTTGGACTTGGGTTATTACTCTCCTCTTGCTGGCGTCAGATACAAATTTATAGATTCCTTTCACTGGTCGGTAATTCATCCCATTGCCCCTTTTCCAAGATTACATGCAGCACACAGAGTGAATGTGCCAGCAGATGCCAGGATCTACAGTGTGCTCATACTTACGTTTTCTCAAAGTCTGGGGAAAGTGTGAAGCCAACTTCACAGTAATGCAGAAATGATTCTAAAATACAGTTCAGGGGTTAGCTAAGCCTCCCCCCCACCCTCCAGGTGCACATCTACCAGTCAAACAGGAACGTTTTAATCCTGATGGAGTCAGCTCCTTGGCATAAGCTTCCAGATGAAAACACCCACCGAAGGACTGAAATGGCAGCTGTGTGTCAGGGGGAAGGTCCGATGGGAAATTAGAAATAAGACCGACCAGCGGTGTCCTCACAGTGGGGCACAGACACGATCACGCTTCAGGATCCGGGTGGCTCAGGGGTTCCAGGGGGAGGACGCGAAACACAAAGCTTGTTCTTGTGTGACTACTGACCGCGTGTTACCTGTTTGCCATGCGGACAGCCGCCAAAATTCCGCCTCACGTGTGCAAGTGAAGACTGCTTTTCCTTCCCTTTTAAAAATGTCAGTTATTAAACATCCAAAGCTATCTTCTTGAATAAACAAAGACAGGCTCACTCTTGGATTACGGCAGAGTCAAAATAAGGTTCTCCGTGTTAGGGAGCCCTTTACAGGACGGCCGTGTCCATGAGAACTGCGGTGGCCAGTCACCAGGGGTGCGGAGTCGCCTGCCGCGCCCACCATGGAGGAGGGGGTGCTGTCTCGCTGGGGGCCGGCTGATCCGTCACGGACATGCGCTGCCCTCAGCGCTGGGCAGTACCTGACCCAGGGACCTCCATCCCAGGGGGGTTTCCCTTCACAAAGGGAGAGACGATCAGGATTTACACATCCCTCAAGATGGCGATGGCTCTGGACTGTCCGTCCCTGCTGTAAGTGCTCCTTTTTTCATTCACTGTAACAATCATGCCATTATTTTCCTCAAATTTTAAAAACAAAGTAAATATAAAATCTAGGAAGGATAGATGAGAGAGGTGACAGATGGGAGAGAGAGAGATTGAGAGAGAGAGTGGAGGGAGGAGGGAGGCCGGCCTGACTGATTCTGGTGCTTACGGGAAGGTAACCAGTGGCAGAAATGACTGAAATCACCAGCATTTTGTCCAAGGAGAGATGCTGGACGGGTCCACATAACTCGGCTGTGGACACATCTGGAGGATAGATCTTAATTCTCAAACCGGCCAATTAGTGACGCCTCCTTGGTACAAGGTGCGGCGCTAAGTGGACAGGCACGAATGTGGCTGGGACCCGGGAAGCTCATGCTGGCGAGGGTGCCTCGGTCCACCCCGAGGGCTTGGCGGGTGTGGTGGTTGGCCCAGCACCCGGGCTGGGGGCTGCCGAAGTGGTAATTAGCAGCCTGTTTCTGGCTCCGCCTGCCAGGCCTGGCTGAGCGTGGAGCAGGGGGCCGGGGAGGGGGGCAGAAGGGGAAGCAGGGAGGGAACCCGGGCAACCTTGAACCGCGCTGCCAGCATATGCCACGGGACGGTGTTTACCTTGGCAAAGGCCTATTTTAAGACATCGAGCCGTGGTCTCCACAAAATACGAGGCTCACCATAGCAACCAAAATGGCAAGCGTCTCCACGAACCTGGCCCTGACGGGAGATCGGGTCGCAAGCCCTCCCTGCCTTCTCACAACGCGGGTCTGGAGAGGGCGGCGCGAGGGGGGAAGCTCTGGGTGGCAGGAAGCCTCTGCTGAAGAGTGAAGTGATGCACCGTCTTACTCCTTCCTGTGGTGCATACACACACACACACACACACACACACGCACACACGCACGCACGCACGCGCGCACACACACATACACACACTCACACACACACACACACACACACACACACACACTCTCACACACTCTCACACACACACACATTCACATACACACACACACGCGCGCGCACACGCGCACACAAAAGAACTGTAGGTCATGTATGTGTGAGTGTGTGTGTGGCTGTCATATGGCTCATTCTTAAAATGTTCTCACTCGTCAGTTACACACAAAAATTTCAGTTGCTCATGTAAAGTAATTCCCTTGACCAATTTCTTTGAGCATTTACAAACTAGTCCAGTATTATAGTAGTGTACAATAAATTTCCTAAATTTGTTTATTAGAACTATTTTTGATAAAAACTTACTTAGAACACTGATTATTATAGATAATGGTTAAAAAATGAATGCTTGTGGCTACATAATTTGATTCTATTCATTTTCATCATGTCCATTGGAGACTGTTTCACAGAGTTTGTCACACCACAAGCCTTTTATTTTATCTAATTTAAAAAAATCTATTGATTTCAGAAAGGAAGGGAGGGGAGAGAGAGATAGAAACATCAATGATAAGAGAGAATCATTGATTGGGTGCCTCCTGCACACCCCCTCCTGGGGATGGAGCCTGCAACCTGGGCATGTGCCCTTGCCTGGAGTCGAACCTGGGACCCTTCAGTCAGCAGCCTGATATTCTATCCACTGAGCCAAATGGCTAGGGCAGACCACAGCCTTTTATTCACACTTTCACGGACACCCTAGTGATTCAAAGTTTGAAATGTTTACCATGGAGCTCCGAGTGCAGTGAGCTCCTGTTGTTTATGCTTTAAATTAAAATGTAAAAGAACGACATTACACCAAACCATGTGGGATGTGAGACCCAGAGCAGGCCTGTGAGCGCAGCGCTGGCTTTGTGTTCCCACAGAAAGCGTGTGGCCACCGCGGTGCAGTGAAGTCACCGCCTGACAGACTGGGCCGTCCTCAGTCTAACGTCTTCTGTTAGCAACACGTGGTGCTCGCATTGGCCTGCGTGTGAACATAATCACACTCATGATAGGGCTGCATGAATATAATGAATTAAAGCTTCGATTTTTCAGTAAAATGCAACTTTCACTAACATGTAGAGAGAAAAGGTGATGGCCTATCAAAAAATTGCTTAACAGACAATATGTGTAACATAAAATAATACATTACGTAGCATTTTACTTGATAGCTTTAATGCATGAGGGTGTTCGGCATTGTTCTGTTTTTTCAAACATTGTCTTTTTATTGTTGCTCCTTTACTGGACAGAGGAACAGAATGTCCCCCCGGAAAACCGTTCTGAGGGTGCACATAGGCCTGCCCATCCGGTAGCGTGTGGTCATGTTTCTTCTCCACGTTAGAGCAGAGCAACACTGTCCAGACTCACACCCAGAGGGTGTCAGGCCCAGCCGGTGTGGCTCAGTGTCCACCTATGAACCAGGAGGTCAGGGTTCGATTCTCAGTCAGGGACATGCCCAGGTTTTGGGCTCGATCCCCAGCGTGGGGCATGCAGGAGGCAGCTGATCCATGATTCTCTCTCATCACTGATGTTTCTACTTCTCTCCCTCTCCCTCTCCCTCTCCCTCCCTTCCTCTCTGAAATCAATAATATATATGAGTGTGATGGCAGGACAATTTATGCACATGCAATTTCTTTAGAATGATTGACAAGAGATTTGTAAGAAAACCAAGTTATTCTTAGGAAGGAAAAAAGGAAGTCCATTATTTTGACAGTTCACATTTTAAGATTAAGCTCTTCTGATTAACCCGAAAGGAAAGTGACATCACTTCAGTAGGCCTCTAGTTTGATGGGTTTATTATTCTTTATTTTTATTGTGGAAAGCATTACAGACATCCGTTGTTGTTTGTGGTGGGGTTTTTTTCCATCGACCCCTCCCTGCCCCGGCTCCTCCAGGCGTGGCCGCGCCCTCACCTGTGCCATGGGCTGTGCACACAGATCCCGGTTAATCAGTTCACACTCCCTGACCCTGCCACCCACCTTCCCTCTGAACCCTCAGTCTGCTCCCTGGCTCTTGTCTCTGGATCTGTTTTGTTCATCAGCAGCGGGTCAGGTGAACAGACACTGATGTAAAGGCTGGGTCTGCAGGCTCAAGCAGAGGCGTTTGGGGTGAGAAGGGTGTAAAACCAGGCCCACTAGCGGACATTCAGGCAGAAAAGACAGCACTCAAAGTGTCGAAAACAGCTTCTTCTCTCCCATTTTTACGGAATATTTCCGATCATTGGTCCTCGTTTTTAGTTGTATGGCGGGTTCACAGGCATTCCATTATTAGAGTGCTGACATTCCACACGCTTTTAAAGTGACCAGTGTTACTGTCCATGTTTCATAAAGGAAACGGCAGATGAAAGAAGTCCTTAATATTACATAACCTGCCGGAATCTTTCTTAAACAAGGACAGTGGTCCCCTCTTAGCCATGGTTTCAGTGCTGCCTCCTCCCCCAGTCAACTGCGTCCTGAAAATATTAAATGGAGAATTCCAGAAATAAACAATTTATATGTTATATTTCATTTTAAATATATCTTATTGATTTTTTACAGAGAGGAAAGGAGAGGGAGAGTTAGAAACATTGATCAGTTGCCTCCTGCACACCTCCTACTGGAGATGTGCCCACAACCAAGGTACATGCCCTTGACAGGAATTGAACCTGGGACCCTTCAGTCCTCAGGCCAATACTCTAACCACTGAGCCACACCGGTCAGGGCCAATTTATCTGTTTTAAATTGCACTCCATCTGAGTAGTGGGATGAACTCTCCTGCACTCCTGTTGTCCCACCAGGGTCACGAATGGTCCCTTTGTCCCATCTCCACGTTGCAGACCGCCCCCCCCCCCCATCCATGTCACTAAATGCATTGCTGATCAGAGCTGTTGTCTCTGCATCTTATCACAGGGCTTGTGTTCAAGTCCCCCTTCTTTTACTTAATCATGGCCCCACGCCAGCCGGTGGCCTCCGCGGCTGAGCCTGACCCAGGAACCAAGAGGCTGTGGGTTCAATTCCCAGTGCAGGCTTGATCCCCAGTTGGGGGGAGAGGAGGAGGCAGTGTAGCAGGAGGCAGCCAACTGATGAAGTTCCTCTCTCTCACCAATGTTCCATCTCTCTATCCCTCTCCCTTCCTCTCTCTAAAAATCAATAAAAACATTTAAAAAATGAACAAGTAAATAAAAGAATGGCCCCTGAGCCCATGACGGTGATGTGGGGAATTTGGCAGGCCAGAGAGAAGCTGTAAAGTGCTTCCATTAAGTGAGAAGTGATACAAGGTGATACTTTCAACAATAAAGATTAAAAAATAAATAGGTGAGTGCAGTGCAATAAGGCAGTTAGAGAGAGTCCATTGCCATAGGTTTTATTACAGTCCATTGTAATGATTGCTCTATTTCATTATGAGTTCTTGCTGTTCATTCTTACTGGGCCGTTTATAAATCACACCCTCAGAGAGAAGGTGCACAGAAAAACGCAGAATGCAGAGGGCTCGGCACTCTCTGGGGTTCGGTGTCCGTTGGGGGTCTTGGGAACTGTCCCCTGGGTAAAGGGGGATGACTGTATATAGATGTAATTTTTAGCCACACCTCATTTGGTTTATTGCAAGCCTCCATTGCTGACAATCTCATCGTCATGGGTTGCGAGCTAATGTAAATTAGTATGTTAATAGCTGGGAAAGTTATCAGATGTGAGCTTATTAATCACCAGCAATAAAACAGTAATGGCTTAAGAGCATCCTTCTAGGGTGCTTGGAATGCTCTGCAAAGTGGACTTAGTCACAACTCCTGACTCTTCATTTGCGGACTGCTGCTTTATGCTCCTTAGCCTGACAAAGCAGATGGACCTAACAATGCATTATTTATGGTTTTGAAGGATGTGATCATGTTTTTAAAACAATGTAGGTTTAAAGTTTGTACTAAATTATATTTAACATAAAAAAAAACACTAAAGTTTTATTCCATATAAATTACCATTCAAAAATGAATGACAGATTACGGTAGGAACTAAGATTTTTATTTATAAGAGGAAATGATTCCAATTATAATTGTACAGTAACTATACATCCATAAAGTAATTATTTAACAGAAATGCCTTTAATTCTTAGATACTGGTCTCTCTCATCGGAGTCCATAATCTCTTCAATTATGAGTTGTTTTTCTCCCCCAAAACTCTCAAATAATATTTGTAAAGCAAACGTTTTTCTTTCACAAGGAAAACTTGACGTGTTTGGCCACACCAGACAAGGTCATTGGGCGGAAGACGCTAAAGAACCAAAGACAATGAAACAGTGAAAGCCACCGTGGCCACTGAAGTGAGGGGACTTAGGCCGTGGGCGCGAGGGGTCACCTGTTCATGAATCCAAGTCTTCTTATTGCCTTCCTTCCCGTCCTTTCGGTTTTACATTGACCATCTTTACTGCCAGGGCCAGCTTACCGGTAACTTCAGGCAAGACCATAATCTTAGCACTTACCCACTTCCTGTCAGATGGAACCCAAAACCAGGCAGTGCAGCAAGGCCTGCTCCTCGGGTCCAGTGGGTCGCCGCACATCACCAGCGACACTCCCTGGTGTGAGGCAATGGTTCCTGAACCTGGCTGACATTCCAGCGCAGTTTCCATGAGATGCTAATAAACCGGGGAAGGCCATTTGCTTTATTTGATTCCGTTACAGACGTAATTTACTTTCTCTGGCTGGTCCCATAGGGCTACAAAATTAATTATTTTGGAAAAATACATTTATCTTTAATAATATTTGAGTCCCTTTAGTGTGTGTGTTTGCAATGACTCGTGTGTCACGAAACGCCACACACACAGATCTGTGCAGTCCATTTGCAGTGTCTGTGAGGCTGCTGTGCTCCAGTCTGTCTTTATGGCAAGTCTCCCCACGGCACTGAATTTCCACCTGAGGAGTCGGCTACCCCCGGGGAATTTACACTACAGCACATTTCAAATTTCATCTACAAATAGAGGAAGATGGAGGACTCCTATTCAGTGTTCGGTATGGACTGGATTCCAGTGAATTCCCTGCTCGCTTCCCCCCTCATTTCCCTTTGGAGGGGCCACGCTGTCATCTAGTTCATCTGGGGGAGGATGAAAAACCCTAAAGTGCCCACCGTCAGCATAAAGCGAGGCATTCTGAGCTCTGCTCTGCAAAATGGAAATAGAATGTTCGCTGCAGAGAAGACTCAGCGTTCCGTTATCCCGTGTCATTGGCACTCAGGCGTTTAGATGTCCAGAACAGCTCGCACTGAGGGAATGAATCCGAGGACTTTCTCTTTAAAACTTGGAAAATGAGACCGGAGGCTCGCAGAGCACTGCAGACTCCCGCTGCCGGACCAGGCCCAGCGAGGGCGCGGGTGGAGGCGGCTCTGGGGTCCTGATGCGTGAGCATCGCACGGAGCTGACAGTGCAGCCTCCCAGGGAATGGGGAGCGCAGAGCCCCCGTTCTGCTGCTGGCCCTGAACTGGGGGCTCCCGCTGACGTGGAGCCCAGGTGTCTGCTGTCCCGAGGGGCATGTGCACAGTCCCTGTTACCTCCTTTCTCTTGTCTCTGGAAAGGCTCCGGGTCAGGTAATTACTGACATTGTGTGAGAAAACGGAGTCTCACAGGGAGGGTCACTCAGTGCCAGCCACACAGCCTGGAAGTCTCAGGCCTAAGCTCCCTGACAGGAAACCCTGCCGTCTCTTCGCTGACACGGCCCTTCCCATGTCTCCTGTGCGGTGGGGACACTGCTACAGAGACTGCTGTGCCCACCTCCACCAGGCCGCGCCCCTCCCGTTCCCTCTGACCATCGCCACACTGGTCTGTCCACGGGTTACACACATGATCTTTGGCTGATCCCTCGTTGTCTTTCATCCGGTCTCCCCTCCCACCTTGCTTCTGACAGCTGTCAGCCTGTCCCATGCTCCCATGCCTCTGGAGCTACTCTGTTTATCATGTATTTTGTTCATTAGATTCCACATATGAGTGAGATAATGAGATACTTGTCTTTCTCTGACTGGCTTATTTTCCTTAGCCCAGTGGTCTGCAAACTCATTAGTCCACAGAGCCAAAGATTAACAGTACGATGACTGAAATTTCTTTTGAGAGCCAAATTGTTTAAACTTAAACTTCTTCTGATGCCACTTCTTCAACATAGACTCGGCCAGGCTGTGGTGTCTTGTGGAAGAGCCACAGGCAAGAGCCAAAGAGCCGCATGTGGCTCACGAGTCGTAGTTTGCTGACCATGGGCTTAGCCTAATGCGCTCCAGGCCCCTCCATGCTGTCTCAAAGGGTAGGAGATTCTTGCTTTTTGCAGCTGCGCAGCAGCCCAGGGTGTCAGTGTCCCACAGCTTCGTTACCCGCTCACCTCTGATGGGCACAGCTGTTCCCAGATGCTGGCTGTTCTGTGAACAGTGCTGCCATGCGCACAGGGTGGAAACACACATTCTTTCCGCGTGGTGGCTCAGGATTCTCAGGGTGTATTCCCAGGAGTGTGTTCGCTGGGTCCAAAGGCAGTTCCATTGATAATTTTTGGAGGACACTCCAGTGTCCGCAATAGCAGCACAGCCTGTGTCCCCCAGCAGCGCACGAGGGCCCCCTTCCCTGCGTCCTTACCCACGTCTTCTCCAAGCTGCCCGGGAATTAGCAAGTGCGGGCTCTCTCCCGCCTCGGCTCCTCCTTCAGGCGCAGAGTCAGGTGCGAGGCCTGGCTTCAGCCTTCTCAGTCACCTCAAAGAGGCCCGTTTGTTTTTGAGAAAGAAAATTGGGGGAAAAAAATCATTCATCACCCAGCAATATTTTTCTGGTATTTCTCCAGCTCCCATTTGATTTTGTGGCTTCAGTCACAGGACAAGATCCTTGCTGATATCACAAGAAAGTCATATCCTGTCCAGCTCCGTGACACTCAGAGAGAGATATGAAACTGACTCACTGTGGGTCAGGCTCCTGCAGCGTTTACATTTCACACCATGTTTATGATGCTGCGTGTGTAACAAATTAAATGGGTGACGGGAAGCGAGGCGGCATAGGTGCGCCCGGAAAGCACTGACAGTGTGTGTGACGAAGCATAAACACATCCATCTCCCTCCCAAAGCAACACGTGGGCTGTATTCATCCGGAACACCTGAGGCTGCGTCGAGAACTCCACACGTAAATGCATTTACATTCTATTTATGTAAACATTACTGCTTCATCCTAGCGGCTCCAGGGATTCGAGATAAGCTGTGTGTGAAAACGGCCAGTGAAAGATAAGCGAATGGCCCTGGAACATGGAATAAAAATTAATTACAGCACACCAGCCGTGTCAGACACAGATACATATACTCTGGAAACCTGTGCTTCTGCAGTGCGAGCTGCCCCTTACGTAGCTTCACAGAGACACATCCATACCACGCACAGTTCCCTAAACATGTAGTTTTCTTAGAACGCCAAACACCATTATGTCCTATGTCAATTTTGTAAAATAGGGTCTAGTAAGCTGACGCATTTTCCTTGGTTGAAACAGTCTTTTGTGTGTAAATTCTTTTTTTTTTTAATTAAATTATTATCTGTGTACATATCTTACCATTCCCCCCACCCATACATGCCCTCCCTCCCCAGAGTTTTGTGTCCATTGGTTGTACTTATATGCATGTATACAAGTCCTTCGGTTGATGTGTTATCTCCCCCAGTTGCGTGTAAATTCTTTACAGCTTTTCTCACCATCCTCTCCCTTTCAGAAATGGACAGAAAGGTAAATGATGGCAAAGGAAGGGAGCCACCATTCCTCCCAGCATTCATGGCTGTCCCAAAGGGCTACTGCAGCCACGCTGCACGGTTTCTGTAGGAGCAGTGAACCTTAAGTCATGGTTCCACATAACTCGTCAGCACCTAGAACATCTCCGAATGTATGATCACATACACACACACACACACACACACACACCCCACACAGGTCACTTATGGCAATTTTGAACTAGTAGAAATTTGGGTTAAAAACAATAAAAATCTGGTAACGTTCGACTTCACTCATTTCTATATTCAGCGTGTATTACTGAGCACCTGCTCTGTGCCAGGCGCTGTGCACAGCACTGGACCTCTGTTGCTAAAAAAAAAAAAAAAAAAAAAAATGCAGGGTGGACTCCTCCCTGAAATTTCCAGCATGATGAGAGAGATCAGTACACAATTAAACACGAGGGAGGAGGAATTACAAGTTGTGGAAACTTCCAGAGGCAATGGACACTGTGAAGAGGTAGAAGGTCACTGGGAAAAGCCGGGTTTGGATGAGGAGGGACAACAAGATCCAGGAAGATGAGAAGGACCCAACCTCGGATGGAGAGTGTGGAGCCCAGGCAGGACAGGGCAGGGCCGTAGAGTCTACGTCAGGGATCTCTCCTCGGTGTGGCCTTCAGTTTCACTGATAAGCATGGTTCTCGGGGGAAACCGGACTCTGCACACAGGTGTGTGGAAGGGACAGGCATTTGTGAAAAATTGTAGTAATTTGGAAAAATAAATGACTCCTAAGGCACAGCTTTCAGAGTGAGGATCGATGAAGTACTTAATACTTGAGATATTTTTTACTGGATATTATGTTTTTTAAGAAACTGACATCTCAGAGCATTGATCTCTACTCGTAGTTTCTGTTTATAGTGAGTCTATGAGAAAGACGAATATGTTTTATAGAATATAAAACTCTGATAATTTCCTCTGTCATTAGAGTAGTAAATGCTTACTTATTTCTTCTTATTCACCATGAATGCAACTGATTTCCAAAACACACAATATTTGGGAAGACAGAAAACACCAAAAATTATCAAAAACATCTGAAAATATTTTCGTGTGAGCTATCGTTTCAGAAAAAAAACCTAAATGGATGACCTCAAAGATTGATTTACTGAAGTATCCTGTTGTTACGTTCTACATGAGTGCTTGTTAGAGGGTGTTTTGTTTTGAAATATTTATATGGCACCACCAAAAGGAAATGATATTTTCTAAAACTATCAGAGAAGTTTCATGAAAACAGATGATCAATTTTCCATAAAAATGTATGGCAATAATGGCCAAACTATCTACATAATGCACCACAAATTAGTGGAAAGGAGGAACATCAATCAAATCGGTTTGGACTTGCCTTTTTTAAAATGGGAGGACTTGCCTTTTCATGAATATTCTGAAAACTGTTCGGGTCCAGATGTTCTTAGCGGACGGTACGGAACGGCAAGAATGGAGTCAGAGCGGGACCTGAGCACGGTCTCTCAGGCTGACCACAGGGCCAGGCGTGCCCTCGGTGGACCAAGCGGGGGTCTGTGGCCCTTTAGCCTCGGACGTGGGGTAGGCCCCACACAGCCTTCAGACGCTTTCCAACAGTCGTGCCTCTCATTCCAGTACAAGCCTGAGACACAGGTATCGGGTGAATGCCACTTTAAATCAATTTTGAAATTAATGTAGAGCTTCTTAGGCATCTACATTAATTTCTGCATTCGAACACACACACCTCTTCTGAGCTCAGTAGTAACAGAATCCAAATTCACTCTGAAGCCAGGAAATTCTAGAGCGAGCATTTTGCAAAACCCGAAGATTCCAAGTGTCTCAGAAAGCGCATTAAAAAAAAAAAAAAAAAAAAAAAAAAAAAAGACAGCAATGATCTAACCTGGAAGCCAAAGCTTGCAAGTCAAAGCTAAATTTGTGTCCCGTTCCCAAGGTTACGGGAAAGCTTTATCCAAAACACGAATAGCCAGCAGGCGAGGTTCCTCCGGGAGCGGGGACGGTGGATGTGGACACTGCACGTTCCCCAGAGGAGGCAGCGGAGGGCCTGGCTGAGGCTGTAAGCTCGCTAGAAGCATCCCCCTCATACAACTGAGGTCCTGCCCACGTCCCGGGAGCCCTGTGTGAGGGATGAGATCGAGAGGAGGCTCTGCACCTGCTGAGCTGACGGGGACCCGAAAACATGGGGAGGTGATCGTCTGGAGCCCGCCTGGCCGAGTCAGGGGGCTAGCTGTGGCTTTGTATTTTCTCACAAATACCTCACGCTACCCACCTCATTTTATTGTAATTATTGGTCTACACACATTCTCCCCCTCACGGAGGGCTCCCCAAATACACAGTGGTTCCCTCCTCCCCAAATTTCCTGTTCTCGCTCCCAAATCTCTGGCAGCTCAGTCACTGGGAAAGGAAAGGCTAAAGGAATGAATGGGAGGAGAGACTGGGGAATGTGACCAAGATACAACAGAAGTTGGTTAGGTAGGTGGGAGGGGGGGAAGGGGGAACATAATCTTTTCTTACTCCCTCCTACTTCCAAACGGTGGAGAAATGGAGACTGCTGCATGACCAGAAACAATGCATTCTGGGTGGTCCAAAACGCGTGAAGGATTGGGCGTGCTTTGGTGGGGAGGCAGCCAGGAGGGTGGCGAAGCGGGAGCGTCCCAGGAGCACGGACTGCACTCTCCTCCTGCCTCTGCATCTGCTCGCTGCCCTCATCCGGATCTGGTCCCGTCCCTCAGATCCATCCTCCGAGGCCGTGGGCCTGCCTCCGGTGCTGCAGACACTCCATGCCACGCCTTTCTCCTCCTGACAGTGTCCTTCAAGGAACAAAGACGGGCCTCCATCAGCGCAGCGCTCCCACTCCAGCGCCCGCCGAGCCGGGACAGGAGGGTAGAGACAGAAACGGTGCCAGGCAGCTCCCACCTCAGAGTAGCCTGCTCCTCACAAACGGAGGAGGTGATTCCTTCCCTCTTTCCTCCAGCTCATCGGGAAGATGTCACCGCAAAACTCAAAGGCGGTGGTGTTCCTCCGATAACACATCTCATGGTTTATGCCAAAGAGCAAGCTGGTGAGTGCCCCTGGCGAACGTGCTCTGGCCCATCAGAGCCTGTTGTGGCAACGACTCCACAGGCGGCTCCCGGGGCCTGGGGAGACCACTGGAAGGTCCGGCTACCACTGAGCGGGAAGCCAGGAAGAGGAAGGAGTGCCGGTGCGCCAGATGGTGCTCCAGCTGAACGGTGTGGTGTGGGCACACAGCGCAGGCAGTGCTGTCACCACGTGTGCACGGCCATCTGGGCACAGAGAGGCACAGGCACTGGAGGGGCACCATTTCTTAAGAGAGAATGAGAGAGGATAAATGGGGTGCTGAAAGCTACGATGCTGCCAAGAAGGTGCCACTTAGATTCTCTGTTCCTTGAAGTAGCTTCTCCGAGGTAGTGCCATCATGACAAATGTCGTAGAACTTCTATGGAGCAGAGTGGCATACGGCCCGTCTTGAAATGCACGGAGTTCAGCCAAAACCGGTTTGGCTCAGTGGTAGAGCGTTGGTCTGCGGACTGAAGGGTCCCAGGTTTGATTCTGGTCAAGGGCATGTACATTGGTTGCGGGCACATCCCTGGTAGGGGGTGTGCAGGAGGCAATTGGTCGATGTTTCTCTCTCCTTGACATTTCTAGCTCTCTATCCCTTTCTCCTCCTCTCTGTAAAATATCAATAAAATATATTTAAAAAAGAAAAAAGAAAAAAAAGAAATGCACGGAGTTCATTCCCACTGAATTCTTTTTTCAGGTCAGTGTTAATAAAAATGCAAACATTCCTAAACTTTAGGTATTTTTTAAAAATTATTTTTTTAGGGTGCGAGTCCCACAACTCTATATGACTCGAGTCATTTTTTTAAATGCTAATAGAAGAATGCAATTTAAAACAAAAAAAAAGTATTTAAAGAGCTTGGATTTATAATTTATTTGGATTATATTAGGTTATACGCACTTAAGTCCTCTGACTCAGAAAGCTTCTCACCTACTAGGAACCTACCATGACTCTGTGTTTTGATCTGCGTAAAATGTGGCCAATGATTTATTTGCTACTTATTGAAGCAACTCTTGGGCAACCTCAGACCAAGCAAGGGACCAAGTCTTGCATGATTTCCACCCGGGGAACGAAAGGCAGCACCAGCTCTGCTCCCTGCACCAACACTGGGACACTCAGCCCACGCAGCAGAACAGCAATGCGCAGAACACATGTGTGCACAGAGAACGTCCAGGAGCAAGCTCTGATTTGTCCTTATCTATGTGAGTTACCCTCTTCCCGCTAAGGATTTTTTTAGAGCTGCTCGGGATACTGATGGGTCTGATCTCTTGATGGGTCCTTCCTAAAGATAACGAGTCAGTGGAGCCTGGGCCCATGCGGGCTTCCGCAGAGCACTGCAGCGCCCGGTGCTGTCCTGATTGCACCCACAGGGGTGGAGAGCACGAGCTGCAGGAACCAGCAGGAAGCTTCCCGAGGCGATTAGAGAGAGCATCTTAGAAACACGCACAAAGGGCGGTTACACTGTCTGCAAACCACTGCTGTCCCATGCTTTCTAGCGCGTCTGCCAGGAAGAGAGTCAGGGACACGCTCTACAAACACGCCCACGTGTTCTAAACCAACCCCCCAAATGAATGTAAGTAAAAATCCCCAGCCCCACAGCCATACAAGTTAGTAATTTATCTTGGAAACGAGACTGTATCCATTTTAACGAAGTTCTTCTATGGAAAGTGAAGGGAACACTCTCTATGTGCCGGACATCGTGCTTGTTTACTTGAATTCTTTGAGTAAATTCTCACAACCATCCCGGGATACAGGCCATTATATTTGTTTGTTTTAGGAATAAAAAAGATGGACACAAAGGTTGAACAATTTGCCCAAGAGAAACCTGCAGTGTCTGAACAGGACTTAAAAAAATAAAAATCAACCTGATAAATTTGAAATTTATCACCATTCTATCAAATGATAATCTACCAAAACATTCTTATGCTCATTATTTTTTTTTAAAAAATGAAGAAAATGCATAATATTTAAAAGAAATTATATCTTTATTGGATAACTAACATAAGATTTTGCTTCTACTAGTAGAGAAAATTTAATACATGTGGTATTTCCCCCCTAAGGATTTGGTAAAAATAGATATGCCCAGAATTCTTGGTCTATATAAACCATTTTTCCGATTCAGTGAAAATTAACATTACAATTCAGTGTGTAATTTTTACTTGTAAATGGATCAGTGTACTCCTCAGGTATCTTCCCCCTCTCACGTAGTCTTTCTTTGTAGGAAAATGTTGATAATGCCTAGGTCTTTGTGAATAACTCCTACTGAAGATCTGGACCACATACTTCACACATCAGTCACATTTCTTGAGACCTTCCAGTGGAATGGCACCAAATTAGACACAAATAGGCACATGTTGGTTTGTGACAATGAGGTTTGTATTAGGTTTATTACAGAATGCAGATGTCTTGGCAGAAAGGTGAAGTCTTATGGGGGTGGAGCTTGTAGTTCAGAAAATCTTGCTAAGGAGATTGTAGTCATGACTGTATTGCAGGGAATGTATGACTTAAGCGCCTTCAAAGATATTTTGGTCTGGACCCTGCAATGTCACTCGGATTTGTGAGCTGTAAGATGACCTCTGAACCCCACAAAGAGCGCAGGTTCCTCAGAAAGGCGTGATGGGGCTGCCTGAGGCGCAGGAACGGAGGATGGAGAACTTCCTTCATCTCCACACCCCGTGCTTTGTCCTCACGTTCAGGATGGTTTCAGTGTTTCCTGCCCGACGTCATTTACGTGTTGAAATGGTCTCAGAGGCAAAGGGGAATCACGGGTATGCTCGCTTGCTATTCACATGTTCCGGTGCATTCTTTCATTGATCCAGCAAGAAACTGTGGAGATTACTCCCTGTGCCAGCTACATGCAAAGTTCATGCTCTCTTGCGTGCCTATGGACAATCAATAATAAGCATCTAATAATATCTTCTTTGAAAAACAAAGAAAGCAGAGTAAGGGGCTAGAAAAACCACAGATTAGGAGAGCAACCTGACATTTGATCAGAGAACTGACGGAAAGGGAGGGTAAGACATTGGACTTTTGGGGGATCAGCATTCCGGAGGGGGGGCGGTGCATGTGCAAAGGCCCTGAGGTGGGGACATGCTTGGTGTGTTCAAGGACCTCATTCATCAGGAACTTTTCCTTTCAGCCCCACCTGTTGCTTGCTTGCTGCCCTGTCCGGAGTTCCCTTCCCCACATGCGTACCTCCTGTCATCCTTCCTCAGACTCATCATCTCCACGGGCGTCGCACCCTCACACTGGCCCAGTGCCTGCCCCTCTGCTCAGACAAGCCTCCAGCTAATTATTTTTCAAATATTTCTTTTTTCCTATTCTCGCGTCTGCTTCTGTACTTGACTATGAGCGCCTTAAAAGCAGGGATTTTTCTCTAATAATAATTTGTGCTGTTCCCAGGGCCTAGTATGGTCTTTTGTGTGGCCCAGCACTCAATAAAGAGATAATAATATTAGGCCCTGAAAAGTTCTTTACTTCCTCTTCCTCAGATTGTACCTGGGAAACTTCATTTAAATCATGTTCTGAGGCCAAAGCACGTACCCAGGCCTGCTTGGTGGAGCTCTTGTCCTCACAGAAGAGGCCCAACCTTAAAAGCCACCCCTTTCCTGGGAACGTGACTTTTATTAGGTGCCCCCAGTGCCTATCAAGGTGCCGAGAAGAGTGCATGTCACGGAATCTTGGCCCATTTCAGCGGAGAAAGCCTCCGCCCAGAAGTTAACCTCTCAGTGCCTCTCTCCTTTGAAGACCATTTTCTTTCCACAAAAGTTGCTTTTTATTTCTTTATTTTTAAGCTAAAACAGAGTTTTGTACGCGGAGACAGTTAGGGGATCACAGATGACATCGATGACATCATATTGGCTGTGTGATGCTCTCCACATCACCAGCGTCGCCAAGAACTCCATTGTGAGCTCAGTAAGGGCTGCGCGTTTCCATGGCGTACACTTGGGGGGAAGGTCTGCATAGGCCAGTTTCAGATGGTCCTCACATGGTCAGGATCTGACACCAACCACGGCTCTTACATGTCGGGAGTCTCTCCACCTGGCCCGGCACAGCCTGCAGGACAGCAGCCAGGAAGGAAGTCCCCGGTGAGCGGCCTCCTCCTGGAAGGCCCTTCCCGAACTCCCAGGAGCTAAGCGTCCCTGACGGACCCACCTGCAGAGCCCCAAGGCGCGTGCGTGGAAGTGCTTGTGCCAGCAGAGCTTCTGGAAGGTGAGGGACCTGTCAGACACGGGCTGGCTTCTCCCTGACAAGTGAAGAAACGCCAAGCCCCCTAAATCACACCAGTCTCTAACACTCAGACTGGCCTGAGATTCAGCACAGCACTGGGAGTGGAATTGTGCTGTGAATTTATTAGCCGGCGTAACCAAACCATGATATATATAGTTAATTTTTTTTTTCTTAAAAGAAATCTCCCTTCGGGGCTCTACTGAACTGGAGGGATTTAGGATAACGATAATATATTTACTATAACCTATCAGACCACTCACAAACATGACAACATCATCAGATAGAAAAGACAAGAACACAAAACACTGCACAATGCAGTAAGCTAATATTGCCCACTTATGTTCTGCTTGTTTATGTTATTGTTTATAATCACCAGATGATACACAAATTTAAGTAGTGCCATTAGCTAGACTGCAGTGTTTCCCAAAGTGTGGTAGGCATCCCCCCAGGGGTACGGGAAGAGTTTGGTGGGGGTACCCGTTGCACTGGAATTTGGTGGGGATATGCATTGCACCGTGCTTAGCTGAGCCTAATTCTGTGTTCTCATGAGTACAGGGGTACTCAATGTTACGAAAATTATAGAAGGGGTACACATATGTCAAAAGCTTGGGAAACACTGAGCTAGAGAATAAAAATAAAATAGATTGCCACCCTAGCCCAATCCTCCTTCCGTCTTCCTCATCACCAGGGGTGGGAACCTTCTCGCTGCCACGGGCATCTGGTATTTATCACACCATCCACGGGCCACACCAAATGATCCGGCCTGCTCTACTTGTCCAAACACAGAATGAACTCACCCTAGTGCCTGGGCCAGATGATTCCGCAAGCCTGGGCCACACATGCCCCCTCCTTCTAGACGATGGATATTAACAGTCACACCTGACTGTGGATGCCTTATCAGCTGAAGTAATGCTCGGCTTCCGGTCTGATTCCATCCTCACCTCAGAGCGCCTGGACTCCATGCTCCTGGAGGCTACCACCACCTGGAGAACCGCTGTGCCTTTGACCGCTGTGCTGGATTTCAAGTCCTTTGTGTCTCACGGTCAAACTGGTGCGAAGCCAAATAATTAAATGTGAGATTTACACCGCTTCCTGGGCGTCCTCGCAGCCTCGGTGACGACGAGGAAGTGATATATCTCTAACCTACCTTTTCGAAGAGGCCATTTCATCTTGCCTGGATTGCAGCACATGATGCATTATTAAAAATGAGTTTCCTATAAACTATTCCAATTTCCAGGCCAGTCTTCTAGGGTTCTGAGTGCCGACGGGGGACAGGCAGGTACATAAATGTGCGAAATGGGTCTGCTGGGAGCCATGGGGAAGGGGAAGTACAAGTCCCGCTTCGAGGAAGCAGCTGCCGCTGAGTGCTAGCCAGTCCTCACGCACATGTGAGAGTGTGGCCGCTGTTGTTGGAGCTTCCAACATTTCAAGAGGAGCTGGAAGCCCAGAAATTTATTTAAAAAAAACACAAAACCCCAAGCAAGCAAGCAATACCCTGGTGTTTAAATACTGGCTCAAATAAATAAAAAGGGTACAGCACAGGACAAACAACACATTTAGTGACCAATTTCAGGCCACCGGCAGCCAATTTGCAGTCTCTGCTCCCCATAGAGAACCCCAGCTCTGCCCGTTTCACTCCTGATGAATTTATAATGAGCACACCGGTGCCGGATCCAAGTGCGTCCGGGGTGGCCCCGTAATCTGGCCGCACGCATGGTGCCTGCGAGCTGTCTGCAGGGCGCCTCAGTTGTCAGCATAAAAGGACTGTCCTGCCTACTCCTTTGTTGTAGACACGATTTATTTTCCTTTTCGATCCCAACCTATTCTGCACATAAAGAAAATACACACAGATTTTGTGATGAAACGTATCCCAGCCACATGAAAACATTCAGGTAAAACCTGTGTAAATACCACTTTAAAAACCTGATGACTGCAGTTACCATACGACCCAGCAGACCTTAAAATAGTGTATAATATTCCCAACGCCACACACTGCCCTATGTGTGCTGCAGCATGACTCACGGGGGCCAACACATGGAAACAACCAGGGTCCTGCAGCGGAGGAAGGGTAAAGAGGATGAGGTACGCATATGCCATGGAGTACTATTCAGCCACGAGAAAGGATGACGGGCTGCCATTTGCAACAGCCTGGACGGGCCTGGAGAGCAGCACGCCGAGAGAAGTCAGGAGGAGAAGCTGGGAGCCCTCTGATGTCACTCAGACGTGGACTCTAAAACCAAAACTCGAGAACACGAACAGTAGTGGTGGTTGCCAGAGAGAAGAGGGTGGGGGAAGAGGGGGTCCTAATATGCGGTGACAGGGAAAGATCTGGCTGTATGTTCATGTTGAGCAGTGTCACCTGTATGTTCATGTTGAGCAGTGTCACCCCAAGAAATTTAATAAAAAACAAAACCAACACAGACTGGCAATGGCTGCAATGCTGAGTTAGGCACAGGTGGTAACTAGCTTGCTCTCTGACATGAAGAGAGATGCTAGCAAATACTTCCTGAGGGACAGAACATGTGACAGCCCTACCCAGTGGTTTTCAAACGTTGTTCCTTGGAATCTAAAGGGCCTCAGTTCATTGGAAGTCACAGCATGGAGCAAACCGAGGCTGTCATGAGGATTTTGTTTGAAAAACAAAAAGGTTGAGAATATCTGCTCATCACAGCATGTACTAAAAGGCGGGGCTGTAGGAAAAGGGGCCTTATCTTCGGATGGATGGGTGCCTCGGTGCCCACAGAGATGGCAGAGGGTCCAGGAGTCCCCTGGCGTACAGAAGGCATTTTCTATTACTTTCATCTCTTCTCAGAGGAGTTTGTAACCCACAACATTTAGGACGAGTCGCTATTAAAATAGAGTGTTTAAAACCTGGACTCTGGAGTTAGGGTCCATGTGCTTCATGGAACATAGCGGTTCATCTGGGACCGGCCGCACACGGTTCCAGCCTCCGTGTGCTCATGTGCAGGACGGCAGTGAGGAGTGTCGCTCACTGTGTGGTGGTGAGGCCGGTGCCTCCCGCCGTGAGGCCTCCACGAAGCTCTTTATCACTGCTGTCCTGCTTGCTGTTCAGGAAATGGAAGCCCCACCAGGAGACGTCGCCAACAGCGTGGCAAAGCGTTGCAGAAGCACGGAGAATGGGTCGCTGCCTTCCGGGGTGAGCCAGGACAGACTTGCTGGGTATTCCGTGTGGCCCTGGGTGGGAAGATGAGGAGGCGAGTTATCAGCAGGGGAGAGAGGAGGAGGAGGCTCTCCAAAGAGGAGGAGGCCCGTGTGGGGAAGACGCAGCGTCCACAGGGACGGAGAGCGCGGCGGGGCTAGGAGTGCAGAGGCGGGAAACCAGGTAATGAGAGGTGACATGCCACGGTGTCTGATGTGGAAGATGTGAAGTCACTGGAGATTTTCAGTAGGAGAGCAGGAGCACATTGTTAGAGAAAGCTGATTCTTGCAGGCTTGTCCAGGATAAGCTGAAGTGAGGCAGTAAACCAACATTTGTATGTGGTTATGCCAGGAACTGTATTATGCATGAATTTTCTCAGGGCATTTGAAATGTTGCAATCATTCATGTTTCACATGAGAATACTGAAGCTTAGCATCGTTAGCTCTCCCAGATCACACAGCTGGTCAGTGGTGGGCTGTGCTGTGCATGGTTTTGAAAGATGTTTCCAATGCCCCGTACACGTCCCCGGCTCCGCGTGGTAGGGAAATAGGATGGGAAACCATTGCGGTTCATTCAGATGAAAGATGAGGCGGGGCCGATGTAAAAAAGTGGCAACAAGGACCGATTTCAGAAGTCATTTCTGTGGAGCATGAGCAGATTTTTTTTTTTAACAGATTCAGTATAAAAGAGGAGCTAGAGGGCACCTGACCAGAATGACTTGGAGGTTATTAGATTGGGAAGGTGCCACAGAAATGGCAGCATTTAACCCTGAGAATCCAGGAGAGAAACAATGGTTTGGGGAGGGGTTAAAGCAAACCTGTGCTGAGGAAACGCCATGTTTGACACCTGGAGTTGAAGTAAGTAGAGAACACCCACAGAGAGAGAGGCACATCCGATGAGAAGCTGGGAACAGCTGTGGTCAGAAGTGTTGGGCGGTCAGGACATCCTGTGGTGCCACCTGAGGACCGGGTCTCACTCGGGCAGAGTGCGGACAGGAGCAGAGAGCGGCGGTGCGATGCAGTTAGAACGAGAGGCTCACGGGCTTCTTCACCCTGAAGGCCAAGGTCTTCAGAGCAGGGCCTTTGTCGTAGGCACTTTGGAATCTCTCAGACATTTTCACGCTCCAGCACACACAGATACCGCATGAGTGTGCTCTGGGTAAACAAGTGCCTACGAACACCGAGAACTAACGTCTCGCCATGGGAAGAGGGGAGGGCCTGGGAGAACATGGAGACTGGTTAGGCAGCAGGGTGAGGAAAGCCCTTCCAGATGCAGAGAACTGTCCCAGAGCTGACATGTTTGCCAGCGAGAAGCTGAGACCAGGATTTTAATAAATGGGCCATTGGGGGGGACAGTGGAACTCCAGAAAAGGTGTCTCCTGCAAGGTCTCTGGCCCAAACTCCGGGACTTGGGAACGCAGCTTTGATGAGCTGGGAGTCCATCTGCAAGAGGCAAGTGTCTAACCCACAATCTCACACCCTGGCAGTCCAGGTCCAGTGTAAGCGACTAACAAGCAATTAATTGTGCCGGTTTCATTACAGGTGTCCTCATTCACATGCATCCTGCTGCGAAGGCAGGCTAAGTGCTTATCAAAGGAGGAAAAGGAAATGCAGTCGATCTGCACTGGCTGCTTTAACAATGTAAACCTCCCACCCAGACATACTATCTGAGGACGCACTGATGTGCCCCAAGTTTCCAAACTTGGGGGTCGGTGAACATCTTCTCATATTAAAATAATATCGGGAATACAAATAGAAATAAAAGAACCATAAGTCTTTGGGAAAAACACACGCAAAGCAGATGTCTTTGATATTTATGTTTTTATCTTTTATTGCTTCCAATGCTTATCTCTTTCCGTGAGAAGCAGATAGCTATTTAGAAACTCAGTCTGATAAGAATCATTTTGTTGGTCCTGAGAAATGGAAGGCTCATGTATTATATATGCTCTACCTTTCTGGAACTCAAATATTTTCATTATTCTTTTTAATCAGGTGGACTTTTTGCATAATAAATATTCAGACATGCTCAATTATGTATGATGTAGTGCTATTATAAGATTTCAGGGGGATGCTTGGAGAGAAAGGCACTCAGGCCTAATAATAACCACACCGGAGCAGTCTGGTTTTAATATGAAAAGTGACAGAAAAGTACGTAGTTTCTTCACAAAAATCAGGATAGGTGTGCTTGAGGCATGAAATACACAGCAGTGCTTTACAATATTTTTAAAAAGATACTGTCTTATAAAATCCAGAAATAACAACCAAGAACCTTGTTGTTCAAAACCCAGCAGAGAACCTGACACCTCTGAATTGCTGAGCAATCTCTGAGCGAGGACTGGCGTGCCTCCGAGAGCCGCACCCCTAACGGGAAGTGTAGCGATGGGCTGCAGACTCGGGGCCTTTAAATGTCAAGGCACACTAATAATTCATGCATCCGGGACCACAGAGCCAGCAGCGTGTCAGCAATCAGGCCACGCTCTCCGGAAAACAGGTGGAGTTAACACGCCGGTGCTGGGAGTTAGGAGATTACGGGGCGCCGGTGAAAGGAGTCATTTTCTCCGGCAGACGAGGCGGCTGCTGCTGCCCTCTGCGTGGCTCATTATGCCTCCAGCCACGGCCCCAGATACAGGCCCCGCACACCGCACATTGCACATTGCACCCTGCACCCCGCACCCCGCATGTGGCGGACAAAGGGCCTGGAAGGAGTCATAGCAAACGCGCAGGCCGTCAGGAGCCAGCACACAATGAATGCCGATCCCGGAGCCGGCGAGTGTGCGGGACACAGGAGACCCCCGCAGGAAGCATGGAAGCAGAGAGGACAGCGTCACGGAGGAGGCCTCAAGGAAGCCCTGCTTTTGTGCAAACGCAATTTGCTGAGATTTACTTTGAATTTGTATGATTTCGAGAGCTCCCGGGCAAGCCATGCGGGCAAGCAAGACTTCAACACTTAAAAGCATGTCTTGGTTCTTCAGAAACTGTCCTCTTCCTTATTTTTATTTATTATTATTTATTTATTTATTTATTTTTTTTACCACGGTCTTCACTTTGGACAGAACCTTTAAACTAACAGCTGCATTTGAAGTGGGATGGGAGGACTGGACATGAGAGAGAAGGAAAGCTGTATCTTACTGAGCGATTATTTTTTTTATTACCATGCTGGGAACCAAAAAATGACTACACTCTCAAAGATGTCTCCCTCAAAAAAATCTTTAGATCAATCTTTAATGAGAAAGAAATGGGGAGCGCAGGGGGGAGATGTTCACCCAGCTCTTGTCTCTCTCTCTCTCTCTCTCTCTCACACACACACACACACACACACACACACACACCTCTACCTTTCCTGACTGCTCATGAGGCCGCTGGCTCTTAAATCCCATGTCTGAATTAAATGCCCCGAGCGCCTCAGTGACTGTCACCCGCTGGTTAAGAGATAGATAGATCCATTATGTGGCCCTGATGAAATCCTTGTATGATTTGTGACCCTTTAACTAAGGACATTTTCTCTAAGGTGACAAAAATCACAACAGAACATAAAAAAGAGCGCTTCATTTACCAAGGAAACGCCATCCATTATTTAAGTCCTCCCGGGAGAGCCAGGCCAGGGCGCATACTGAGGGACTGCCCTCAACGCGAAGCGACTCCTTTGCGTGGAGCCACCGGGTGCTGGTTTGGCTGGTCATTAGGAGAAAAACAAATCATAATTAGGAAGTAATACTGTTTACGCTTCTGAAAAGGACATAAAATATGTATACAGAAGCTCTCAAGCTAATAAAAATATAATGGAGATCACTTCAAACATTTCCCATGGATCTCACACTGCCACTGCTAAGATGAAATGATGTTAAGCCCACTTCCTTAGGTCTTATTACAAACCTCTCCGCTGAGCAGCGAAGGGCCCAGACTGCGCCTGGCTGCCTCCTACTGATGCCCAGCACCTTTAAAACGGCCTCTGACTGTGGTGCTGCGGGTTTTGGGATTTGAAATGCCCGCAGTATTTACACAGCATTGAAAACCAGTTTCCACCCGGCGTTTTCAATGCCGCTCTGGCTACCAGGAGGACACGTGGCCGTCATCTCCTTGTGTCGCTTACAATGAAACCTCATGGTTTTCTTTCACCGCTAACAGTATATTGACTGAGAAATCAAACCATTTCTCGTTTCCTTCCTCCTCCCTTATCCTTTTTTATTTTAATGATTCGGTATCTCAATGGCTTTGTGTTTGTCGTTTTCAATAAGACTCATACTTAGAAGTACGGGGAGGTTCAATGCTTTTACAATTATGTTCAAACAAATACAATGTCCTCTTGAAATGGGCCCAAGTGAAGTTGTCAATGTGCTAGTTTCTTCCTTAGCTTCCTGGTCAAAATCTTACCCGAACATAAATGCATTATCCAGGTCCTGCTACCCATAAGCCATGGATATAAAACACACCTGCCATTCAAATCACAAAGTATCTGTTAAATGCTAATCCCATCAATTACGACTTATTTCTTGATGGTTTTGCAAATAATGTGGTCAGAAGACAGGCCCAGGGAATGTGTTAATATCTTGATGAACAATGACAATAGCATGATCAGTCGATATAAAAACACTGATTATCCCCCCGCAACTCTGGATGCATATGATTCTTTTCCTAACGGAGACATTACCATACAAAAGCTATAGATCCCGTTGCTAAGCGTCCACTAAAAATGGAACAGCCACAGACGATGAAAGCCACGTCACTAGGAAAAATGGAATTTGCATTTGTCAGGCACATTCCTCATGACTGCAGCTCTCAGCGGCACTACTGTGGGGGCCGCCCCGTAATGGTGATGTGACATGAACACCTATGCAGGCTGTTCTTAAGGCACACACACCGATGTCCACTTTCCTGAGACTGGAACATGACCACACCATAGCACGGTGCCTGCTCTGTGGAGGTACTTACTCTGGAAATGCAAACATCTTCTTCATCTAAGGAAACGCAGTAACATAGGGTTCGTACGCCGATAAGTACACTTTTGTTTGTTTGTTGTGTATTGTTTTTTAACGGGGCATTTTCCAGGCCACGCAGCAGACCTGACTGACTGAGCTGGCAGGGAAGGAAGAAACAGGGCTGAGTGGGGCTGGGGGACTCGGGTTCATGAAATGCCCATTATTTATTCATTCATTCAACATTCTTTTCCACTTGTTCCTATTATGTACGGAACATTGAGCTGCGCTGGGCCTGGCGCAGAGAACACTGCATACACATTAACTCAGTGCAGTTCATTCATAACCATTTTCCACACCTATATTTATTCAATGAGAAAGTGCTGAACCAGGCGTGAGCCGTGAACAGAAATCACTGCAGAGAACCATGGTTCCCTCAGGGGCCTCTTATTGGGGTGGAATTGACCAGTGATCCGATTTCCAAGTCATTCTTGACCTAAGCCTAGTCCCCTCCATTTCTGGAGTTACCAGCTTGGTGGTAACATATAACAAAACATATAGTTAGCACCTCCTTTGTCCTTAAAATATGGACTTCCTATTAAAATATGCTCACAAATTTATAGACAAGCATTCTTTGTAGGCAGCTAGAGATATCATCTTTCTGTTCATGCCATAATTTTAGATGTAATAATAATTATTATCATTGAAAAAATGATATTCAATTAACACAGCAGTTTTCTGAGTAGCTGGTGAATGATGTGGAGGGAAAAGCATGTGATTATTTAAAAAAAGAAAGACCCATTCTGGCTGGCCAGGGTAGCTCAGTGTTTGAACTTCAACCCATGACACAACCAGAGTTCATGGTCTGGCTTCCGGTCAGGGTTTTGGGCTAGAGCCCTAGTGAGGGGCATGTAGGAGGCAGCCAATTAATGGTCCTTTTTCATCAGTTATATTTCTGTCTCTCTTCCTTCCTCTCTGAAATCAATTTAAAAAACACATATATACATTAAAAAAAAAAGGTCCCATCTTTGTCTTCTATAGCTTTCTGTTTAAAAACTGGTGAGAATATATAATATTATTGCTAATAATCAGATCAGGAGATCCTGGTGACTTTTCTACTTTCACATGAATAATAGCTCACTTATCAGCCAGTACTTTGGGCTATTGGTATCCATTAATTAAATGGGTGAATGGAGATATGTTTCTGAAATTAAATTTTGTTATTTAGACTGAACTCACCATAACGTAAGATTGTTTAGACTAATTTTATATGATGCCAAAAATAATTCATTCAAATTGGTTTTAAATTATAAAGAAAACCTAGGACCTTCCCAGTTCATAGAAAAGGTAGTAAAATTAACTGATAGTTCAAATCAAGAATCTTAAAAAAAGGGCAAAGTCTATTCGAGTTAGAAAACAGGCTTAATTAATGTGATAAGACTGTTACAAGGGGAAGAATAACTCAGAAACGACTTCATTTATATCATCGTAATTGTGAGATGAAAGACCTTGCCTCCAAATCTACTAGTGCTCGAGATTTATTGAATTATTAATTTGAAAAAATCTGAAGAAAAAAAAAAGAATGGTTTCTAAATAATATGTTTCTCTAAGTGATATGAAATAATGGTAGTGTATATTTCCTGTTTATTTTATTTTTTCCATCCCATTTATCTCTTCTATGCCCTCTCCCCCCTCCACCCCTACAATCACCGCACTGTTGTCTATGACCACGAGCTTTCTCTCTTTTTATTTTATTTTATTTTTTGCTTATTCCCTCCATCCCCCAACACCTGGGCCAGAGCTGTCTGCCCTCTCTCCTCTGTTTAATAATTCCTAGACTTTGTTACTGTTTACATAGATTCAATGTTTGCAATGAGATTATAAATAGTGAATAGACTGGGTAAATTTCATATATGACTGAGGGCCATCCATCACTGTATGTGTTGGAAATAGTTCATAAATAGTTTCGTGTCCTCTGTATTTCAGAATGGTGAGGAAAGGTCCCTTATCTATGAGAAAAATCCAATTGTCAATCCATTTGAGGCACAAAGCAAAGAGCACAATCCAGAAACACGGCTGTTAATGCCACCTTCCCCAGATCTTCCTGGCCTTGAAGAGTACGGGAAACTTAGTGTCCCACTGATACCCCCAGAAAAGATTTAAGGCCCAACAGCTTTCTCGAAGTCATTCCAAGTACAAGAGCTCCCATTGAGAAGTCCGAGAAATGCCTCAGAAAAAAATCACTCAGAAATTCAATTTGCTATTTTTAACCTCAATTAAAAAAAAAAATTTCCTGGCATGCTTTGAAAATGTCAGGAAAAAGGAAAAACCCAAGTCCCTCTGCACAGATCCCCGTCTGCGCAGTGCAGGCACTTGAGACATGAAGCTCAGATGCTTCTCCCTTGCATCAGGATCCACCATGGAGAACCTGGAACAATCTAAGTGAATGCTGAGCTCGGCACAGAGGTACCTCCTGCTCAGTCAAGCTAAAACACACGCACGGAATACACACACGTGCGCACACATGCATCATCTTGTAGAGTTATTTTTCCAGGTAAAACAGAGCTGCCCCAAGGTCCGCAGAAGCTCCTGATGTGTGCACAGGCCGAGGCTCAGCCAGAACAGTCAGGTCTGCTCTCTGGCTCCCGGGCCGCCAACACACCTGGCCCACGCGGCGCGGGTGGGAGGGGGGATTATCCTGCCCAGGATGAGGAACACGTCCATGGTGCTCGGAAACCCAGGGAGGAAGACAGGTGACTCCTCTTTTGATCGACCAGGTTTTAAAAATCCGCTTGTGTTGGATGAAGCCCTTTCCCAAAGGTGCCAGGCACCTGTGAGCAGTAAAGGACCATTAGGTGCTGCCCACTCAGCGCACAGCACGGTGGTGAGGGGAGATCCCGCCCCTGGGGAAAGCACAGGAAGGCTCTCCGTTTGACATCCGGCTTTTCCTGCACAGGCAGGTCCATGGCACCACTCCGTGGACACCTGGGCTGCTGCTGAGAAAGACCATTCTCTCCAGGTTTTATTTTTGCAGCTATAAGTTGGAATTTTAGAACCCAAGTTCAAGTACTTCCTGTGGGTCTGTGACTACGTAATGGTCTGTTTCTTTCTTAAAAAAAATTTTTTTTTTAATTTACTTCAGAGAGGAAGGAAGAGGGAGCTTGAAATATCAATGATGAGAGAAAATCCTCCTGCACACCCCCTACTGGGGATTGAGCCTACATCCAGAGTATATGCCCCTGACTGGAACTGAACCTGGAACCCTTTAGTCCATGGGCTCATGCTCTATCCACTGAGCCAAACAAGCTAGGGCAGCAAATCTCAAATATTGGTAAGTCATCTTCCAAAACATCAATCAAGGACTTCCATGCTGGCGGCGGGTTGGATGCCGAGTGCATACAATGAAGACACGCAAGCCCTGCTCTCAGGGTCCACTGTCAGCAAAGGAACCCCAGCTGTGCGTGCAGAGACCACTATGGTGATGTGAGACTTAAAAGAAGGGCTATGCTGTTACTGTTAGGAGCACGGCCATGTTCGGGAGAAGGTGCATTTAATGCATCAGAATATTTATGTGGGGACATAACGAGCACTAGTCCTCTCAGAAGTAGGCATTTCTTGCACAGTCTTCTGTGAGCTATGGAATGGCTTCACGCATGGATTTACAGTCCATTTTCTCTGAGAAAAGGAGAGATGGGTGGTGTCAGGGGGACATTCCCGGACACCGATGACAGGGAGAGGCACACAACTCCAGCCGTAAAATTAAATCCATAAAAAACACAGATGACTTCCCAGAATATTATTTACAAAAATCACCGGGTTGTGAATCAAACTCCTATTGAAAATGGCTTTGCCATACGACTCCATCGAGGCTTTCTACTTAATGAGATGTCTGGCCGGGAAGATGTGGGGAGCATTTACCCAGAATGCCACTGCGGGCTCTCCACTTGACGGAAATGCTTGCAAGAAGCTTTGAAAGTGGCAACGCATTTGTGAACAACATTGTCAAATTTCCCCTAAAGGAACGTGTGAACAGAGAGCACCAGCCGTGAATCAGGCTGTCAATGCCCGGCTGACGCTCCTGAGTCTCCAGGCACTGCTCCATTTTAGGGTGGAATCCCACTTTTCAAATCATCCTTTTTTTTTTTTTTTTTTTTTTTTTTTACAATCATTTAGTTCTACTTAGTCTAGCATTCATCATATTCTGATCATTCATCCTACTTCTAGACAAGATGCATAGCTTCCGGCCAGCATGGCTCAGTGATTGAGCGTCGACCCATTGAGTGTCATGGTTCGATTCCCAGTAGGGGGCATGCAGGAGGCAGCCGATCTGTGCTTCTCATCATTGATGTTTATCTCCCTCTCTTCTTCTGCCTTCCTCTCTGAAATCCATAAAAATACATTTTTAAATAGATGTATAGAAGGACTTAAACTATTGTAATTCACAGATGAGCCCATCCAACACAAAAGTTAGTAAAATAAATTAGATCAGAATGCATTCCAAATTGAAAAGGAAATAACGTACACGGCCTGCCTGACTGGATTACCCTTTGGGCTAACTGGTCTCTCAACAGCTCTGCATATAACTACGATGGATCTGAGTAGATTGTGTTCATTGGTTTCCACATCCTCATCATCTTCTTTCATTGCTAGTGTGTGTTTTTGAAGGTGACATACTGTGTTCTTCCCCTTCGTATCCATAGAAACCCCTATGGCAAAGTTCAGTAACTGCAGGATGGATGACGATGGGCTGCCTGAAAGAATTATGAGATTCTTCTCTGTCTTACTGCTTGTGTTGGGGCTATGCTATTTTTTTACATTAATTATTCTGGTTTTGTTTGTTTTTAGTTTTTTTTTAAAATATTTTTATTGATTGCAGAGAAGGAGAGGGAGAGACAGAGACAACAATTATGAGAGAGAATCATTGATCTCCTGCATGCCCCCTACTGGGAATTGAGCCCATAAAATGGACATGTGCCATGACCTGGAATCCAATGGTGACATCCTAGTTCATAGGTCAATGCTCAACCATTGAGCCACGCAGGCTGAATAGTTATTCAGTTTTTGAATTAGCATAAGATTTGACTTGAAATTCTTTAAACTTAGATGAACTGAAAGCATATAAAAATACTGTACTAGATATTTCTTCATTCTAACATTATATATATATATATATATATATATATATATATATATATATATATATATATATATATTTTAGAGGCCCAATGCATGAAGATTCGAGCAAGAATGGGCCTTCCTTCCCCTGGTTGCTGGCAGCACCTTCGCTCTGGCAAGAGCCACCTTTCTGCCTTCCCACACTGCCCAGAGGCCTGGAGTGACTAGGGTGGTGCGGAACACCTGTGTCTTCTTGGCAACGACACAAGCATCCCACTCCACCCCCAACTGCTCAATGCCTGTGCATGCAAATTAACCTGCCATCTTTGTTGGGTTAATTTGCATACTCGCTCCTGATTGGCTGGTGATGGGTGTTGTGAAGGTATAGTCAATTAGCAGGTTATTCTTACATATGTGTGTGTGTGTGTGTAAATTAAATTCTTAATTAGGTCCTTAAATTCTTGAGATTTTCAATAGATATTTATCTGGACACTGGCACACTCGTAGAATATTTTTTTTTCAAATGAGAAGAAAGGAAATTAACTAGCTATAAGCTTGAAAAAAAATGTCATGGGGGGGGGGAGGAGAAAGTAACCTAGAGGAAAAATCTGAGAAGATAAGCAGAAAACAGTCACTAAGACTTCCAGAAATAATATATTTATTCAGTAACCTCTTTCCAGGAGTCATCCATTTCCTCAGCACACTGTCTTGCACTGTTCTCTAAAGGGTAACTAGGTAAATACTTAGCATTCACACAGAAACAACAAAGAAGGTATCCTGCCACTTAGAGAAAACACAGCATCCGACAAGGGAAAGAACAGGAAAGAGAAGATTAGTCACAGCAGATCTAAGGGGAGAATGAGCACAAAAGAAACCAATAACACAATTAACTAGGATGTCAGCACTAAACATGGGAAACACAATTGTACTTGAATCTATACAGAAGACAATGGCCCAGGGTAATTTGTCCTGCCTCCCCCACCCCATGATCCCTCTTATTTACAGTGAATAGTGCCAGTGAAATGGTGTTATTTGCATATAGCAAATCTACAAAACTGTTGTTTTTGGAGTAGGAAAGGGATGGCACAAACTCCTCCACCTGACGTCTTATGATCAATGGGAAGTCACAGGGCAGTTATTGGGCAGAGAAGAAACAAAACAAACACCAGGGAGTGAAAAGTCAATCAGATTGCAGTTAGTGTAGGGGGGAGACTGAGTACTGACACTTGACACATGTCCTCCAGATTCTGACCCATGAAGCTTACCTGTCCAGAAGGTGTCAAATCATGGATCTACATTTAATCCAGCCCTTAGGATGAGGTGTTATTTCAGGAAGCACCCTCAGTAACTCCTCACAGAACAGCCTTTGGTTGAGCATTTGAAATAGAACGCCAGGCACCTCTGAACACTCTAACTCTGAGAAAGTGAGAGAGGAGGGATGCTGGGTGTGTGGCAATCGTTTGGTAGTGGAAAAACACAATCCAGGTAATACTTTGAGTGGTGGGCTCCTATGCACCAGCCACTGATATCCCCCACAAAATACATAAACCGAGGCGAAATCCTTGCATTTTTTGGTCTAACCTCTGGTTAAAATGTGGTGATAAAAGTGATCACGGCTGAACCTAGTGTAGCTTTTGCAGCTGCGAGTGATGAGGAACGGGTGTGGTGCTATCCCAGGTCCTTATAAACATGTGGTGCTAGAGCCTAACAATGGAACCATGTGGTAGGCATTACCATCATTTTCTCAAATAAGAAACGGAGTCTTGGGGGGGAAAAACAATAAACAAACAAAAACTTCTCCAGGGTCAGATAGTGATAATGTCAGAATCGGGCTACAAGGACTCACTCCAAAACCCATGACCTTTGTTTCTCTCTATGTAAAAGGCCACACAACCACCTGACTGGCTGGTGGGTATGATGTGCCTTGACCACTAGGGGGTAGGCGCTCAATGCAGGAGCTGCCAAGCTGCAGTGACTTGGCAGCGGTGGTTCTTGGGTGATGCACCCGGGAACCAGAGAATTCCTCATGGGGTGGGGGTGGGGGTGGGGGTTAGGGAGGGCACACAATCCCACCTTTGGCGGTGGGTTATGCTGTTGCTGGGGCCTGAACCAGCCCTGAATCTGATTTATTGCCAAGCTAAGGTGACTGCAGACACTCTGTAAGCCGCAGTGCCACCCTGGGTGTGGCTGGCTGGGAGGGGTGGTGGCAGGTTGGCTCCAGGGCGTGTCTGGCCCATTTTACCCAGTCCCACCCCGCTGGCCACCTTCTAATTAATTTCCTTTCAATATACACTAATCCATGCACTGGGCCACTAATTTAAAATAAAGATGATATAAATATGACTGAAGACCTTGATAGAATTCCTATATTTTGTATTATTTATATACTAACCAAATGGATGGAACTACTTGGCCTAAAATCTCCAGTGGAACAACATTAATTCTGAGATGAATGTAATTTGTGACCAAGAGTTTTATACCCTACTTTTTCCGGCATTTCAGCCTTAAAGACTTCGCTGGACTGGCAGACTCCCGGGCAGCGACAGCACCGTAGTGGCTGTGATGTTCTAAGAGATGGTTATAATCACATCCACGTGGCTAAAAATAAACGCATTTCTTTCATCAATTTGTCCAAGGCTTTAAGAAATGCCACTCTCAGCAGGGCTGATCGAGACCTATAAATAGAGACAGCCCAACACCAACGAGCGAAGCCGCGGCGCCCACCCCGTGCAGAGTCCTCACACACCGTTCTCTAGGGGGCTTCCCATAGAACACACCTGGGGACAGTACTCTGTTTACAAATTAGGGGGCAACTCAGAGTCAAGCTACATACTACACACATAGACATACAAATACACTGGTGATCATTATGTAAATGGATCACAGTGAAATAATTTCAGAAAAGGACCAGATGTTCGATTGAAAGGCTCTCTCTCACTCAGTCGGCATGGCTCAGTAGTTGAGTGTCCATCTATGAACCAGGAGGTCATGGCTTGATTCTTGTCAAGGGCACCTGCCCAGGTTGTGGGCTCAATTCCCAGTAGGGGGTGTGCAGGAAGCAGCCGATCAATGATTCTCTCTTATCATTGACATTCCTATCTCTCTCTCCCCCCTCCCTTCCTCTCTGAAATCAATAAAACTATATATACAAAAAAGGCCCTCTCTCTGCATGCCTGTGACCTCCTATGAATTCTATTGTAATAACTTCCATGTTGTATTGTCAACACTTTTCTTCCCAAGCAGAGCATGAGCTTCCTAAGGTCAGAGACTGTATTCTTTCCTTTGCGACCTCAGTGCCTAACCCTGTCTGACATTCACTGACTCCGTATTGAACAGACAAATAATTAGCAGAAAGTAAAATGCCAGCGTGCATAATGGCACCACAGGTTACAATCCATGTTTGCACTCAGGAATGGATCTGACTTCTTCCCACGTACCCGTGAACGCTTGGAAATACATCTCTAGTTCATCCAGGCACACATGTCGCAGAAGAAAGTTACATTTAATCATGTGTAGATGAACTGGGATGACTCAAAGCGCCAGGAGCCACCCACGGAGCCCGGGGCGGAGGCTGAAAGCAGTTGCCTGTCCTTGAATTCTGAGCGGTTGTAGCCTGCTGGTCCCAGGACAATGCGACAAAGCTGGTGGAGTCTGTATCTGAGATGACCTCCGCCCTCCGGTGTTTGAACTTCCTGGACCTCTTGCCTCTGTTCTCGGCACCCAGAGCCTTTGGGCTGGGCTCCGACTGAGAGGACGGATGTGGGAAGAGCATGAGCTTTGCCTCCACTTGTCTGAGGCGGGTGTGCGTTCATTTCTATAACCCTTAGTCCCCTCCCTATAAATTCAGAAAAATGATGATGCTGCTCTGAGAGAAATGCTGTGGGCCTAGAGAAAGGACACACGAGAATGCTCTGTAAACTATGAATCGTTAAACAGGTATTTGATGTTATTTAAAGGAGCATCACGCAGAGCTAAATAAGCCACTTAGAGAAAGACAAGTATCACAGGATCTCACGTGTATGTGGAATTGAATGGAACAAAATAATCTGACACACCAAATAGATCCAGAGACATGGAAGCATGCGCAGACTGAGGATTCTTGGAGGGAAGGAGGCGGGGGCTGGGAGATCAACCAAAGAACTTACATGCCTATATGCATGACCCATGGACACAGACAAGAGTGGGATGAAGGCCTGGGGAGGAGGACAATGTGGGAATAAAACGGGACCTCTAATATTTTCAATAATGAAAAATTTTTAAAATTTGTGCTCAATGTGAAACTTCAAAATGTAATATCCCAGATTATTAAAATACTGTCCACTAACTAGTTTGCAGATTTAAAAAATAAAATGTATCCTACTGTGAACAATAAATAAATGAGTAAATAAAATAACCTCAAAAATAAATAAAAGAGCCTTGAAACTGGGGACTGCCAACATCCTCCATGCCCGGAAGTCCCTGTTGCCTAAATAAAGAACCTCTCTCCCCATCCAAATGCCCACCTCCCGTCACACTATTGGGGCCCAGAGACCACAGGACGGCAGCCTAAGTCTGTCCGCTTTCAGTAAATGCCTGGTAAACATCACCACCCTCAGTGCGCTGGTATTATTAAAGCGGGGGTTGGAATCCAATCATTCTGGAGGCTGCTGGGGACAAGTCCTCTTTGTGTCCGGTCTGACCCCTCCTCCTGACCCTGAGAAGCACGGCCAGCAAGGTGACCACCCCGAGAACGGAGACCATTCATCTCTGTCATAACCGCCAGCCCATAAAGGATGGCAATTTAATTTCCTGAGATTTGCTAATCTGAAAGTTTAATTAAGAGGAACCCAAGACACTGAAATCATTTTCTATCAAATATATAGAATAGCAATACTAACCACCAGATGATTTATGTTGCCAGAGTGACTGTAAAAATTATATTTATAAAAGAAACCAAGTGTAACCACTTCAACAATTCTAAGAAGACACACTCTAAGAGGTAAAATTAAAATTAGTGGAAATGAGACCATTTATAATGGGTCGTTATGACTCGTAAGTGACGATGATTATTGGTTCTGCTTAATAAAATTGTCATCTAACAAGAAATAGATATTAAGTAAATCATATTACATTATCATTCAATCATGCTACAAAATTCAATGCAAAGGTTTTGTTTTTTTTAAATAAACCCATAAGAAAACAGGCCCAATGTTAACCTTTCCCCCCATTTCAAATGAACTGTGGGAAGAAAACAAACGGTGGCCTGTAAACGCTGCTTTTCACTCGGGCCAGTGGCCAACGTGTGTTGTTGACATGTTGTGTAACGATCTCGTTTTGATAGGGTCCTTGCTGAGGCCAGAAGCAGACTTTCTGCAACGTTTCTCCTGCTATTCAGCTTCTGCTCATTCCTTTCCCACCATCCCCACAGCCCCTGCTGCTACCTCACGAGCCAAATCTGGTTCATGCACCTGTCGCTCCATGTCCAAGTCAGCTGCACTCAGGAAATGTTCACACGTGCAGTGAGCCTACCGACTCCCAGGTCCCTGCCCAGCCCTGCCGGGCCTTGGGCTCCGTGGGAAGGCCAGTGGGTCTGCATGTTCGTGCTCTGCCGAGGGATCCCCAATACCTCTGGTTTGAATACTGACCAGCAGCAGACAGCCTGCTAAGGCCCAGGTCTCCTGCGGCTGCCTTTAGCCCTTGCTGATTTCTAGGTAGCTCATTACTGAACGGTGTACTGAGAACATACGATGGGCCAGGCTGCTTACTAGGTAGTAGGTTTACCAAGATAACGAGGCTTCCCTGCTCACCTGCATCTCATAGACTAATACCAGGATTCCCCTCTCTGGAATTACTCTTCCCATATGAAGGCATTATTTCATCAGGATTTCACATAGAATCCTGAGTTCCCTGCTCCCACAAGTACAAACCGAAAAAGGGGTTTCAATAAAATAAAATAATGTAGCCATTGAAATAAAACAATGCTAGAAAGTCTATAAAGAGTCTAGACACAGATGAAGAGAAAATAGGTGAGGAGGGAGATGGAAGCATGCAAAATGCAGCCCAGAAGGAGAGAGAAAGGAAGAAGAGTGAAGAGAATTTCGGAGGCAGGAGGAAAGAAAACCAAGCCGCTCTGACATCTGCCTAACAAGAATCCCAGGGAGAAGCCCTAGTGTTCAATGGGAAGACAAAATGTCTGCAACGAGGGCTGTACAATGTCTTGGCCTGTGGACAGTTTGCAGGGAGGCTGCGTTGCCAACAGGAAGGGGGGAGGCTGGGGGGGTGGGGAAGGGAAAGTCCGCGAATCAAATCCCGATGAAGGAGAAACAGTGGCTCTTTACAAAGGAACAGGGAGACCACAGCCACTCACAGCCCGGAACAGTGGCTTTACCACTAAGGAAGCAATGCCAACCTCACACATCTAAGAGACAGTGTCATGAAAGAGCTCACAGACACACAGGGACCCCGCATCTCCTACTTCACCCGAGAAACACTGAAGGACACACCTTAGCCATAAGCTTTTCGTTTTCTTCCGGAAGAACAGGGTGTTGCCAAGTCAATAAAGTGTGTTGTTCTATCGAATGCAGTTTTGGGTAGAAATAGTATTCCCAATGCTATTTTTTTTTATCGTTTAAATAAAAACTAGAACCAAGTTATGGGTAACGCACATCTTTCTTGACAAGAGGTTTATAAAAGCAGATTGTCAACAGGCAATTTTATAGCTTAAATTACTCTGAGGAGGCAGCAAGAGGCACTTGAATGCACATTAAATGTGTCCTCAAAACCCGGTGTTTACCTTCACGGCATCCATCTGATAGCACTCTAAACTCTATTGATCTGAAAACAGATTTCATTTGTACTAATTTCCCCAAAGAAGGATTGTTTCGTTTTATGCAACAATTTTGTTAGACAGTTTGAACATGTAAACCGTGTCAAACGTGTAATTGTTGAGTGATTAGCTCCTCACAAAGAAGGAAGGCCCTTGTCTTAAAAACTGGTTCACTCATCAGAGGGCATCTGGGTTTTCAAGTAATAGCCATCAGCTCCTGTTATGGGAGTGCTCTCTGAGAGAACCGTGGCCATCTGTGACCGAAAAAGAGTGCCTTGAGTATTACATAATTTAGGAGATTTCTTATGGAGTTGGATTGGTATGCTGTAGAAGATCAACAACTCGCATTTATATTGCAGCTATCCTTTCAAAAAATCATACATTATTTCAACGTCTTCAATGTCGGCAGTGCAGAATTTCCCCGAGTTAAAAAAACACACCAAATTTTGAGTAAAAGTTCTTGGTGAAGTCAAAGAGGTATTTTTTCTACGAGATATTTGGCCCTCTTTGTAAGAGGATCTTCAAGGAAATAAATATGAACTGTCACATTTAATGAGAAATTCAAAGGATAATTCCAGTTCAGTATTTAATAAAAAATAAGAGAAAAAAAAAACTCTTGGCTTTACTGACAGCAATATATTGTCAACGCCCTCTTGAAGTTATCAAACATTTGGTCTGTTCACTCAACTGGGGAAAAAACAGTTACTCAATTCCCTGAAAAAACAATTGAGTCATTTTGGTGTGAATAATGCTCTTTGCATCACTTTGAGTGAAAATATACTGTTGGCTAACAGAAGTTTTCTTTTTTCTGCTGTTACAGAAACACAACTTTCAGTTTTATTTTCTACATTTTCCCTCACTACTTTCTATGCAGTTAGGCAAATAATTCCCTTATTCCTTTCTCCACAATTAATGGTGCATTCTTCTCTCAAAGTCCCTGAACTCTTGTGCCCAGAAAGCAACTCTGGTTGTGCCTGTGATTTCCTTTTGAAACTCGAAGACAGAGATGTCTCTTTTACCTCAGGTCTCAGCATTTGAGGGGCATTTTTTACTGAACAATCACAAGGCAAGAAATACACTAAAAGAGAAATACTATGGAAAAGAACAAACATTCGACAGCTAAAATGTTCAAAAACAGAAACCAAACCAACAAAAATATATCTTCTTTTAATAGGGCCACCTAGACAGGAGGAAACAGGACAATATAGATATCGGCACCACATGGAATCCTTCTTAGTAAATCGAACACATTAACTATTCTAATATATCTAAGGTAATCTATGATAAAGGAAAGAATATAAAGAGAGAAAGAAAAGGAATTGTGGGAAACCTTAATGTGTTAATGCAGTTGTGTGTGAAAGTAAGAAGCTGAACGGGAAAGGAATTAGTGAGAGCTGTTGGAAGGAAGAGGACATGGAGAAATCGTTAAGAAACTGGAACAGCAGAAGGACCCGTGGGGATGAAAGGGCAGGGCTCAGTTTTACTGACTGATTGACTGGCTGTCTCCATTCATGAAACCTGGGCATTCTGGATATTTAATAACTAATGATTAGTCTACATCTTTAAAATGTCTTGCTATTAGAATAGTGGTTACAGTATTACTGCCCCCTTGTCAAATCTTGTGCTTGGGCAGCCTGCCTTCTAATGGAACCTAAGGTTATCCTCTGCCATATCCATATTGTGAAAGATGCTGTCATTAATCACTTGATGCTTCATCCATCTTATCCTACAGGAAGTTAACAGTGTAACTTGCCTGAAAGTATTTTAAATGCATTAATAAAAAGGACTCCACCCTGGCTGGTTTGGCTCAGTGGATAGAGTGCTGGCCTGCCGCCTGAAGGGTCCCAGATTAGATTCTGGTCAAGGGCACATGCCAGGTTGCAGGCTTGATCTCCAGTGGTGGGTGTGCAGGAGGGAGCAATCAATGATTCTCATCATTGATATTTCTCTCTCTCCCTTTCTTTCTGAAATCAATAAAAATATTTTTAAAAATAAAAATAAAAAGGACTCTGTGCATATTTAAAAATTGGACCTCCTACAGAGTGCTTGCCACATTCTATGCACTTGATATCTATCTCACATCAGGAGAAGGAGAGATAAGAGGTGAAGTTATGAACACCAGGGATTTAAATGAGGCAGCTTTTATTATAATGTGCACTCTTAATCTTTATTTTAAGAAGACAGATATTTGTGGATAGTAGGCAACTTAAGGATGTGGTCCCTGCTGGAAAGGGGAATTTGAAAATGTGGGACTTATTTAGGTCAATGTCAACCCACTAATTCTGTATTTGACAGCTTCTCAGCTGCTTTTACTAAATAACAGGTTTTATAAATAATCACTCCAGTCAATCTCACCCAAGTCAATCATGTTTACAGCCCAATGTTTTCATCTCAGAACCTTTTGTCCACCTGAAACCGTATGCATAGTCGTATCTTTTTAAGATGGGCTCACTGTACTAACTGTGTGGTATATTGCTGACTTCTATAGCTTTCCGTGTCTGATTAGTGCACTTCCAAAGCAATTGTTATATTCTGTCAAGGACAACAAGGAGGAACTGAGCTGTACCCGGATGTGCAGGTTGCTCCCTGTAGAACCTAGGGAGCCATTCCCGTTGCAGACTCTACAGATTTAATATTTGTTATAATATTTTTTGGCAGATGGCAGTATAGGGCCCCATTCCAATAACATTAGTTTATTGTGACAAATTGCCTACAGATGGACACAAAGTGTCTTGAGAAATGGCGCCTTTCCCAAATCACACGGCGCAGCCATGAGTTCGTGACTAGAGTCCCTGCTAAAAAGTATTCCCAAATGCATGTTAGATCTGCATTTAAAAGGAGATAAAAATAATAGCGGGACTATTAGACTCAGAAGTGGTTATGTCATTTATCCCCCTTTTCTCAAAGCACAGTAAGGACTCAAAACCTGATCTCACTGATTTGTGGATGCTAATGAACAAATGAATGGACCAATGAGGACCCGAAGCAGGAGGCTGGGAGACTGACATACCTCGATGTGGGAGTGGGGGATGAGAAAGATAAGCCAAAGAACTTACATACTTACAAGCATAGCCCATTGGCACAGGCAATAGGGTGGTGAAGACCAGGGGGTGATGGTGGGGGCAGGTAGGGGATGGGAGGAAGAGAGTGAAGGGGGAAAATGGGAGACATCTATCAAAAAAAAAAAAAAAAAAAATATATATATATATATATATATATATATATATATATATATATATATATACTGCTCATTCATCCTGCAATGAGCTTGAAGGTCCTCCCAGGTCCCAGGACTCCATGGATAATCAATACTATTAGTGGTCACATAGGTCTATAAACTCTAGAATTTACTTAGCCTGATATGGAATCACTTCGGTGTGAATTAAAATTGCTATTATAAACTACCAACACATAATTGAACATGAATGCTTGTCAAATGAATAGACAGCTGTGTGAACAGAATAAAAGGCTGGGGCATAAATTATGCTGCTTTCTTCCTGGTCTTACTCTTTTTGAGGAGTCTAATCTCACACAATGCCATCGAGATGGTAAAAGTCTAATTTTCTGCTACAAAGAGCTCTTTTCTCTATGTATAGTTTCCGTTAGTTGGGGGCCTGTGAACTATCGGCGTCGGATGCTAGAGGCAGGGAGAGGATGCATTTGGGTAAATTTGATTGTTGGGGTAAATATACTACATGAAAATGAATCTTAAACGAAATTTAAAATTCAGATTTCCCCAGCCCACATTCACTCTGTTGCTCAAAATATGTTTTTAACGTTGGTCATACTGCAAATTGCCCAGGAAACGTTTAAAAATACCGTTTACTGAATCCCACCCAGGACAATGAACTCAGAATCCCGGAGCCAGAACATCTGTGTTCCTCACAATCTCAGAGATCCAGTGTGCCTCTGGGTGGGAGGACACTCGGGCCTGCTTATGAGCTTGGATCTGAAGAGGATTCCATTGCGAACTGGGATGTTAGAATGTCGGGAGGAAGAGACGGGGCAGGCGGGGGAGGAAGTGACTTCGTTCATCTGAGATTCACAATGAGAACAGGTATATTGAGGTCCTAGAATACAGTGCTGAGAGTGGTCTAGGGCAGGGGTGGAGAACCGTTTTTCTCCTGCCCAGGGCCAGTTGGATATTTATAACACCACTCCAGGGGGCCATACAAACCCATCAGCTTGAAATTAGTCTGCTCTGTTTGGCCAAATATTTCATTACCTCACTCCTCACGCCTGGGCGGGCCAGACCCAATGATTCCCCAGGCCTCACAGGGCTGCAGGCCGAACATCCCTCCCCAGACCAGAGACACAAAGATAACCGCCACTATGCTCTATTTTCAAGGAACTTGGAGGTGACAGAGAAGAAAAGAGGGGGAATGGATCTTAAAAGACACAGAATAAAAAATGTAATTGGACACTCACAACTTATTTAATGTTATTAACCAGTGACACTCCAATCAATAAAATAAAATAAAAGGCTAGACAAGCATATTTGGCGAACAGGGATTTTTCTAACGGCTCAATGCGCCCTCCCCATGTCTACACAGCAGGGAAACATTGCCAAGAGATGGAAACTAGTTCTACACGTTTTCCTCAAGTGTCTTCATTTTTAAATAATTTTATTTCTTGTTTGATAATTTTAAGACCTTTTTAATTATTTTTTCCCCAAGGACTGCAGTTTTAAAATTGGAGGAGAGCTGTTTTTTCTCTCTCGTTGGCAATGTGTTTAACACTGCCGGTGTGTCTCTGGCTCTTTAGTTCCATGCTATGTGCCTGGAGATGCCTCCCGGTGACTGCCCTGCTTCCCATACACTCTCTGCACACGCCTACTGCAGTCTGTGTACACGCTTACTGCAGTCTCTGCACACGCTTACTGCAGTCTCTGCACACGCTTACTGCAGTCTGTGTACACGCTTACTGCAATCTGTGTACACGCTTACTGCAGTGTGTGTACACGCGTCCCGAGCCGGTGGCTCGCAGCACTGCTCGCTTGGGCGAGCAGGGACCTCTTTAGAGTTGTAGACCATTTTTCCGTTTGCCTTTTTTTGGGGGGGTAGGGAGTAATAAAGTGAACAATTAAATCATCAATTTAAATCGTATGATGCAGAGAATGTCAGAATAAAAAAATAGGACAATACTATACAAAGTTACTAGTTGGGATTTCAAATTGCTGCCATATAGTTGAGTGCTGAAATACCAAAACCCTGCAAGGAAATGACTAAATTGGACGCCTAAGAATATCGCTGTGCTTATGTCTTAAACAAACGCATTGCCACTGGGTGGGCTTGTCTCAGCGAGGCCGTTCAGAGTGCGGATTTGCAGAGCTCTGTGTGGTTGGTCACGTGGTTAGGACGACCTTACTGAAAGGAATGAAGCTGCTGAAGTGACCCACGTGCCTATCAGAGGGAGCAGGCCGCTCGCCTCCCAGTTTCCTGTTCTTTACATTAGACTGAGGTGCCAGATGACCGCAGGAGAGCATGCTATTATTTTCATAATTGCGTTTTATCCTTTGAATTGTTTATTTTTTTAAAAAAAAATCACTTTAATATAAAATGTGGCATTTTAATTGGACAAAGTTATTTGTTAAATCATTTTGCATTTGTTAACATTTGCATTTTAAGATATGTGACAGTAAATGATATATACGTCGAGACAATTCTATTTCAGGAGTCCTAGTTTGAATAATTACGTATCATGCTTTAGGTGGGGAAAACTACCAAAAAATTAAGATTGCCTACTGTAACTTCATGTTCAGGGTTTTAGAAAAAATTAAGATTGCCTACTGTAACTTCATGTTCAGGGTTTTAGAAAAAATTAAGATTGCCTACTGTAACTTCATGTTCAGGGTTTTAGAAAAAATTAAGATTTCCTACTATAACTTCATGTTCAAGGTTTTAGAAAAAATTAAGATTGCCTACTGTAACCGTGTTCAGGGTTTTACATGTAGTTTATTATCAGTTCCTAATTCAGTTGACTTTCTGACATTTACCTATTTGTCTATCCATTGAACACCCACACGCTCATCTACTATACACATGCTGACTCCACGCTGCTTGCGCTTGTCCTACCTAGATAACCTAGTTTTCCTTCCCACCTTTCCCGATCTCATCTGCTCCAGAAGCAACTGTTCCCTGCATCTCCCACTCACCAGCATGCGTCCTCTCTCCCTCCCTCCAACACCTGTGGTCTTTCATATTGTGTCATCCACTTCCCATGGATGCTCTCTTCCTCCCATTCCCAGAATGTCACGCTGCGCAAATACTTCTTATTTAACTTGTGGGTACTGCCCCTGAATTATTGAGAACAGAGTGCATCCTGAGTAAATCCTTGTCAGTCACTCTCAAACTTGTCTTTTGCAAAAGCTAGCAAATAAAACGTAAATGAGCAAAAAACCCCCAAAAACAAACAAACAAAAAACAAAACAAACAAACAAACAAACAAAACCCTCCACAAATCTCCACGGCCATATCTTGCATTCTGTACCGGGAAGCAATGACATACTCGTGATGGAAATACTGAGTGTGAACTCCTTACCTCCCATATGTGGTGTGTGTGGGTGTGTGTGTGTGTGTGTGTGTGTGTGTAACTATATCTATGTATATACTTTAACAGTAAAATATAATAACAATTCTGATGAGTTAGTTACATCTTTTTTAAACTGCATTCTCCCATACAATCTCCTGCCTGACTATAGCTTGGGAAGGTGAGAGACAGCATTACAGTCCTTGTTTGTTTAGGAGGAGACTGGTTCTCAGAGGATTATAATTTGACTTAAACACTTAGTCATTATTCCTTCATTAGTTGAGGTGGGGGAGGGCGGTGGAGGGATGCCACAATTAGAATCTCAGAGTCTTCCAGACCAGTAGCTCTCAAAATATCTGTAGTGAAAGACCAGTTTCCCACCCACTCCCAATCTGTCACCAGCCATTATCTTTAAATAATATAAGATAAAAGAATTGCTAGAAAAATGAACAACAATATATGCAAGAAACAAACCCAAATGTAAATAGATAGGGCCGCCATGGAAGGACTTGCACAAACAGCTCAGGAGTTTCTTAAATGTTCCCCTCGGTGGGCTCGCTGGTATGAAGGGTGAGAAGCGTCACATGGACCAGCTCCAGCCCCTGGACCCACGTTGAGGAATGGCTGCGGCAATCATGACGCACCCCTTCTGAGATAATCATGCTCAGGCAGACACCTGTCTGCGCTCAGGTGATCTCCACCTGCCACCATTTACAATGATGGCTCTGGGCCTGAAGGGGAGGCTGGCCGCCATCTGTAGCTCGACTTGAAAAGATGAGCCAGGCCCATCAGGGGGTGTGTGTGTGTGTGTGTGTGTGTGTGTGTGTGTGTGTGTGTGTGTGTTCCCAGGAATCAGATGTACTAAGTGAAGAAAGGGTTTTTTTCCAAGACCTCCGGAGGTTCGCACATGCAATTATGAGCTAGCTGCAGCTCAGGGGGAGCTGTACATGTTGGGCCGGGCAGGGAGGAAAGTGGAAGATGGATCATTAAAGGTCCAACCACTGCTTGTGCTGCGGCATAAAAAACCGCATAACTCTAGAATTACCTTCCGAGTCCCATATCCCTTAGCCCCGGGCTTGAAACTGCCTTCTCTTTGAATGTCCTAAGATATGGATCCCATTATTTCCTGCAGTGTGTAAATATACTCTAGCTGGCATAAATGGGTCTCTGAATTATTCAAGAAACTTAGCTTATCTGAGATAGCACTGAAGGCTTTCCCCGTTATACCAAATAAGCTTGTGTCAGAAACAATTGATGCCATAGTTGAAAGACATTAGCACCCTCAGTGCCAGTTGGGCTCTCGGTCTGTGACAGATGGGAGGGTCTGGTGGGACTGTTTGCTACCAAACACCTCTCCTATGACTTACTATCTACTCTTCTACTTCTTTGTCTCCAGCGTACTCCCAAAATGGTTGATTACCACATTTTCCACAGGTAAGTACAGTCTGGTTCTGCTTAAGGAGGGAATCCAAATTGCCTCACCTGCACCCCTCACTGCCCTGTCTGCCTCCCGTTTGCGGAGCTCCACAGTCTGATGGACCTCACCTGTGCTTGCAGATGGTACCAAACCACACCCACAGCACGTTTTCTGATGGTCTTAGGTGACCCTGCTAACGGTTCTCAACCAGTGGTCACGAGAACCGCTGCTGTGGAGCCTCAGACCATCGGAAAACACAAATATTTACATTATGATTCCTAACAGTAGCAAAATTACCGTTATGAAGTAGCAACGAAAATAATGTTATGGTTGGGGGTCACCACCACGTGAGGAGCTGTGTTAAAGGGTCGCAGCATTAGAAGGGTGAGAACCGCTGTGTTAGTGGCTTCCGAAGGGCACGATTCTCACAATGCCTTTCCTGCCCTGACTCGTGCGGGCTGTTTTCTAAATCAAGTGTTCAGATCATGTTTAACCCTCAGCTGCGCTAAAATGGCACCCTTGCTTCGTAGTACAAATGTATCTTCTAGGTCAGTGGTCGGCAAACTCTTTAGTCAACAGAGCCAAATATCAACAGTACAAGGATTGAAATTTCTTTGGAGAGCCACATTTTTTAAACTTCTTCTAACACCACTTCTTCAAAATAAACTCGCCCAGGCCATTGGATTTTGTGAAAGAGCCACACACAAGGGGCCAAAGAGCCGCATGTGGCTCGAGAAGCCAGTTTGCCAACCATGGTTCTAATGGAAACATTTCCTTGGTGCTTCCCAAGGACATTCTAAATGTTAAAGTGACAGCCTCTGGAATTAGGTCTGCTCAGGGAAGAAAGGATTTCCCACCACCGCCCTCGGTTCCGTACACGCTCACACCAGGCGCTCCATGCAGTGTCCATGTCAGAGGCGGGGACACGGGGTCGCTGATTAAAGCCAGCCCCAGGGACTCTCACTGAGCCCGCAGGACACAGACTAAGAGCACGTGCCTCTGAGTCCCCGGGGGAAGGGCAGTCAGTCCCAGTTCTCAGGAGGGTCCCCACCGCCTGCTTGCCAAAAGCTGGAGGTTAGGGCGACCGCGGTGGCCAGCACAGTGAGGCTCCCGGGGAGACAGGCCAGGCCTGGCATAGGGTGGTTACGCTCTGTGCCTGGGGACCATGTGGTGGTTACGCTCTGTGCCTGGGGACCCATCTGTCTGATACAAGTATGCAATGAACATATCTGTTTATATTGCTGTGACAAACCACGTATTCTCCCAAAACGGTCAACGTAAACCTTCTCCATGTTCTCTAGAAATGAGGGTTCCTATAAAAATATAAAGCAGGTTTAATAATGAAACGGCTGCTGACATACATCAGAGCTTGAGGAGTGATACTAGTCTACTACTTTCGAAAAAACAACAACTATTAAATACAAACATCTGACAAAAGGAGGATTATAGGAATCCCTGTAAAATCGATGTTTGCGTTGCTAGCTAATGTGGGGAGCGTTCTGTGTGTTTATCCATTAGGATGGATTTGGATTTCATAACCTAAACATAACACGAAGCCCAGAAGTGATGAGAACGCGGAAATGCAGCAGTGCCAGAGCACATGCCGTGCGTGTCCCTGGCTGCTGTGCTCGCAGCCCCTCACTCTGAGCTTCAGTTTGCACTCGGGGGCGGGCCCGCTCCGCCCCGTCTCTTCGCTCCGTACTTGGCGTTCTCACCACCCCTGCTCTGCAGTCTGCTGAATCCAGGGCATGTTTGGGTTTACTCTTCATCAGTGAACCTTGTTCTCACAGAGAAAATGATTGTAAATGTTTAAAAGTCATTTTACTGGTCCATAATAATCTGGCCCAGAATTATGAGCGACACGAGATTTATCACCATCCAAAGTTTTATGCAAAAACTCGAACCCCTCGCCCATATTTTCTCTCAATAAAATAAAATTAACACCATCATGACATTTGAAGAGGAACGACATGTGGGTCCCTAGAGAGGAAGGCGCACGTTCCCGCACTGCCCGGGCCTGCGGTGAGCGCGGCCCGCGGGGCTGCTCTCCCGGAGGAGCAAGGGGACCCTCTGGCCTCGGGAAGAGCGGGTGTTACGCCGCCTGGTTTACTTTCTTCCCGCAGAAGCCGGGTCCTGCCATCGTCAGTACGTTCCGGTTGTTAGGAGACGATGGATAAAAATGAATTTTTCTCCCCAGAATTTCCGTCTAGTCCCTGACATTATTGCAGCGGAGAGCATCTCCTCTTGGTCATTGGAATGTGGCTTCCTGTGGCATGGCGGCAGCACTCCACCTTCCAGTCTGCTCCTTGATTTAAAATCCTGTTTTGAGGTTACTTGTCATTAACCGCTATTTGACAACGCCGTCACTTGTGGCTTTATTCCCGACTCAGAGTTTGTTGCAGTTCCCATTGGTGGCTGTTCCACTGGAACCTCAGTTTTCTCAATTATCTCTGGTTTCATTTTCTTTTCCTTCCTCCTCCTCCTCCTCCTCCTCCTCCTCCTCCTCCTCCTCCTCCTCTTCCTCCTCCTCCTCCTCCTTCTCCTCCTCCTCCTCCTCCTCTTCTTTTTCTTCTTCTTTTTCTTCTTTTTGTTGTTGTTGTTGTTAATCCTTACCCTAGGATATTTTCCCATTGATTTTCAGAGAGAGTGGAAGAGAGAAACATCTATGTGAGAGAAACACATCGATTGGTTGCCTCCTGCATGTGCTCTGACCAGGGCCCAGGCGAGGGAGGAGCCTGCAACCAAGGTACCCTTAACCGGAATCGAACTGGGACCCTTGGGTCCACAGGCTGATGCTCTATCCACTGAGTGAAACAGGCTAGCACAGCTGTGTTTACTATCTATTTTCATTTGCTTGGATGCACTTGAAAATACATTAGGCCCTGCCCTCCACATTCCCTTATTCGACATTCTGTGCAACTCTTCAAAACTCCAGGATGTGCTGCACAATAAAAATAATCATTTCAACAGAAAAGCAAGAGGGTGCCGAGTGTTGCCATGGAGCCACAGAAATAACCCATCAAACAGGAGGTAAGATTTTTGTTTTACTTACCGATGGTGAGAACTGTCATTTTAAGTTAACTCTTTTGCAGGCTACAGTCTATCTTTCTATGGGGAAAAAATATACAATGGGGCCCATTTTGTAAAAGAGAAGAATTAACGGGCTTTGTTTTGTTTTGTTTTTGTATTTTCTATAGAAGTATATGTGAAAAGTGTTGCTGGGCATCCACTCCCTTCAGTTCAGCTGTTTAATGAAATTATGGCAATTCTGATGAGTCTGAAAACTCTCATTTGCCCTGGCTTGTACTAACATGCACTGGTCCCTCCTCACAGGTATGCTTCCAAAATGTCCCTCTTGCTGCTAATCAGGTACAGATTCATACCAATGTGCAAATGGCTTTACTTTCTTAGAGCTTAAGACATGTAAGACTCTTTAAGAAAATACAGGTTTTTCTCATTTGTCACTCTATATGGTAACTGTATTCCTAAGCATCCTATTTATTTGAGCAAAGGGTGCAAATACTTAGTATGAAATCGGTCAGGTGCGGAAAGTCCCCACGTACAATTTTATCTCATGTTGTGGGGGAAATGCTGTCACAAAAGTTCTATTTTTCCAATCAAACATCAAGTGATATTTTCATCAGCATAAAACTAACGTTGGATTTCATGCGTTCTCGAGGCATCACCACACTCCCATCTCAGACCCTCGGTTTTATTTCTCCCATAACCCTCTTTGTCTTGTGTAATTGATCAGCCACACATACGATACGAGGTAAGTACTATTATTATCCCCGTTGGCAGGTGAGAACCCTCTGGTATGGAATAGTTAAATAATTCTTAAAATGTGAACTCACCTTATTTTGGTAATTAGACTTCTAACCATCTATCCACTTGTTCAAACAAGGAATGCCAGCTATGGGAGAACTAAGAGCAGAGGTGTGAAAAGGGATGCTATAAGGTAAGGAAAAAAGCTGGATGAAAAGGGGGAAAGGCAGCAAACAACAGGCAACAGCGAATCAATGCGTTGGGGCCACTATGCAGGTCTAAGGTGACAGACGGCAATGGAATACGAACAGGAAGCAGCATGAGCAAAAAAACTGCGCAAGATCCAGGTAACACGGAGAGGGAAGACTAGTAATGGGAAGAAGAAAGATATTCTTGGCCTCTAACATGGGGTGGTTGTGTAATTCCACGAGAGTCCCTTCTGTATTAGTTTCCAAAGCAGAATAAGTAAGTACTCTCTGGCCCTAGCCGGTGATGGCCAGTGGATAGAGCGTCAGCCTGCGGACCGAAGGGCCCCAATTTCCTTATGGGTGGGTGGGGGCTCAGTTCCCAGTGGGGGCGTCCCATCAATGATTCTCTCTCATCACACATGTTTCTCTCTCTCTCTCCCTCTCCCTTCCTCTCTGAAATAAATAAAAGTATATTTTAAAAAAGAAGCTCTTTGGTTTCTGGGATTAAAGATGTCACTGATGTTGACGATCTATCAGGTGACTATTTTATGATGGCAGAAGGCATTATTGTATGATGACTTAACTGATGGACTGTGCAGACAGCCAGAAGCTCAACTCCTGGCTCTCCGACTTCCTGTTAGTGTGTGATCTTGGCAGTGGCGAGCCTCAGCCACCACCCACTGGCTCACAGTAGCTGATAAAGAGCATCTCTTCCCAACACCCCCTTCCCTGACATCACACTGGGTGTTTGACATCAACCAAATTGTGATTATTTACACACACACACACACACACACACACACACACGCAAATTGGTAAACACTCTAACTCTGGGTTTAATCTCCCTGTTGTCAGTCAGCTTACCAGCCCACCACAGACCCTGAGCAAGTTCCCTAATCTGAGCTTTAGTTGTTGTCTTTTCATCTGGATGAGAGGGGGGGGCGGAGAGAGAGAGAGAGAAACACACCACAGGCCCTCCTAGGATTCTGAAGACCTTTTCAATGGATGATGGATTCCACCTGATGGACAGCACCTAGTAGCCCTCAATGATGGTCACACTCCAGTGATTTTCTCGTTTATTCCACAGAACATGGAACTGGTGTGCTTTCCTAACACACTAGGGAGCATCTCAACTAGTCCATCAGTATTTCCGGGAGAGGAGGGTTTGCAAAAACAATTTGACTGACATTACAGATGAAATGGTGTCTCCTACATGTTATCAGATTGATTTATTTTTTGTAAAGAAGACAAATGATCACTAATACTTATCTGGTAAGTTTCTTTTACATGATTAACTTACAACCACTGTTTTCTATAATGACTCATATATAAACGTTCAAGGGGTTTTAACCCAGCACCTCTTAAATTAGATTAAATCCGGGGCTTCAGATGGTCAAAACTTCTCGATAAGTCAATGCAAGGACGGACACTAGCGACACGTCCCACTGCTTGGGAAGCCTGAACAGAGAATGGCTGTCAGAGGCCACTCTGTCCGTCAAGATTACAGGCAGTCTATCTTCCCTGACACTCCAAAGGCAGGCGCTGGGGGAAACAGGACTCTAGGAAAAGACTGCCCAGTCTAGAGACACCTCTGCTTGGTTGCCTGCCAACAACTCTCTCCTCTCGGTCATCTTCAATGTGTGCTGTTTATTCTTAAGATCCTGGTTTCATTTCTCTGCCCCTGGAGTAGAATTCTTTACACTATTTTAAAGTAAGCTCTGTACACACGTGCCACTACTGCTGCCACAGCAAAAGACACTCACTGTTCAGACAGACTATAGGTGATTTTGCAGTAAGAAAAGAAACTGTTGAATTTGAATTGTAATGTCCTTTATTACTTCAAAGACGTTGTGATGGCTGGTTTACGACAATGATGAGTAGAATAATTCCGTCCCCGACACACAGCCCTCTGCAACGGGGCCTTGCTGGTCTCTCCCGGTCACCTGGGCTTGGCCAGGAGGCTTGCTGTAGCCAATGGGACACCAGCAAACATGGCGCAGGCAGAGGCGTGACCAGCAATTGCACACTCGGGCTGGCTGCCGTTGCTGCCCGGAGACCAGAGGGAAGGAGCTTCAGCGGGTCCTCTGGAGACGACATGGGGGGGGGGGGAGGAGCCATACCAGCCAGCCTTCCCAACACCAGGCGCTCGAGGGAGGCCATTCCAGAGGACTCAGCCTCTGCTGACCTGTTTGCTAACTGGATAACCAACTATCATCCCACAAAGTCATAAGAAAAAACACTATAGTTGTTTTAGCCAAAGGTCAGCTGATCTACAGCCCATGGGCCAAACCCAGAGCACCACATGCTTTTGAAACTAAAGTTGTATCCGAATGCACCACGCTCATGTGCAGCTACATGGGCAGAGCTGAGGAGTGGCAACAGAGACCCCGTGGCCTGAAAAACCGGAACTGCTTACTACCTTCCCTTACAGAGCAGTCTGCTGCTCCCTGTGGTATGGCACTAGGTTTAGGGTGGTTGATTCAGTAGCAATAGAACAATGATACAGACTCATTTCCAACAAAGAAATATGCCTCATTTCTTATTAAATTCATAAAGCCCTGTGCTCATGAAAAAAAAAACTTCTCACATTTCCTTTCAGGGTCAATAATCTCCATCATGGCAAAAGCAAAGCCATCTTGTATTTCTCAGAGAGCTCTGGAGACTGCTAGTTGAACGCCAGTATCTGCTCTTCCTTTCCCCAAAGAATGCAATTGGAGCTGGGCATGTAGCCACCCGGTAGATTATACCCAGGAGCCCCATTCTCAGTTATGTGGGACCACAAGGCAAGCTTTTCACTGCTGCACTATGAAGGGGGTGGTGTCTGCATTTCTTGGGCTATCTCCACGCTCTCATCCCCCTTCGCACTACCTGACACCCACGCCAACCTGAGTCAGCATGCAGACAGGCAGAATGGCCTAGAGAACGAAGAACAAGCAGCCAAAGGAACCTTCGTAGCCTACAACCAGGTGGAGCCACGCCCACCCTCACTGTGGGCCGTTCATCTTAGACTCTTACCAGGAGAGGGACCTACGCTCGTCTTCCTTAAGCCACTGCATGTACATTGGGTGGCTCCCGTGCAGCAGACTATTCTCCTCCGAACCAACAAGATCCTTGTACGCGATCTGCGCTGCTCCCTACAATGACTCAGTGGGTAGAACAATGGATCTTGGGTCAGCAACTCTAGGGAACTTTGATAAAACTTTGCCCCAATCTTCGGAACTGATTTTGTTTCCCTCGATAAAAATATGCAACTTCAGGTAGGCTAAGCAGGGATTTTGAAAAGTGACCTTCCTAATGCCTCCTCCTCTTGAGCAAGGGTGCCCCAATACCTGAGGACTGCCCCAGGCATGTGTCATCTTAGTCCCGAGAAATGCTTACCTACCAACACAGTGAGTGCCTTGGGTGACCTAATGGGAAGTAGGCAAGGTGAGCTTTTGGCAGTGGGCAGCCTGGGATAGTTTCTCCCTGGAAAGATTCATATGTCCCTTTGCGAGGCAATGAGAAGAAACCTGAATACACACTGAGTGATGGCAGCCCACCGGTCTCAAACTGTGGCGTGTGTGAAGGGAACTCATTAGGTGTGCAGACGTGAGTTCCCGATCCCGCCACACCGCCTCCCAGGGGCTGTCTTGCATCAGGACCAGTGTGCACAGCAGTCAGCTCCCCAGGTAAATACAGACGTCGTGGTTCTGAGAGGGAGTCAGGGATTCCTTGAGAATCCACAGCCACAGAGGAAATTAAAGTCAGAGTTTAAGACTCATTCCCAGGAAGTATAGAAATCTGGAAAGAGTGTTAAATCAAGGTTTCCAGAAGAAAGTCTTCTAGATTTTAAAATATCCTTCTATGAACCATCTTGTTGAAAACTAAGGAAGAATTACCAAATACAACAGCAAACATGGAATTGGCCCATTTTTGCCTATAAACTTCCCACTGGGTGTTCGGTGTCCAGTTGAAAAGTAACCTGTTTGGAAGTTATATCAGGGTCCCGGCCATGTGCCTTCATGACCCTCCACAGTTCCTGGATCAACACGAGTCTTCTAATGGCATGTCTCCCCTGTCCACTAAGTGCTCTGAAAGGAAATAAAGTGTCTCTTTCTTGCTTGAGGTTGTTAGGATGGCAGGAATATGCCAAGTGCTTACCCAGTATTTATAGAAGGAACGAATCCCTGAGTGGAAAAACAGCTGGCTGATCTGACATAGAGACTGGACGTGAACAGTAATGAGAACGGGTGGAAATTGCCTAAAGGGTGTGTTTATGACAAACAGAGAGCAACTCAAGCAATATTGACCCAAAAGAGGGAGGTATATTCAGAAGATAATGGTGGGTCATGGCCCTGGAGGGCAGTTTAGTTTGGAGGATTAGAGATAAACACCCCTTGTTCAGACCAAGTGCCCTGCAAGGATGATCTGTGACTTTGGGAAAGGCACTTGGAACTGCTTTGGTTTTCTGTTCTGTTATTCTTTAAATGACTGTGGTCATTCTTCCATGTTATTAACTATTCTGGACACCACTGAGGATGGCGAAGCTGTGTTTAGATTCCCCAGCTGGCAGATAAATCACCAACTCCGAGTTTGAGCAAATAAAAGCACAGCTGAAATGAGGAATCTAAGAACAGCAAACTCCTAGAAACAGAGTAGGATGGTGGTCATCAGACCCTGGGTGGTGAGGAAAATGGGGGATGTTGGTCAAGGGCACAAACCTTACGATATAAACTGAGTAAGTTCTAGCTGAATAGTGACTATGGGTGATAATACTGTATTGAGTACATGAAATTTGCCAAGAGAGTAGATCTTCAGTGTTTTCACTACAAAAACAAAAAACAAAACAAAACAAAAAATCACACCGAAATAAACAAACTGAAAAACAATCCACCATCACCACCAAGAAAACCCATACCAGCAACTATCGTATGTGAGGTGATGGACGTGCTAATTATCTTGATTGTGGAGGCCATTCACAAAGTATAAGCACAATCTGTCTTCCACATTTCAGGGTTTTGCATCCACAGGTTTAATCAAGCGCAGATAAAAAAAATATTTGGAAAAAAAAAATCCCAGAAAGTCCCCGAAGACAAAACTCGCATCTTCCACGCGCCTCGCCCCATGCGAATCCTCGCAAATGAAGGAGGGGCGGGCACCTGCCGCGGCCTCTCTGCAAATCCAGGCTGGAGGCCAATGCAGTGCCGCTTTAGTGACGGCACTGGAGCATCCCTGACGCTGCACTCTGGGGTGGGGGCGGGTCCTGGGATCTATCCCCCAACATGAAGGGCCAACTGTACATCAAACCTCCACACTGTACGCTTCACATAGATCCACTTTCCACAGGACAATTATACCTGGGGAAATGCTCAACAGACTTAAAACGTAGTCCACTTCCCCAGGCTACCTTCTGACAGACTGTTCAAAATGGAAGTAAAATACGTTATTTGCCTGCTTTACACTCTAGGGTTCTGTGTATTCCAAGGGCGAAGGGAAAACATAAAGGACACGCATATCTTAGAGCTGTGGTCAGCAAACTGCCGCTCGAGAGCCGCATGCGGCTCTTTGGCCCCCTGAGTGTGGCTCTTCCACAAATACCACGGCCTGGGCGAGTCTGTTTTGAAGAAGTGGCGTTACAAGAAGTTTAAATTTTAAAAATTTGGCTCTCCAAAGAAATTTCAATCGTTGTACTGTTGATATTTGGCTCTGTTGGCTAATGAGTTTGCCGACCACTGGCTTGGAGGAGAGATGGAAAGAGCTGGTGAACAGGATGGGAAGGCAGAGCAAAAGGCACTTCACCTGGCTCTGCCTGAAGCCCAGCCTACACAGCCCTTTTATGTTTAAAAAATAAAAGTGGATTTCCTTAGTCAAATGAGGAGGCAGGCTGAAACGATTGACAAGGCTAATATTAGCTTTCAAATGTTGATGAGTTTGAAGCCTTTAAAAATCATGGTGTCTTCAGCAGGAAACACCACTGAGAACCTACGTTTTCTTTTTGAAATCAATATTCCTTTTATCCATAATGGACACAAGTTAAAGATAATAGGCCTAATGCTCATATATCCATTAAATATTTACTGGCTTCCCTCTTGCTGACCACTCCCATTCAATCCACAGTCTATACAAAGCACTGATACTTTCAAAGCTCAGACGTGTGCACGAAGGCATTTATAGCTTCTGGGAAGGGTCTGAGGCAGGTGAAGGGGGACATACAGTGGAACCTCATTTCTGGAACTTAATTCGTTTCAGAAGGCTGTTCTAGGACATGGGTTTGAAAACTGAGTATCTTCCCCATTAGAAATATGTACTGTAAATGGAATGAATACATTCCAGACCCCCAAATGACTCTGTTTCAATCCTTCTTATTTTCAGAACACGTCTAATGCATTCTTTAATGAGTAAAACACGCCTTTGCTTAAATTTACGGAACCACCCCTACAGATTCCTCATATATCACTGTCTCCAAAACGCTATCACCTGCTATCTGTTTGCATTTATCCAATTAACAAGTCTTCTGCGCACTCCATTGCCTGAGATGGATGTTCTGTGAGCACTTCCGCCCCTCTAGCAACATTCGCACTCTGGTGGTCTCTTTCTTCATGTTTTAGCCCTGCCTCTGTTGGGTTTCACCAGCCATGAAAGCATTCTCTCCTTTGTTTGCTGCCCAAGAAATGCTCTTTCTCACGCTGAGGTGTCAGTGTGAACATATCGTCAGGTCAGCCATTTCTGTGAACAACATGGTCAAGAACCGAACTGTTCGCGGTGAGAGACGCGCGAGAACCCAGGTTTGAGCGCACTTTCAGTCGGAGTACGTGCTCTGATGCTCATCACTTGTCTGGGAGCCTAAGGACCGGCCGGCAATAATGTCTGCACAGGCCAAGTGCTTCCTTTGCCTTCTCATCTTCCCCATGAAGGCGCATTGTGCAACTTTCTTAAGCGTTCCCCCACCTCATGAGGGTCTAAGTTCCAACCACAAAAAGCAACTCCCCTAATCATGTCGTATGCTAATATTAAAAATAAGTTTGAGTGCAATTCCCTTGAGGGATAAAGAGGGAGATGTGCGCAGACCAGGACATGTTTGTCCATAAATCATGGACCACTATTTTATCATTCTGTATGTTTACCTTATTTCTTTCAAGTCTATGTCCCCACTAGCATGTTCGCTTTTCACATGCCAAGTTATTATTTGTTTTTCTTCTAGTGACACTGCCATATTTTTTTTTGTCTTTTCACCAAATATTCACAGCGTGGTTCTCTATATTGTGTTGTACAGTAAATATTGATTGATTGATTGATGAACCATGTCAGGGCTGCTGCCGACACCCCTGTCCCATCCTCCATGTGACACACTGTCACTTGCCTACCTGACCAGCCTTCCCCCACTTCTTCCCGGGGCTGTGATGCAGGTGCGGGCCAGACGCAAGACGACATCGTCCCACTGAGAGATGCCTTCCCATCCGGCCTCTGAACACGAGACGCCCCAGGAGCTGCTGCCCTCACCGTGCAGAGCTGGGGAGATAACAGACACCTGAGAAGGCAGAGAAGAGGGATTCTGTGCCAACCTGCCCCCCGCCGCCGCCCCCCGCCTCTGGAAAACAATTTCCGATAAGCATTGTCTTTATATTTTTAAATGTATTTTAACTGATTTCAGAGAGGAAGGGAGAGGGAGAGATAGAAACATCAATGAGAGAGAATCATGGATCCCAGTGTTACAACCAGAGCGTGTACCCTGGCTGAGAATAAAACCAGACTTCATGGTTCATAGATCGATGCTCAACCTCTAAGCCATGCTGGTTGGGCTATCCTGATCCTTAAGAGCAGAAAATGTGGCGGGGGATGCTAAGAGAGTAAGCTCAAGGTCTCATTGAAATCAGCTCTTAATGATCGTGCTTTCTCTCCATGCAGGTGCCAAGCAGCCCTCACCCTCCTGGCGTCTGCTAAGCTTACATTATTCCAAAGCGGTGTGCAGGCCTGGACGGCAGGCTCCATAGCGCTGCAGGGAGAGCACATGTAACCCAAGGAAGAACACTTAAATGACATCTGGCAATGCCGATGTTCTCTCCTCTGGGTGGGGAACCTTTTCCTGCCAAGGGCTGTCTGGATATTACGTCATTCTCGGGCCATAGAACATTATCAACTTAACAATTAGCTCTACTTGATCAGACATTTGATAGGCACTCACCCCTAGTGCCTTGACGGAGCCAGACCAAGTGATTTCGTTGGCCTTATACGGCCCAAGGGCCAGACATTCCCCACCCCTACTTTTCATGAAGACAATTTTACGTGCTCACCAGTAAAAAAAAAAAGTAGTTTCAAAGTTATGAACACAAATAGATAAAACGCACCAAATTTCCCTGGACAGACTATACAGCCCTTTTATGTTTTAAAAATAAAAGTGAATCGAAAAGCAGACCGGTAAGGTGAATCAGAGCTTGTAATTCAAAAAAGCACCGATTTATTGATTTTTTGGGAACCTAGGAGGCTCAGCATAGGAACATCTCTCTTCTGAATAACCCTGGACTCAGGATCCACAGCAGATAAAATGAGTGGTGTTGAAACTCATTTTCCTCAATAAGTTTGTCAGTAACTAATGATATACTTTGCTCTACTTACTAGACATGATCTTTTAAAGTAATTTTTAAATTTTACCTAGTTTTATTAGGTGATATTTGATCTATGAAATTGGCACATTATACATTTGAAATGTATTAGTAACAATGTTCCATGCATAAAAACCATGAAACATGAACATGAGACAGTCATGAACCCTCCAGGCAGCGGGGAGGGGGGGTGGGGGTGGGGTTAATCACTGGGACTACATCTACGCTCGCCTCCAAATCCTATCCACCTCCAGCTCCAAAAGGTAACCAATCCCGCCACGTTGGGCTTATTGTTCCTTTGCTTCTGAAACAGCTTCTATCACAACCGTATCTACCTCCAGGTTTGGAAGTTTGTGGTATCATTGCCGATGGGTCTACAACTTGTTTTTCTCACTCAAGGCTGTTGCTTAGCACATCGTATAGTTGCATGTAACTGTAATTAGTCCGTTTTCATGGCTACCTAATATTCCATAAGGTGACTCTGTAACAATGTTTTAACTCAAACCTTATCAAATTGTTTTTTTCCCTCAAGTTTTAAAATTGCAATTAGAAATATGTTCATTGTGTGTTCAAATTATTTCTATTTTTAAATTTCTGCTGAATGTCCAACAATTAAAAGGTGAATGGAATTCTCCAACTCTGGGGATTTATTGTTTTGTTTCAACCACTTTTACTGTATATATTTTGAAGATTTTTTTTTTACATGCATATGACTTGAGAATTGTTAAAACGTCTTAATGAATCTGTCCTTTTGAGATTATGTAATAACCACTTCATTCCTCCTTATGTTGTTTTACTTGCTGAAGTTGATCAGTCTTGAATAGAACTGCTGTAAGTTGAAAACATTACTTTGCCCAGCTGTCCATTCTTCTCCACTCCGTCAGCGTCCCATGCTCTTTAGCGATGGCCCTTAGAAGACTGAGTTTGAAAATGTCTTTTTTTAAATTTTTTAAAATATATTTTATTGATTTTGTACAGAGAGGAAGAGAGAGGGATAGAGAGTTAGAAACATCGATGAGAGAGAATCATTGATCAGCTGCCTCTTGCACCACCCCCACTGGGCATGTGCCCGCAACCAGGGTACATGCCCTTGGCCAGAATCGAACCTGGGACCTTTCAGTCCACAGACCGACACTCTATCCACTGAGCCAAACAGATCTCGGCTGAAAATGGGTTTTTTAAGCTGAGGGCTAGCCCCTGGCTTTAATAAGCTTCCCCAGAAACAGGCCGCGGCAAAGCTGTGTGCTACGGCTCTCCTGGGGTGCAGTCCCGGGGGGGCAGGCGAGGAGGAGAAACTGAGGCTCATCAGAGGGGTATTTCTGAATGGATCACAGCGTGGCAGCAGAGTTGGGTGTTTGTGGTTGTAGGAAACCTCCAGAAAGGCCACATGAGACTCCTGCCACTCAGCACAGTCCCCCAGGGGCTGTCTCTCACTGCTGGCTCCCTCGGTTTCCTGTCTCTCACTGTCTCTCACTGTCTCTCACTGGGCAGCATTCACACCCATCACTTCCGGGCCCTGTTAGCTGGGCCCTCCAGGTAAATGCTGGGGAAGCCAGAGCCTCCCCAGGGCCTTTAGCAGACAGGCAGAGGCAGGGCCTTCTTGCCACCTGGGGCGAGATATGGCGGCTCCTCCGTGCATGATGGGCTTCAGGGCCATGGAAGGTGTTAGAATTTGCTGGAGCCTCTCCCTGCACCACGTCACCAGGAAGGCAGAGCGGCCTGGAGGTGCAGGTGGCATCTGCAGAACGCAGGGAGTACACACCCGAGCAGGCACCACACGCAGCGGCCTACAGTCACCCCCACGTGAGGACAGGTGTGCACACTTCCTCTCTGAGGGCTGAGGGGCAAGTCCAAGCCGGTTGGGAGGTAGGGAATGGTAGGAAACGGGAAAGTGTAGTTTTAGCAAACCATCGTTACCATGCTCATTGCTACAGCTGGTTCAGGGCTAGAATTAAAGGATGTAAGGAATAAAATGTGCAGAGAGGGAGAGGGAGAGGAATAGAAATTCAGAGAGGAGAAAACATGGCCTTATGCTAGGCTTGGAATACTTAAAACTTGTAAGAAAAATTATGTTATTTCTAGTGTTTTCTTACTTTCATCCCCTTCTCACTAACCAGATGGCCAACATTTTTCACTTGTTATGGAATTGATCTTTTTAACATTTACCCCTTCAAGAGTACTTTCAGAATAAAAAAAATAGTTTTTTAACTCCTATTGTCTGTGTCCACGAGTTATGCATATGTGCATACAAGTTCACTCTTCCCGCCCACCTTCCCTCCCTGCCTTCCCTCTGTGGTTCCAGGCTGTCTGATGCTTCCATGTCTCTGGATCTATTTTTGTTCATCAGTTTATGTTATTCATTAGATTCCACATATGAGTGAGATCACTGATACTTGTCTGACTAATGAAAATTAAGGTCCTGATACTGTCAGGCACTCTGCTAGCCACTGCACTGGGTGAGGGCATATGCTTAGGATTATTAATCTCCCTTTATATCTGTGGTTAAATTCTCTTTCGTACATCACACTAAAGGCTTCTCTTTTTTTATTGACTAGTGTTTTCTGCCATTTGTCTCTTTTAATGACCTCTTCGAAGGCACAGCATTTACATTTATTTATCATCCAACTGTTTTTCCTCATTTATAAATCATTCATCTACAACGCTATCTTGATTTATGCTTCCAGGTTTTTCATATGCCCCTCTTCCATAATTATTTCTAGCTGCTTCGCACGAGTGATTCATTGGCTTATTTTCACTCTGTCTTGTTTAATATAAAGTCGCTGAAGCATTTCATGTTCTTCAGAGGACAGTTTGGCTGCGTCCACTGGTGTCAAACTGTCTGTAATTACAGCACTGGACCCACCTTTCTCTGAGTCAGGAGCTGTTCCCTGGTAGAGTGGCCGAGCTCTGGCCGTCCCCACTGCCCTCCCCACTCTGTGCTCCCTCCGCTGATGGCGACAGACTGTCCAGCTGCTTCCTGCTCCCTCTGGCCACAGGTGTTAGCAGGTACCTTAACCCCACAGGACACGGGAGAGGACCTGCTGGAGGGAGGGCGGGAGGCAGACCCCACTCTGCAAAGGAAACTTCTTCTCGGAGCCTGCAGTGGAGGCGTGAGGGCGAGAGGGCTGGTGGGGGCTCACCTGGCCCCAGTGGCAGGCTCAGGGAGACCTGTGTGGAGTGAGCAAGAAGGGGCCTGGGCCCCTGACACTGAGGAGCGGCCCTACCTGCCCTGATGGCTTATAACAGAACGGACTTCCGTCTCACTGAGCAACTACCATCCTGAGGCCCTGCACTGGCAGCTGTAATTGTAACTATGGCAGGCAATCGTTTTTAGTTTCATTGCATTGTTTTCAAACAATATAGAATGTACAATTTCTGCCCAGACTTACGTTGACAGAATTTCAGTTGCCCAATAAATAATTGAGTTTTGTAAATATTTCCTGTATTGTTTTCAAAGCCATAAAACTGAGTCTATACAAATTTTTATATATATATATATATATATATATATATATATATATATATATATACACACACACACACACCCACACACACACACACATATATATATACACAATCTGCCTAATTAATCACATTACCACTTACCATCAAACATGACTTCTATGGAATATTAGTAGGTGAATCTCAAAATAAACAGTGTCATGGTCCCTGTGTGTTCGCTTCCTGCCTTTATTGGAATGGTCAGTAAGAGACTCCGGGCTGCACTGTTGGAATCCTAGCTCCCCGAGTCCCCGGCGTGTGAACAAGGGCAGCCTAATGAATCTCCATTTCCTTAGTGTCCATGGAGCAAACAGAGCCTGCCTCCCTGGACAGGAACCTAGAGCCTGGAGAGAGCAAGCATTCTTTCAGCAGCTGTGCAGTGCATACACATCGCCTATAAAAGATTCTGAGAATGAACGGAGTAATGGGATCTGCTTAATATTGCTCATCCCAGAATTTCCCAAATTTACTTGAGTGTGAGGTTCTGTAGTCATAGCCAGTTGGGGAAAACTGTATTCTATGGAATATCAGCTTTGGAATTGGTGAACTGGATGATTCAGATCCACTGCATCCCTGGGAATTCTTCACCTGAACATGCGGTAACTGAATGCGATTTTTGGGAGGTCTGCAACTCCTGGCAGTTAATATGAATGTGCACACGTTTCCTGGGGAAAGAGCCACAGGGTGATCTTATTCTCATATTTCTCCATGTCTTTTTATGTTTCACTGAAACATCACAGGCTAAAAATAGTATTCGTTACCTTCCTCTTTTTAAAATATATGTTTATTTCAGAGAGGAAGGGAGAGGGAGAGATAGAAACATCAATGATGAGAGAGAACCATTGATCGGCTGCCTCCTGCATGCCACACACTGGGGATCGAGCCCACAACCCGGCATGTGCCCCTGACCGGGAATCGAACTGTGACGTCCTGGTTCCTAGGTCGAGGCTCAACCACTGAGTCACACTGACCGGACTCCTACTTTTTTTTTTTTTTTTAAATATATTTTTATTGATTTCAGAGAGGAAGTGAGAGGGATAGAGAGTTAGAAACATCGATGCGAGAGAATCATGGATAAGCTGCCTCTTGCACACCCCTTACTGGGGATGTGCCCACAACCAAGGTACATGCCCTTGACCAGAATCGAACCCGGGACCTTTTAGTCCGCAGGCTGACGCTCTATCCACTGAGTCAAACCGGTTTCGGCGGACTCTTACTTTTTAATGAACATTTTCTCCTCTTTGTTGCTGACCTCTTCAAGTTTATCCTCTATATTATCATGAAGCTTTTTGGGAGTATCAATGGATTTTCCTTCTTTTAGTATAATTTTGAACTTCTTTACAATCCTTTCTGATTTTATGTCATCCCCTTACCATTTCACCTGAACACTGTATCTCTGAATGACTTTCTCCTTCTGCTACCTAAAAAGCAACGATTTCTTGTGTGCTTTTTTGAATGCTGAATTGTTTTCAGCTATTTCCTTCTGATTCCTACATGAAGTCATTTTTAGAAACAAAGCCCTTTTCCTAGCTCGTTCAGATGTTTTCTTTCCATTGTTTGTATTTCTTAGGTTCAGGTCTGGCCTTTATTTTATTTGTGTTTCCACATTCTCAAACAAAAGAACATCTGACTCCACTTCACATGAGTCTGTTGATGGTGAGACAACCTTCTTCCAGCACATTTTCCAACAATGATTCTAAATAACCTTTTCAGATACAAAGCTGATGGGGGGAATGATCCCTAATATGTCCCCTGTAACAATGCCTCTCAGATTTTGGCCATGATTTCTCCCTCATTTGACAGAACATCTTTTTATATCCATGACTGATACGCCACATCTTCAAAATAATGCCAATAGCTCTGCATAAATTATCATTGCAATAACTCAGCTTATTAGGTTGGTATTACTCTGATACACATACTAGACAAGGACATTAAGAGAAAATTTCAGACAATAGTCCTCATGAATATAGATGTAAAATTATGCAACAACTAGTAGTTACTAATGTTATGTCTTTTGTCTACCTTTTGTCTATCTATCCTAACAGCTAACTGGCTGCATGGTATTTTTCATTTCAATCTTTGCAACGTCGTCTCCCTCTTGCTTCCCATTCTTTCTGTCACTGTCCGATTTCAGAATCAATTTGTCCCCACACCTTTACACCCCGATTTTCACTGTCCTCCACCAGCATTTTCTTCTGAAACCCAGCACCTCATCACATCACTGTAGGATTCCAATAGTCTATACTCCTCTATAAGCCGGCACTCCTATCCAGCACCTACAATTCTCCGTTTCTAGTCAACCCGCTTTTCAGGCATTGATACCCCTGAGCACAGTGAAGGCTCAGTCAGGGCAATTCCACCATCTTGCCCTTCTTCCTAGCATTCGGGTCTGTGCATATAGCTCCCTCTCCATGAAATCTCAGCCTATTAATATCTTATTTCTTCTTCCAAATTTTAACCTCTCCACTGTTTAGGCTCCTGTCCTATTTGGTTTTACATTTATCACAGTCTACCTTGTATCAGGCTGCATAGAGCAGTTATTGTTTGTGACACATATTAGGATTATAGCAAATGTTATCAGGCCTTCTTTTCTGTCTTTGGCATTTCCTGGCTTTCTGATAAGACTATAAAACTTAAGAAACGTGTACAGCCAGCGTGGCTCAGTGGTTGAGCACTGGCCTATGAATCAGGAGGTCACTGGTCAGGGCACATGGCCTGGGTTGTAGGCTTGATCCTCAGTAGAGGGTGTGCAGGTGGCAGCCAATCCAGGAGGCAACCCAAAACATATTTTTCAAAGAAACACCTGAAGAAACGGATTCCCTGACTTCTCATCATTTGACACAGCCTTGTCCATACACAAGTGTTAGCTTACTAATTCATACTTGACGGAGCAGATTTAGCGGTAGGTTGCAGTGTTTCCCAAACTTCTCTCATGATGAGAATCACCTGGTGGAGTTGTTAACATACAGATTCCTGAATCCCAACTAAGAAGTGCTAACTAGAATTTTTGGGAACATATAGGTAAAATTGTATACTTAACAACTCCACCAGGTGATTCTCATCATGAGAAAAGTTTGGGAAACACTGAGTTAGAAGAAAGCAGGTTACCACCTGCCCCTTTTTCCACGCGAGCCCCAAGCGGAAAGATCTGAGCCTGTTTCTCTGCTTCTGTTTAGCAGCATCTTTTAAATGTAAACTAAATCACACGTGTCAAAACGTGTGGCTATTCTGCATCCCTGATTCTGTCATCTTCTTGTCCAATGAATAAAAGCATCTTCACACGTTGGGCTCGCTCGTGGCTACCCTCACTTACAGTCTTGGCGACTTTGATCCTCGTCCAGCTCCCAGCCTGCATAGGGCATTCTTCACAATGCACGGGAGCATCTAATACACACACAACTTCAGACGCTGACAGTCTCACTCAACCACAGAAAGTATCCTTTATTTTTCAATTTATTGCAAAATATACAGGACACGGCCGAATACAGGGGTAGGCAAAAGGAGGTTTACAGTTGTGAGTATGGGAAACAGTTTATTCTTGTATTATTATTTATTCTTGTGTTATGTATATATTTTTCCAGATGAACAACTGTAAACCTACTTTTGAACACCCCTATCTATGCTTACTCATACACACAGAGGCAAATCATTTTAGGCTAATGTCTCATCTGCACAGAAAATCCTTACCTTCGATTAGAATAAATATGGCCTAAGAATTACTCCTCTAAATATGTCACATCTAAACTCTTTTACTCTTTTTTATATTGCTCAGATTTATGTTTTAAAAATGCATGTTCAAGAGGCAGTGTTGAAAAGATCAAAGCCTTTGATACCCAAATTTGCCTTAATACTTTCTAGGAATCAGACATGCATACACTAGAAATAGAAATAGTAAATAAAAATGTTACAAACCACAAATTTGCTTCACAAAATCACCACAGATGGTGTCAAAATTCCTATTTCCTCATTGTATTAAATCCATAAGATAGAAAAATAAGCCACAATTTTTATCAAATTCAAATTAGCAGCACATTCAATACAGCTTATAATTACTGGACATGTTTGCATTCAGTATTAATTTAAAAAACACTGTCCCAGCTGGGTGGCTCAGTTGGTTGGGAGCATCGTCCCAAACACCAAAAAGGTTGCAGGTTCAACTCCTGGTCAGGGCACGTACCTGGGTTGTGGGTTTAATCCCCAGTCGGAGCACTTATGGGAGGCAACCAATCCATGTTTCTCTTTCTCTCTGTCTCCTTTTCTCTTCTTCTAAAATCAATAAACATATCCTCCAGCAAGGATTAAAATATATATATTTATTGAGCATCTACTGTGTGCTAAACATTGTGTAGTAGAAGATGAGTGCTTTCTTATCAAAAGACACAAACAATTTCTGTTTAATTTTAACGAGAATAGTTTAGTGGGGAAATGCAATCAATAATTTTTCCCTCAACCTCAAAACAATTAAGTTGTCCCTGTTCTCAGATACCCAACTGGAGTGTTTCCAACTTCCCTAACGTCTCTATTGTGTTATGAATAATGTTTCTAGCTCACTAATTTTGCTGCTAATCAAACACTAAAGAGATCCTTTATACTTTCAATATTCTTTGAAGAAAAGCCCTCCCAAAATATGCGCAAGGGAATTATAAGTTCATTAGTGTACAGTTTTTCAAATCTTGGATTCATGGTTCATTATGTTACCTCAGAGATAAAAACACAAGTTAACATTTATATGACAGTAAAAAGAATTAGAATTAACATCTGATTATGAGTTTTAATTTTTGAAATTAATCTACAGGCATCTCTAATTTAAATAATTCAAATCAAAAACTAACTTTAATATTTTATCACAAACAATACTTGAAATCAAAATTAGATCCATTTAGAGCAATGCTTTTTCTTTTCACTTTGTAATTTTTATTTTTTTTATCATACATCTAGTTTGTAAATGCTTTCATTTAAAATAAAACTCACAGAATTAAACAAGAATAATGCTTTTGAAACACTAAGCCTCTAAAAGAATATATCACACACACTCTGAATAAACTTGCAAAGTACTGCCTTTTCCTCCCCATATCCAAACATTTCATTGGAAGTTGGCTTCTGTTTCATAATTTGGAGTGTCCTCAGAAACCAGTTTATTAGCATCACAGAGAGAAACAATAACCAATCACAGGATTCCACATAACGAGCTTGCCAGGTAAACATTTAAAGGCATCACAATTACCACAATGTCTTAACCACGAGGCAAACATCAGTCCTAACAACTTATACTGAATCACTCCAGAGCAGCCTGAGAATGTAAAACCCACTCTTAAAATTCCACCCAGTCCATATCTTTATGGGGTAGGGTGAGGAATGGAAGGGGAGGAGATTGTTAGCATCATTTTGACACTCAGGTGTACAAAATGATGCTGGGCAGTCAGGATGAAGATACAAATAGAAACAAGGAAAGCAAGAACCTCCATGGACCCAGAACTTATCATATACAGAAACTATAACATACTCCCCTAGAGACACTGAAGACTCAGGACAACCCCAGGAAGATCTTATCACCTCTCAGCCCCAAAAAGTTGACCGTTCACCAACCACTATATTTCCTTTTGTTGTTTTTTTTAATCACTTGCAGATTCTGAACTCTGCCCTTGTGTATCTTTCGATTTCTGCTGACTCAAGAGTCTGGCTATTATTTTCATCTGTGACATCTAAGATAGGGCACTTCTTAATCAGATAAGACTCACCCACGCCACAATGATGCAGATGGGGCCTCAGACACTCAATGCCTGTGGCAGACACTGGCCATTGCGACAACCAAAAGTACCTCAACACCTTGCCAACCTCGCCTCCTGGGCGTTATCTCTCCGCACCACCCTCCGGGAAGAACTACACAGCGCAATGGGCAGCATCAGCTTCCTGCCTCGCTCCGGCTGACCAATGGCTCCAGTCACAGAGCACAGCAGGTGGCACTGTTTTGCAAATATCAGTTGCAATCTGTTCATTTGATTGAATAAAAATAAAGAGACCATAGTCTAAACACGTATTTCAACAAGAGCACTTCTGGGCACTGCGCATGAAAAGATGCCCAGTGCCATTGGTCATTGGAGAATGGAAATCCAATCTCAGTAAGACACACTTTACACCCATTAGATGGCTACGGTGAAAACATGGACAATAACAAGTGCGGGTGAGGCTGTGGGAATACATTGCTGGTGGACATTCAACATGGGGACTTGCGTGGAGAAAGAGTTCAGCTGTCCGTCCAAGAGTCCAAACAGAGTTCCCACATGACCCAGCATTTCCACTCCTCGATGTGTACCCAGGAGCACAAAAATGTCCATTCATCCTGAAACTGTGGTGTTTATAGCAGCCCCAACGTATTATAGAAACAGCCCCAATGGCCATCACCAGAACAAAGGGTAAGCAGTGGGTGCTGTGTCCACACGATGGACTAGCATTCAGACATCAGGAGTGGATTCTAACTCACGGAGAGCTTCTCTGTTCACACACTCCCCACCAGAAGGACATGGCAGTCTCCTCTGGTGTGCGCTGGTGGGCAGGAGGGTTGGAGAATACCTCCTTAGGGTGAGCTGGGGTTGACTGGGCATAAGGAAACAATGGACAACCACCCAGAGGCAGGCATCACAGGAGGAAATGAGGACCGAGATAAAAGGAGAGAGTCTGCAACTGGGGTCATGAGGACTCCGCCCTGACTCTGTCCTGCTGTGCTCGAGACGGCCATAACGGGGGGTTGAGAATAACGAGAATGGCTGTTCTATGACAAATAAACCTGACCCCAGAGAAATGAGCCCACAGGTGCAGACATTATAAGAGCACTCAGTGCCACAAACGCCCGTCGTCATCCGGAAAGCCACCCAACGATGCCAGACTCAGGCCGGGGCCTCTACTACTACAACCTTTCTTAATAAAAAATAAAAATAAAAAATCAGAGAAGAAGGGAAATGAAGAACGAGATAGAAACATCAATGATGAGAGGGAATCATTGATTGATGCCCCCACACTGGGGATCAAGCTTGCTATCCTAACATGTGCCCTGATGGGGAGTGGAACTGTGACAGCCTGGTTCCGAGGTCGATGCTCAATTGCTGAGCCACGCCGGCCAGCCTCTCACGACCTTTCTGATCAGCAAGCTTCCCGTATCCGAAACGCATTTCCTAACTACCCTACAGTGTGTGTGTTCTCATGGCTCGAGAGCCATCCTCGGATCTGCAGTGCTGTTTGCTACTCCAGCGCAGAGGGTTTTAACTGATGTGCGTGCCAATCCATCCCGCAGACACTTTGCAGCCCGGGGAGTTGCAAGCTCACTGGCTGCCACGGAGGTCAAATACTCCAGGGTACGGCCTCCACTAGCTTAATTCTTCACAGCAAATTAGAAACGGGGCTCCAGCTGGTGCTAGAGAACAAGACAGACTTGCCGTCTGCGGACAAGCTGCCGCGTGGATCTCTGAGTCTTTATATTCTTCAAATAAAAATAAAATAAAACGGGAGACTCAATGTCCCTCCACCCCCAGCCTCATTCTTTCAGAGGCAAGGCTTTCTCAGCAACAGCAAAATCTGGCCACCTAATTTCAATCCACAATTCTTGCCAGGGATAAAAATAAAAAATGATTTAAACAGCAACCTGTAAAATCCCCTTGACGACCAGCTGTGCCTCCTATTAGTATTAATGGGAGCGACGCAGGCATAGGAGGAGGAGGGGAAGGGAAATGCCACCTTATGCTTTCTCGTGCACCTTAATGTTTTCACAGCGAGTCTGATTACAAGGGCTTACGTGAGCGGCAATTAAACACGGATTGATTACCAAGTACGATCTGTATGCCAGGCAGCATGCAAATGGCAGTGAGATTCTCAGAGAGGGAACGGGATACATTCTTCTCACATCAGACAGAGAACCACATATTTTTGAATAGTAAATGTTTTTGTGCATGGAGGAAAGAAGTCTGCTTTCAGTTGTGTTTTTAAAAAGTATAATGAATACATTTGTTACCCAATGACAATCAGCTTTGATTCGTTTTAGAAAGAATAAATGAGCCCGGCCGGTGTGGCTCGGTGGCTGAGCATCGACCTATGAGCCAGGCAGGCACAGTTCGATTCCCGGCCAGGGCACAGGCCTGGGTTTTGGGCTCAACCCCCAGTGTGGTGCGTGCAGGAGGCAGCCGATCAGTGATTCAGTGATTCTCTCATCATTGATGTTTCTCTCTCTTCCTTTCTTTCTGAAATCAATATATATATATATATATATATATATATATATATATATATATATATATTTATTTTTTTTTTTTTTTTAAAGAAAGAATAAGTGATATTTTCTGCAAATCATGCTTCCCTCTCCTGCTCTGGACTCCAGCTCTCGCCCTGCTGATGGGCCATCGGGATGGAAAGTCCGTTGTTCAGTCACAAATACACAGACTTGGGCTCCAGTCACAATTTGAAGCAATATTCTCTTCCCATCAGATTTCGGCGTTGGAGGGAGAATGTGTACTTGGAAGCTGAAAGGGAAGTGACAGGTGGCTTGAGGACCTGTCCATCATGTGCCAGACGCCATTCCAGGTGCAGGAGAGACCACGGAGATCTCGCCATTCACGATCTACCAGGAGCAGCTGCCCAGGCACTCGGCACGCACCAGTAAATTCAGTGATAACATCCGTGTGTGTGCGCGCGCGAGCGGCCAAGACACACATTCAGGAAGACGTGGATGGTGAGGTATCTGTGTGGGGACCGATGGATGGGGGAGTTCAGAGCTTCACCCTTGCCGGTGTGTGTTTGTGTGTGTGTGTGTGTGTGTGTGCGTGTGTGTGTGTGTGTGTGAAACATGCTGGTCCCACACTGAGGAACGGTCGCCTGATCTGTATCACGCTGACACTGACGCCAGGAGAAAGGAGTAGAAGAAGGAAGAGTCTGCTAGACAGAGCAGGAGAGGCTGCAGAGCTGGGAGCGGAGAGGAAGGGGGAGAGGAGACCGGAGGCACAGGGATCTCCGGGTCGGGCAGGCCGCGGGGGCCACGCCAAGGAATGTGGGTTCACCTAACTCTCAAGGAGACACCGTTGATTTTCCAAACAAGCCAGGTGATGGAAATGCGGTGCCAGCCTTCACCGGGATTGCTACTCAGAGATGCGTTAGAGACGGGCTCTGCCTTGGGATCTGCCATTTCCCCCTGCACACTGCTGACCCATCACTGTTTGCAGTCCTCCACGATGGAACAGACAAGAGAAACTGCAATGAATCATCTTGCCAGGAGATCTGTTTAAAAATTAAAGCCAGCAATTGTGCCTGCCTCCGGTACGGTTATGAATGGCAGGGAAGCAAGACAATCCGGGAGAGAGGTCTGTGGAAGGGAACATAAGGAAGAGGACTCAGGCAGCTCACCCCTCCCAGGCGGCCTTCCTGCAGACTTCCCAATGGGAAGACCTCACGACCCCCAGGCGTCCATGCTAATGTTTGATCGTTTTGACAGAGAGGCAGCTTTTCGTACATCCAATTCAATGCTCTCAGAATTTATTAACCCCATTTCCTGACCTGATGTCAAAATGGAAAACAACTGCTCCCTATTCTTATTTTAAAACTCTTCAAATAGCGTACCTTGTGCAAACTGAGCTTTGTCTTCCTTAGGTTGGTCTCAAATTATTTAACCTTTTTCTATTCTTACTGCTTTTGCCGAATTTTAATAGTCTTAGCCTAATTCATTTAAAGTATGAATCGCTCCTTTTATCAATGCACCATATAAATTATTTAAAGATTTGTGTGATATGTTTAGGAGTTTAGCTTAGTTCAAACAAGGGGAGAATAAGGACATGGACTTTTAAAATATATGTATGTTTTACTGATTTCAGAGAGAAAGGGAGAGAAAGAGATAGAAATATCAATGATGAGAGAGAATCATGGATCGGCTGACTCCTGTACGCCCCACACTGGGGATGGGGCCCCCAACCCGGGCCTGCGCCCTGACGGGGAATTAAACTGTGACCTTCTGGTTCATAGGTCGATGCTCAGCCACTGAGCAACACCGGCCGGGCAGAACATAGTCTTTATTACATTGTGTACAATCTGTGACTTAGCTCATCACCTAGGCATGATTTACTTATATGCATCAACCACAAATATACACATTTATTCAGGTTTAGGTTGATACTATAGCCATATATATAATTTCCATGATAGTTCTATGTGTAATGTTTTTTCTTATTATAGTACAGAAAAGCAGTGATATAGGTGGTATCATTCCCAAAACTCAGTATTAGTGTAGGTCATAGACATAATAAAATAGTATAGAATAGATGATAGATGGCAGCTAGGTCAATAGACTGATTGACTATCTCAAGGCAGAGCAGTGATAGGAAAGGAGGCTTAGGCGAGAATCCAGGCTACGCCAGCTCTGTCTTGTGAAAATGTGCAGTCTACTTACCGAGCCTGTGTTCCTTAAACTGTGATAATTACTACACGGTCCAATGCGCTCAGCAAAGGAGGAACTGGGGGAGTTGGTTAGCACCACTCTCCACGAAGAAACCCGAACTGCACTTTATAATTACAAAGTCCACAAACGCCTAGCATTGTTTTAATAACTCCCGAGTGGGAGTGGGTGGGGGGAGACCAAAGGGGGGAAACGGGGACATCTCTAACACTTTCAACAACAAAGATAAATAAAAAAGGAAATTCCAATAAAAGACACACGTCAGCTCCCCATCTTTAAATTCAGATGCTGAGGCGGTGAGTCCGGAATTGTGTGTCATGTCTTTGGCATAAGCAGATGACCCATAAGGCACTGCTCTTTATTAGCCCGGAGTAAGTGAGCAAGCATGCCTGGTTTAGCAGAGGCCACTGCTCAGCCACCAGTGGGGCCGGGCCAGTGCAGATGGGCAGGTGGCTCCCCCAGACGCCATCCATCCACAGTCCTGCTGCAGCCAGTGTGGGCCAGGAGACTCTCCCCAGAACAAGAGTGGGTGCCAGGATCCTTATGCTCCATATACTCTCTCAGCAAGAAACATTCGGTGGCCTTTGCAAGGAAAGGATGGTGCCAGAAGGATGTTCTTGCTTCCATATTTTGAGTGATGTTAAAAAAAAAAAACCACTTTCTTGACTGAAAGATGTATTTGATCCATTGGGGGGGCCAATAAGGAGGGTGCTGAGGGGGGGGAATCATAAAGCACTTAAGAAAAAACTTGTGTGCACAGATGGTTGAAATAAATTATGGGACTCGGTAAAAGCAATTCAATTACTTAGTTTTAAAATCCATTTGGACGTTTATCAGAGATCCCAATGTGAAATGAGTTTGCATTGCTTGGGAACGTCATGCTAATCATCACCCCATCCCTCCACCCTATACCTCCCATCTAAAAAAAAGGAAAAAAAGGAAAAACTAAAAGAAATTCTTTCAATTGAAGTTAAAAAAAAATAGATTAGTGTATGAGTCCTGTGATGGCAAATACACATCCACACCCCCAACATACACATACAGTGGCACACATATGCAATACATAAGTTCTTCTAAAAAAAAAAAAAAGTGAAAGAACTTCAGGAATGGTTGCTCTGCCTGAGATACAAACTTCCAAATAATTGTTCCCTGGCACTCTAAACATCAAATGCAAACGTTAAATAAAACCAACAGCAAACACACACTTTGGTAACGTTTTCAAAAGACTCGGAAGAGACTGCTCAGAGCACTTGAAAACAAAACAAAACTGGTGAAACTCAGTGTGTTTAAGACACGAAGTGAAGGAGTGGAAAATGGTTTTGGCTTCAGGGAAAAGACTCCGGGCACTCCACAGGAGAGCTTCCACTTATCAAATATTGCCCAGCGAGTGGCTGGGGCGGGGAGCCTGGCTCAGGGCGGGCGCCGGCGTGGCGCTCTCTGACGGGCACACGCGAGGACATCAATTTAAACACCCGAGGGGGCGTTGGGGCGAGGGCAGCTGGGAAGGTACACAGACATGCTGGCTTTTAGTCCCTTCGCTCGCCCAATCAGCACACAGCCGAGGCCACCTGCTTATCGCCAGACACTCTAAGCTGAGGATGCGAAGATTAAAGACTTCGTCCCTGCCTCGAACAACACCCTCTGTGCAGAGACAGGCACGTCAGTGTACCATATCCGATATTAAATGCTGATGCAGTATAAAAACTGACCGGGGGCTATACCTACAAGCTGTTTTATGCAATCCTCAGAAATAGGAGTTGAGCCACCCGGCCAGCAGGGCTCAGTGGCTGAGCATCCACCTGTGAACCAGGAGGTCACGGTTCAATTCCCGGTCAGGGCACAGGCCAGGGCTGCGGGCCCCACGCCCAGTGTGGAGCGTGCAGGAGGCAGCCGGTTCATGATTCTGTCTCATCATGGATGTTTCTCTCTCCCTCTTCCCCTCTCCCTCTCCCTTCCTCTCTGAAATCAATAAGAACATCTCCTATGCTGATAAAAGGGTAATATGCTAATTAGGCCGGGCATCTTCCAGCCTCAGGTCCTCTGGTCCCAGCTTGGGGGGATGGGGATGGGGATGGGGATGGAGATGGGGATGGGGATGGGGATGGGGAGGGGGATGGGGATGGAGATGGGGATGGGGATGGGGATGGGGAGGGGGGGGCCCGGGAGGGAGCCCTCAGGTCCTCTGGTCCCAGCTTGAGGGGATGGGGATGGGGATGGGGATGGGGATGGGGATGGGGATGGGGATGGGGATGGGGATGGGGAGGGGGGGCCCGGGAGGGAGCCCTCAGGTCCTCTGGTCCCAGCTTGGGGGGATGGGGATGGGGATGGGGATGGAGATGGGGATGGGGATGGGGAGGGGGGGGCCCGGGAGGGAGCCCTCAGGTCCTCTGGTCCCAGCTTGGGGGATGGGGATGGGGCTGGGGGTGGGGGGCCCCGGAGGGAGCCCTCAGGTCCCCTGGCCCCAGCGCTAGGGCTCAAGGGCAAGACGCCCACTCGCACGTTAGCCCTTCCCCCTAAGGCTGCTCCCTGGGAAGTGTCAGGGCCTGACATGTGCCGGCACCGGGAGGACTCGCGAGGCCTCCATGCGGGTGCTCCCGCGCAGGGGACGGAACGGGCCTCCTGCTGGCGCCTTTGCTCCTCGGCAGGGGCGTGTCTAGGCGACGGCCCCTGTTCTACCATGAACTGTCCCCCTGGGCCCGTGGGTGCCGGGCCCTGCGGACCTGGATGCCGAACCCGAGCCCGGGCCGGTGCGGGGTGACGTGTGAACAGGCGCGGGGAGCGGTGCGGCGAGGACGACACCCGGGGCCGCGGTGAGGGCGGACGGCGGCCCAGCCCGCCGCCCTGCCTGCCCGTCCGTCCGTCTGTCCCTCCGCCCGCCGCCCGCGCACTCACCTCGGCGGGAGGCCCGCGGCCCGGTCCTCGCGCTTCGGGCCCCACACGCACCGCCGCGCGGACACGGACCGCGGCGGCCGGGGGCGCGCGGGGACCGGCCACCTCGCGGCCTCGAGCAGGTCTCGCGAGAGTCGGCCCCGCTGCTCCGGGAGGAGCACGTGCCGCCGCCCACGCGGGAGGTCGCTTCTGGAAGGTTCCACGGGGCGTATTTGAGGGCGGCGGCGGCGCGCGGGGCGACGGGCAGCGGGAACGCCCGCTCCGCCCACAGTGGCCACGGGCCCGGCAGGCCAAGGCCGCGTGGCCGCCGCGGGGTGCGCACCCGTCAGCCGGGCCGGCGCGGCCTTTGTGTCTCTTCCTGCAGGAGCGGCTGCGGGCGAGCCGCCTTCAGGGAGCCGGTGCGGAGCCCGCGGCCCCTGAGGCTGAGACGCTCCCGCGGGCCCCGTTCCTCCGCCCCGGCCACTCCCCGAACACTCGCTTGGGACGCTCCTCGCCCGCCATCGCGCCGCTGGCGCTTCGTGGGCTGTGAGCGCGGCGACGCCCTTTCTCTGTCAGCGGGGCGGCCTGCGTCCCTGTGCGGCCGGCCCCGCGCTCCCCTCGGGCCGCCCCCCGCCGGGTGTCCGGGGCACAGAAGGCGGAACCGGCCCGCAGCTCCCGGTCTCCGTGGGGACTAGGCGGGGGACGGAGGGGTGAGACCCGCGTGAAACCGCCTCTGGCCTCACCGGCCGCCCCTGACCTCACCGGCCGCCCCTGACCTCACCGGCCGCCCCTGACCTCACCGGCCGCCCCTGACCTCACCGGCCGCCTCTGACCTCACCGGCCAGGCTGCCAGCGGGCGGCAAACTCCTCGGGGCACAGAGCCAAGCGTCAGCGGTGCGATGGACATGTCTCTGGAGAGCCAGGCTTTTTAAACTTAAACTTCTTCGAAGGCCACTTCCTCAACACAGACTCGCCCAAGGCTGTAGTGTCTTTGTGGAAGAGCCACCCTCAAGGGGCCACAGAGCCGCAGTTTGCCGACCACGGGCCCAGGGGCTGCCTGACCATGCAAACAGAGAACAGCGGCGTGTCCCCGCTCCGCATGGAGGGGGCTGAAGACGGGCCGCGACAGAGAGAGAGCCCCCGACGGAGTGACAGACACCGGGCTGGGATGCAGGGTTTGCTTCCCCGGCGCTCACGGGAGGCATGGAGCTCTGCCCCGTCCGGGTCGGCCCTGCTCAGTGACCGTGGTTGGTGGTGGGAAGTGCTTTGTTTTGGTTTCCAAGGGACAAGGGTGAGGACCACCCGGGCCAGGCTGTGGAGGAAATGACTGAGGCTGAACCCACAGCGGGATGGGGCTTGGTCCATTTTTCACACATTCACCAACGTGACTACCGATCGGGCAGTCATCCGTGTCTTGCAGTCAGAGTGATACTTCCAACCTCATATGTGATCGTGTTGCTCCTCTGCTTCCGAAAAACCTCCCCGCTTCCCACTTCCTAGAGGGTAGATTTCAAAATCCTAAACTAACACTCAGGCTGTGGACGCGTGCGTATCCCTACAGCCCCACCCTGATCCTTTCCCGCTGCCTGAGCCCCCCGGCAGCCTCCTCCCCCTCTCTCAGGGCCCCTGTGGCCCCAGGACCTTTGCACAGGTGACTTCCTTGCCTGGATTGCTTTTAATTGTCTTCTTCTCTTTTTTATTGAATTTATTGGGATGACATTGGTTAATAAAATGATGTCGGTTTCAGGGGTACAATTCTATACTACATCATGTGTACATTGTACTGTGTGTCCACCACCCCAAGTCAAGGCTCCTTCCATCCCCATGTGTCTCCCTTTTACCCTCTCCCATCTCCCCCCTTTCCCTCTGTCATCACCATGCTGTTATCTGTGCCTATGAGCCTGTGTGTGTGTGTGTGTGTGTGTGTGTAATCCCTTAATAAACAGACAGTCATGCACCTTTTTAAGGATCTCTTCCTCCTCACAACGCTTTCTTACCTCCTATGGTCCTTCAGATCTCAGCAGCCTGTTGGTCATTTCTTCATTTCTCAGACATCTCAGTCCCTCGCTGTAACAGTCCTGCATTGTCCCTTAATATTGTCACACAGGAAATGTGACGTTTCTGTGTGATAACTCAATGAGCGTTCATCTCCCTAGCTCAGGTAAGTCTGTAAACCTCCTACCCACACTCTGCATTTCACCCCAAAGCATGCGTGTCAGTCATACTCATCAGCACACGGGTCAGGCAAGGCAGCGGTGGGTTTTCCAGAACAGGAGCACTGGAGAACATGCCTTTAAATGTTAACTAACAGGACAGGGCATCGTGCAGTTTATCAAACACTGTCCCGTGCCTTTTGCCATTGGATTCTCTCCATAAGCCCATTAGTGATTCCACCTGCTCAAACTCATTCTGTGGCTATCGGTGTTTGGAGAGAGTGGCTCAGGCTTGGTGATGGCAAGGGCGATATTTTTATTATCCACCGAGGCATCACGGAGATCCAGCACCATGGTCGGCAAACTGCGGCTCTCAAGCCACATTCGGCTCTTTGGCCCCTTGAGTGTGACTCTTCCACCAAATACCACGGCCTGGGCGAGTCTATTTTAAAGAAGTAGCATTAGAAGCAGTTTAAGTTTAAAAAATTTGGCTCTCCAAAGAAATTTCAATCATTGTACTGTTGATATTTGGCTCTGTGGACTAAGGAGTTTGCCGACAGCACTCAATAAATAATTGTTGAGTAAGTTTCCGGTAGGGATTTGGGTTCTCTGTGTTATTTGTACTTGTTACAGTATTACATAATTTATAGACATATATGCAGCACCCACATATGTGCCTGTAGAGGAGTGCTTATATAGGACACACGGTATATGTAGTTGAGTGAATTATACCAAGTTCATCCATACATAAGGACTTTTTTGAGTAGGAATGCTAGAAATATTTGGACCCAACTGATTTTTAGTTTTTATTATCTTGATCTGTTTGGACAGGAGTAAAGCTGGCCTTCGGAAAGCATTTGAAAACATAGTTCATATGACCAATCCAGACTTATGACATTTTGGGATAAAATCACCTTCCAAAGAATGTCTGGAAAAAAATTACTTAATGCTAGACTATAGAGGGGGGACAATAAAAAAAACACATGGAAATCTGAATTTATATTGTTTCTAAATTTGTGCTTCTGGATAATTTTTCAGAAATGAAGGGCGAATCCCAAGGCTTCCTTCTGTCTGTGGCGAGAATCGGAGTGAATAACAATCACCTGTGTAATGCAGCTACTCGGCAGAGATGCACGTAGGCGATTTGTTCAGATGCATCTATCAGATGAGCTGTCCCTCCAGGGCCGACCAAACAATGAGTGCGGAACACCTGATATGTGACTGAGCCTCCAGATGGAGGGACAGCTTGGAAATGCCAGCATAATTTACAACTTTTAGGAAGTGTGGGGGGAACGCATGTGCAGTGAGCTTTAAACAGGCTGGACCATTTACAGGTGCAACTGTGTTTAATGCGGAATTTCAGTGGATGTCACATGCTATTAGATCCAGTCACTGATCACAGGGATAGGCGTGGCATGTGAGCAATGCGAATAGATGCCTTAATTAAGCATCGCAGAACAGGAGGCATCTGTTTGGTGAGGTGGGGGGGAGGGGATCGTAGGATCGCATTTGAATTTTATATTGGATTATTGAGTGTCACAGAAGAAGCTCTTACTTTGGTAAAGGCTGCATACGCTGGGCTTATCCTCTGTGAGTTCAGAAGAAGAGGAATCACAGAAGCCACATATGGGCAAGCAATGTCTGACTCTTGGGGACCTTGGACACCTGCACCATAACACCACTGAAGTAGCGATTGCTCACATAAGGTCTGTATTAGAAAAAGGGACGGGCCGTTATCTCTGGAGGTTAGGAAATTGACATTGAAGCTTTCTGGTTAAATTGGAGAAGGAATCATACATATGTTATGATTATGTATTATGTTATATATATGCATTATATATGTGCATATACATAGTGTATATCCTTTTATTCTTGGTAGATAGATAGATCTTCAAGAGGATATAGATGACTTCAGAGGCATGGTGTGGTTAACTAGGAAGTCATTGGTAGTGTTTGTGATTTACTTGGTTTACCTGGTAAAGAGCAACCGGAGTTTCTAAAATGAACTGTGCGGTGCCTAGAAGGGCTTGAGAATCTACTATGTTCATGCAACCACCAGGTGTTCTTGGTCTCGCATGTTTCAGTCCTGGACGAGGAACTTAACAGCCAGGAGACAGCCAAGGCAGACATGGGCCCCGCTTCCTGGAGCCCACATTGTAAATGGGAGCCAGGTGGTAAACACGGCTCCCTCAGCTAGCCATGCTCATGCAGTCTGACAGGGCTGGATTGCACATGGACAGGGCCAGGTGAGCCTTGTTTTGTGGTGGGGGGATGGGTCAGGGAAGGCTTCTCTGAGAATTCAGGGGCAAGAAGATGTGGAGAGTGCTCCAGGGGTTGGACAGGTGCCAGCAAGATGAGTGCTGGGAGGAGGGAAGACAGATTGCCTGTGTTTGGAACAGCACCAGTCAGGGCAGCAGAGGCCAGGCCTGGGTAAGCTGGGAGGAAGGGGGCCAGGTGATTCGCAGCTCACGTGGCACTGGTCTGAGTGGGGCGGGAAGAGAGAGTCTGGAGAACGGCTCTCCTCATGCACAGGTGAATCTTTTCTGGATTGAGACCGCCTCCAAGTGAAACCACTTTCCTGCCCCAAGCGAGCTCTAGAACCAAAGTTAAAGAGCAACTAACTCTTCAAAAGAGCTTAACCTTATAGAAGAATTTTTTGAAAAGTCACCGGAATGGATTGTTCTGCAAAAATACAGCCTAGAGTTCCTGGCACCTGCAGCCCTTCCCACTCACTACCTGCCCTCGTGGCCACGGAGTTGCTGCTCCCAGGGCTTGGCCGCCTTTGACAAGGGAGTGTCCCCCACACTCACCCTGTAGCTCAGATATGCACTTGCCCTGCTCCAGGGTCCAGAGCCCGGCCGCCTCTCAGCGGGATGGGGGCAGGGACCCCACCTCCGCCCTGAAGTGCAACCTGTGCACCTGGCGGAGGTGGTGGGGGAGTCAAGAAAAGGAGCCGCCTGTCACCCTGAGCGCCCGCAGCTTTCACCTTTAATCCCGTGGGTGGGCCGCCCACCTAGCTCAGCCTTGAACTGCAAAGGGCAGTCGCTGAGCCAGCGCTCTCCCGCCCTCCCTTCCGCCCGCGGAAGGAAAACAAGCGGCCGGGCTGGGGGGGTGGAGGGGCGGGAGGGTGGACCCCAGGGCCCAGCGCCCGGCCCTGCACGTGAGTCTCCCGGCGGAGCGCAAAGCCCCGCCCAGAGGCGTGTCCTCTTACATTAGCCACGCCCCTAGGCGTACCATCCCGCAGCCAATAGGGAGCGTGTCCTTTCGTGTTAGCCCGCCCCTGGGCGTGTCTTCCTGTGGCCCCGCCCCCGCCCGAGGCTTCAGGCCGGCCCCGCCCCCGCCGCTGCCCCGGGCTTCCTCCTTCCCCTTCGCCGCACTCGCCGCCGCCCCGGAGCCCGAGCGCCGCGGAGGGTCAGTCTCCAGGGTCCCCGCTGCAGGCGCCGCCATGGCCCCCGTGCTCAGCAAGGACGCGCCGGACATCGAGGTACGGGCTGCGCGCTGGCTCCAGGGCGGGAGGGTCCCTGGGGTCCCCGCGGGTGGGCACCGGGAAGGCCTGGACCACCCACCCCTGCGCCCGGGGGCGCGGGAGCCGCGGGAGCCTGGCCTCCGGGAGGGAGGTCTGCGTGGCGGCCGAGGAGGCCGGGAGCGGAGCGGGTGCCCTTGGAGCGGGCGGTGGGGGCAGGTCAGGGAGCCGGTCCCGACCCGAGTGGCGGGACTGCAGGGCGCAGAGTTGCAGTCCGGGGGGCTCTGCAGGCTCCCAGCGGGCTGCCCGCGGGCGCCTGTGTGCTGCCGCCGGCCCGCAGGGTCCGCTGAGGATGGCCGGGTGCGGCCCTGCAGGACAGCCGCGCGGCCGAGGCTGCTTACATCTCTGAGAACCGAGAAATGCCAGGAGCGGTCTTCTCCCCTCCGAACAGCTCTGGCTTTCCTCCTGCGCTGTGTTCGGTGAAAATGTCATCTATCTTTCTGAATATAAAGTCCCACCTGAAACGGTCATTTCCCGTGAGCTCTCCCGGGACCTCCGAGGGTGTGTGTGTGTGTGTGTGTGTGTGTGTGTGTGTGTGTGAGAGAGAGAGAGAGAGAGAGAGAGAGAGACTTAATTGTGAAAGGGGCTCCAGGTGTGCACACTCTGGGCACGTTTCTGCCTCAGACACTGCTGTTCAGAGAAAGGCGGTTTTCTTGGAGACCTTTCTTCCTGTGAGTCTGATGAGATCTGTGTTTGCACACGTGTGTGTGTGTGTTCTTTAGAAATGACAACAATGTCCTTTCGTCCGCTGTCAGTGGCTTAAGTAAAAGTTTAAAACCACCTGTTTGCAGAGTCGCTGCCTTTGCCACGTTTTGTCTCTGCTGTTGGCGGAGAGACGTTGGTGCGAAAAGCCCATTTTAGTAACAAGCACCACGGTCGGTCCCCCGTGTGGGCTTCTTCGGTGGGTTTCCTGGCAATTTCTCCTGTAGACCATGTACTTTTTCATATGGATCAATGGAATAATTTGACTAGTCCCTGTTTGTGTGCAAAGGGTAACAGAGGCCGGATGGACATTCTAGTTCTTTCTGTCCTTGTTACTTTGACCCTGACCAAACCCCTCTGCCCCCCCCCCCCCCCCCCAGTCAACAGTAAAGAGTCCCTCAGTGTCAGTGCTGACTCAGAAATGAGAGTGCCAGAGGCAGCTGGCTTTGGCTTTTGAATTTCAAAATGGCACGTTACCTGCATAACTGATCTCTTCCTCAGTCTCTCTTAGGCCAGAAATCAGTTCTTAGCCACACCAAGGTGAAAGATGCCCGTGACACTCATGGGCCTGGCTTCATGTCCTGTATTGTTCCAGCCGAGACCCTGTGGGAAGCCAGAGCCCTCAGCTGCCCCCCACCTGACTTTAAGTCTGTGCAGCTGGTCTGCCTGCCATTCCTGTGACCTAGCACAGTGGCTTTTCAGCATTTATGTCGTTCAGGAATGCAACAGCCTTGAACCAGGAACCTCTCTGCTCACACACCGACCTCACTTCTCCCTCCCAGTCAGGCTGTGAGGCAGGAGCGAGAGGACCCTGAGGGACCCTGAAATCCGTCTCCAAAGACAGTGAGGAAGACAGACACCGGCAGCCCAGGGGAGCGTGGTGAGGCTCAGATGTCCAGTTGTCCTGTGGACTCACCACACAAGTTCACTTTGGTTTGAAGATTCCGCATGAATTAGGAAGACTCGGTGTTCGATCCAGTTCCAGTGCATATGTTCCTTGCATGGATTTATTAGTAAGCCCGTTGTCTAGAGTTCCATCTGACTGACCACCGCCTTAGTCTCCAATACTTGGAGACAAGAGTGATAAAAAAATTATCGCTAGGAAGCGGAAAACAAGTTCCCCTGATAAATGTGAAAGGAACAGAAGGTGTTGGTGACAACCTGCGGTAACAGTGATTTAATTTCCCCCAAAAGCTACTTCCCGACCCTCAGGGCTCATCCACGCAGTCAAGACACATCCTTGTCTCCGAGGGAAACTCACTGAGGTGGAAAACGTTGCTCTGTAACCCCTCCGTGATCTTGAGCCTCGGTCCAATGTCCTATGGGGGTTGAAAGGTTGGGAGCTTGAGAAACAGCCAGAGCACGCCAAACTCCAGCCTGGAATGTCCCTGAGCAGGAAGAGGGGCCAGCAGGGGTGCATCAGAAGGTCACAGAGACCAGGCCCGGGCCTGGCTCATACCCCGGGGGCTGTTGTCATTGCGGTCATGGGCGAAGGTGCAGAGCAGCCACATTTTGTTAGTGTGGTTCTGATCCTGGATCTAGAGCTCACTGCCTGGGATTGTGGTCTCATTCAGCCCCTCCTTAGCCCTGAGGCAAGTTTCTCAAATTGCATAATCTGTTGAGTCAGGAAAAACAGAGGTGATTAGCCAACAAAAGTGCACCTTGTCAGGAAAAAAGGACAGTCCCCTTAGAAAGTAAAAGTATAGCAACCTATCAGGAAAATCAATGCCAATCAAACACTTAACGTTTGGAAGTTCACCAACAGTAGCTAGTTTTTTGTTTTGTTTTTTCTGGAAGTTAGTGACTTTGCGGACTCACTCTTTGAATTCAGCTGAGTGGTGTCAAGGATGGCTTTGAATACAGAGCCTCCTGGGAGGTGCAGGCTTCCCAGGCATGCCCCTGTCCTGCCTGCCTTCCTCCCCTGCCCTCAGTGCTGCCTCCACTGCTGTTTGAGTTGGTAGTAAGTGTGATATCGGCACCTTGGAAAGCGTTCGCCTTTGTTCATTGTCTGGATTCCCTCCCACTGACACGGATAACTGAGGGGGCTGCTGACTGCAGCCAGCCGGGGCCGGTGGCTCAGTGATTGGAGCATCGTCCCATCAGTCAAAGTTCTCAGGCGTGATCTACGTCAGGGCACATAACAATAAAGAGATGTTTCTTTCTTTCTCTCTAAAGTCAATAAAAATATAAACAATAAGTGAAAGTGTATGCTTTTACATTTTGGTAAACATTTTCAATCGAACTGTTGAGTCAGGAAAAACAGAGGTGATTAGCCAACAAAAGTGCACCTTGTCAGGAAACAGATATTGCTGCCTCCCCCTCTGCTGCTCCCACAGTCAAAGTCAAGGTCCAGCCCTTGAATCATGGAAATGTGTAGCGAGGGGTTGTCAGCTCACTTCAAATGTGCCCTGAATGAAGAGTCCACAAAATCACAGCGCGCTTCCAGGCGAACAAAAGCAGTCCGAATGGCCTGGACTGTGGATTCTAATCACTGCAGAAGGTAATGGAGAATTGTCTGTGTTTATTAAAGAAATGAGATAAAAGGATATATTTGGAAAATGGGACTGTAATGGGAACAGCTTTTAAGGAGCATTTTGACAAAAGGAAAGACCATGAGTTACAGAGGGCAGAGATGACAAAAGGTGGTTTCAGAATGCCCTTTGTCACGGCTGCCTTTGCCCCGAGGGAGGCACGTGGGTCCTGGATTAAACTTGGCAAGAGCCGAGTTTACCTTGGTTTACCTTCCCTTGTAAAGTGTTTATTCCATGGACAAGTAACAGCGAGCTATGGAAAGGCTGTCTTGAATTGTGAAGGCTTTTACTTCTTTACTTTTAATTTTAAAACTTCAAACCTGTTTTGTGAGTTTCAGCTGCCCTGCCTTCTTTAAGCTGCCCCCGGATCACACTTAAAGCCCATCTCCTTTCTACGGAGTTCAGCTGGCAGTAGGAATGCATCTGCTGGTGTGATCTGGAGAGCTATTTCACCCCAGGGTATCGTTGTTCCTTTAAGGGACTTCACATTTCTATAGTTAAGCATGGTCTGACCTATATTTATATATTTATATATTTCAATCCAGTTAAAAAATTCTACCTCCTCTATATGAATTCAGATGACTAGGTTTAGTAGCAGTTTAATTAGAAGCTGTGAGATCAATGATTAGAGATGAATCTATCACGAGGAAGGTGTTTAGCTTGGATCTACTTCATCTGCTATTTACAAAATAAATAACTTTCTACCAAAGCCCGAGTCCATAGCAGGTTGTGTTGACTGACGGCCTGATTGTAAACATGTGCTGGGAGTCAGGAGCCTCCTTTCTTACATCTTGGAAGAAAAGGCCAGTTTGGGAAAGCTGAACATTTACAGTAAGGAATTCCTAAAAAGTCCAAGAAGATCTAGGTTTAAAATCCTGAGGTAATGGCATGCCCTTTAGCAATCCTGTCTTCACTGTCTGAAAGCAGCATTTTTCCCCAAATCTGGATATAAGCTGGCAAACTACCCAAGAACCGAAAAAAAGATGTTCCAGTAAGGTAAACACGGCGGGTCTCTGGGGGAGAACCCTCAGAATGAGCACAACCTTACATTAAAAATTAGGTGCCCTAAAATGAAAGACAATGAGACCGAAAAAATTTAAGTATTAGCATAGTAATGAAAGAGAATTAGAGAGCAGATCTGGACCAGGCATTAGTGGGCTGAAGAGGAGATAGAAAAGTAAGATTTTATTTTCCCGCCTCTCATCCACATGGACATAATGACCAATGCAGGCCCCAAACCTTTACTCCTTAGCACGCAAGGAAGTTCTCCGGTCTGTATGCTTTGCTTTAATTCAAAAGCATTTAATCCGGCATCCTGAGATTAAACATTTATCTATCATCGGGGTTTTAATTTTCAAATGTGACTTGTTTACCTCCTGAACTTCATTTGCTCTTAATCCTCTGTGTCCAGGCAGGAGGTGTTCAGACATCAGAGTGGTTGTTCACAGACACCCGGAGCCAGTCACCGTGGAGATAACTCTTAACAGGATTATGCCCGCCCTGCGGTGTAGAATGCTTACGGCTTCCGTTATTAAAACGTTACACGGGCCGAAACCGGTTTGGCTCAGTGGATAGAGCGTTGGCCTGCGGACTGAAGGGTCCCGGGTTCGATTCCGGTCAAGGGCATGTACATTGGTTGCGGGCACATCCCCAGTTGGGGGTGGGCAGGAGGCAGCTGGTCGATGTTTCTCTCTCATCGACATTTCTAACTCTCTATCCCTCTCAATTCCTGTCTGTGTAAAATCAATAAAAAATATATTAAAAAAAAAAAAAAAGAACACAAAAAACAAAAGAAAAAACAAAATGTTACACCGGCAGGTACAAACCTCTGCACTTACGTCAGCCTATAGCTTTCCTCTTGGCCCGAACAGACATCTGTTGATGTTTGCAACTCGGGCTTTGGTAGAAAGTTATTTATTTTGTAAGCATGGCATCAGGTTTTATTCCATGGGTTACAAAAAGCATTGCATTAAAACAGGCCTGGGTTCAAATCCTGACTGTATTATATTTTATTTGTTTATTTGTGAAGTCCTCACTCGAGGACATGCTTAGAGAGAGGAAGACAGAGATGAGACACAGAGAGAAACATCCATGTGAAAGAGAAACACCCACCAGTTGCCTTCCAGACATTCCCTGATCGAACCTGAACGCTGGGCTCGTACCCTGAGCAGGAACAGAACCAGTGGAGTGGGCACCTTCTCATTGCCAGGACGACGACACTCAATCAACTGAGCCGCTCCGGCCAGGACTGGCTGTTTGTTATTGTGTGAGTGTGGCCAGCCCTTACCTGGCTGTCACCTCTCCCTCTCTCCTTGGGGTTTAGTTTGAACTGCTTCCTGCAGGAGGAGAACACCAGAGGGTAGCGCTTTGGGGGAGACCTGGGGGCGCAGGGAGACCCCGGAGGCTCTGCAGAGAGTGGTGGGTAATAAAACAGTGGCGAGGTGGCACCATCTGCATAAATCAGGCCGGGTTGACGTGTAATTTTGCTGGGTCCCCTGAGAGCTGGCCCTCGGGGCGTCATTATTGATGGAGAGGTTTTTCTTCAAAGCGGCCCATGAGCAGCGCCTCCAGGGGACCCTCATAAGCACTCATAATATCAATTCCCAGCACCTGGGAGGTGGGGACCCAGGCTTCACTTTAATTATTATGATCGAGGCAGGGGACAGACACAGAGAAATAACATTATTAGAAGCTCATGCCCGAAATGTGTAATCTGAACGAGAGCCCCCAAGTGCACGGGGTTCCTTTTCTGGGTGCAGAATGCGTTCTCTCCAACTCCCTCCCCTCCCCTTTCATTAGCAAATGCAGTGTGTGCAGGTGTGCTTAGAAGCCTAGAAAAACTATTGGAAGCTAATGTGCTTGCTTAGAGAAGCCAAAGGTTAGTCCATTTTGTACCAAAACATAATGAGTTTTTGTTTGTTTATTTGTTTTTTAATAATTGTGTAGGCATTTCTTTTCAGGAAAGGACAACTCCATATCCCTTCTAAATGTCATTGAGAATGCCGAGAAATAATCTTCAATAAAGCACTGGTTCTGATCCAGTCCCCAAACCAGTCAGAACCACCAGAAGAACCAACCCACTGCAGAGTTGGGGGGAGCAGAGTTGGGGTGAGCAGAGTTGGGGTGAGCACTGGGGGAGCCTTGCCCCCCGGTATATAGATGGGGATAACCTGGGGAGACAAGCCCATGCCAACGACTCCTTCACTCCAGTCTCCAACAACCCAGGGGCAGCGAAAGGAAGCAGGCTCCTCCAGGGAAGGTGGAGGGGCTGTCCTGGCTGAGAAGGGTCAGCTGTAAGTCCAGGGCCAGCAGATTAGAGTTAAGAGAAATGGGGGGACGGGAGGGGAGGCGGTCTGGCTCTGAACACTGGCAGCAGGTTTGCCCCTGCTGCCTTCCCTAAAACCATGGCTCAAGCAACAGCCCATGCACCCAGAGGTCACTGGTTCAATTCCAGGTCTGGGCACATGGGGGCTCAGTCCCCAGGAGGGCATGAGCAGGAGGCAGCTGATCAATGGTTCTCTCTCTCTGATATTTCTCTCCCTGTCACTCTCTCTAAAATCAATAAAAACCTATCCTATCTAATAAAAGAGTAATTTACAAATTAACCATCACTCTGCTACACCTACAAGCCACGCCCACCAGCGAATCAGGAGTGAGTATTCAAATTAACCCAACCAAGATGGCTGTGGCCACGGAGAGAGCAGGAGGGAGGCTTGGGTTTTCCCAATGATGGAGAAAGCCAAGCTTTCCGTACACCCTGGCTGGCCCAGGCCTCCGCTTGGGTCACTGGGGAGGTGGGGGAGATGGGAGAAGTGGCGGGGGAGGAGGGGGAATGAGGAGGAGGGGGGAGGGGGAGTGTGGCCGGTCTGCAAACCACCACAGGCCCCTCGCCCAGGCCACCCCACACCCAAAGGGAACCCCCACCTTGATCCAGGACACCCTTCAGGGCAAACCACCTGGCCCTCACCCATGCACCAGGCCTCTATCCTATCTAATAAAAGAGTAATATGCAGATTGACCATCACTCCAACACACAAGATGGCTGCCCCCATGTGGTCAAAGATCTGCCCCCATGTGGACACAAGATGGCCACCACAAGATGACCAGCAGGGGAAGGCAGTTGGATGGGACCAGGCCTACAAGGGAGGGCAGTGGTGGGTGATCAGGCCAGCAGGGGAGGGAAAATGGAAGGGACCAGGCCTGCAAGGGAGGGTAGTTGGGGGCGATCAAGCCTACAGGGGAGGGCAATTAGGGATGACCAGGCCAGCAGAGGAGGAAAGTTGGGGGTGACTGGGCCTGCAGGGAAGGGCAGTTGTGGGGGACCCAGGACTGCATGGGAGAGCAGTTGGGAGGGACCAGGCCTGCAGGGGAGGGCAGTTAGGGGTGACCAGGCCAAAGAGGAGGGAAGTTGGGGGCAAACAGGCTGGCAGGGGAGTGGTTGGGGTGATCAGGCTGGCAGGCAAAATCAGTTAGGAGCAATCACGAAGGCAGGCACGTGAGCAGTTGGGAGCCCACACTCCTGAATTGGAGAGGGTGTATGCTGGGCTGAGGGGCCTCCCCCTCCCCCTCCCCCATACATGAATTTTATGCACTGGGCCTCTAGTGTCCTTTATAAATCCATGGTGCTTTGCTCCTACCCCACCCTAAACCACACAGTACCCACTTCACAACCACTGTCTCCAGTACTTCACCATCCAGATTCCTTGACTGCTCTGACCCTCTCCAAACTCAAAGTGACACCAGACTTAAAATACCACTGACTTCTACAGGAAAAGCTAATAACATGTGAACTGTTAGAGAAATCTAGAGATCGGAATTTCATATTTGTACAGTCTCAGAACTTCAGAGGGCACCTTAATATGTCTTTTGCAGTGAAAAAGCTGATGCCCATAGAGCTTAATTAAATGTGCTCCCCAAGGACAGCTATCCAGTCATGATTAGGACTAGAAATTTTACCTTTGTGTCTATGACATGGTGCTTTATGCTTTTGTTTATATTTGTAATCATCAAGAAAAATTATATATATATATATATATATATATATATATATATATATATATATATATATAGCTAGTGACCAGAATGCCAGAACGATTGGTTGCTATGACACCCATGGTGGCCAGCAAACCAGCCCCCAGGACCCCTCCCCCCAGCTGGCCTGCCCCTAACCAGCCTTTCCCACCCCAATCCGGGGTTCATGCACTGGCCAGGCCCCTTTCAGCTCTTTCCCCTGGCTGACCCACTCTTCTGATCACTCTCTCTGCCCCAATAGGGGGCAGGGCCTGCTGGCCAACCTCCTGCAGCCCCTCCCAACCCAGCCCCACCCCAGATTGGCCCCACTACTCCGCTCATGGGCAAGGCCAGCTGGCCAACCGCCTGCGGCCCTTCCCCCCAGCCAACCCCATCCTCAAAGAGCTCCCATCACCCCAATCAACCCACAGCCCCTCCTCTAAGCCAGCTCTGTCCCAGATTCCGCCCCCCCTCCAATCAGGCGGAGCCAGCCCGCCAACCACTCATGGCCCCTCCCCCAGACCACTGGCCCCCATCATCCCCCGTTTGAGGGCGTGGCCAGCCAGCCCACCATCCACAGCCCCTCCCAACGGCCAGCCCCATCTCCAGTCCTCATCATACTGGCCTGTGGCCCCTACCCCCCAGCCAGCTCCACCCCCAACCACGCCTCCACACACACCAATTGGGGGTGGGCTGGCCAGCCAACCTCCCATGGCACCTTCCCCAAGCTGACCTGAACCTAATTGGCTCCAATTGGGTTGGGCAGGCCAGTCAACCTCCTCCTGTCTCCTAACAGCCTAGCCCTGAACAGTCCCTATTGGGGCTGGGCTGGCCACACCCCACCTGTGCACAAATTGGTGCACTGGGCCTCTGGTATATTAAAAAGCAACACTGAGAAAAACATGGTCCTCCTTACAGAGGTGTCTCAGAAAGAAGGAGGCCAAGGGCATGGAAGGGTGGGAACAGTGTGATCAAAAGTCAGCAGTAAACGGGCGATAAAACCCACGCACATGAGCCCATTTGATGTGGTGGTTTATTCAGACATCAAAACACAGGGCATGAAATGAGAACTCAAAGCAGGCAGCAGGGCGGTCCTTCAGATGTGACCACTTCCCCACTGGGTGCCTTCAGTTTTCTCCGTAAGACGTTTCCTAGTCTCCTCTCCCAGGATCCTTCACGTGTGGGCAGGGAGCGAGGCCTGAGGCTCCGGTGCCTGGGCCAGGTGGTGGCAGTGGGCAGAGGGGGTGACAGACCGTCAGTCCTTTCTCATCGTGGTGTCACTGGGCAGCCCTGCCCTTGGCCGGGCTCCTTGGACCTCTAAGAGGACAGATCCCGTACTTGCTGGAGGAAGCAGGAAGAAGAAAAGGCAGAGGGACTGCAGGACTTGACCTGGTCAGGGGTTCTCTGCCTTCCCATTTTGTTCCCTTTAATTCTGGCTAGAAAACGCCACTTCGCTGAGCTCCTTGACGCGAAGGGCGCGGTTCTTTGGCAGCCATCGTGCATCAAGGGCTGTGATGGGCTAGGACCGTGGTCGGCAAACTCATTAGTCAACAGAGTCAAATATCAACAGTACAATGATTGAAATTTCTTCTGAGAGCTTCTCACGCCATTTCTTCAAAACAGACTCGCCCAGACCGTGGTAGTTTGTGGAAGAGCCACACTCCAGGGGCCAAAGCGCTGCATGTGGCTCGCCAGCAGCTGTTTGCCGACCACGGGGCTGGGAGAGCAAGAATGAGCCACGGTCTAGGCCCCCGTTCACACTGGAGGATTACCACAAATGCCATTGCCAGGGTGTGATCTACAACGGACTGCTATTTGCCTAAGCCTTGCCCCCTGGCCGCTTCAGTCCTAGGCCATTGGGAATGCGTTATACTACCATGGCAAAGACTTTGGGGTGTATATTCCATAATTATAATTTTCCACAGATACCCATTTGTCTAGCTCCCAGTTCATCTGGCAATGAAATGGATGCATCAGGGGCCTATGTGAATATTTGGTTTTGTAACTTAAAAAAACCTGTACCTCCATGTACACCGATGGCTTATTGGGTGGGGAACCTTATCTTCTGTCCAGGGCCGTGTGGATAGTTATAACGCCATGGGTGCGTGTGGGCCATACAACACTATCCACTTACACGTTAGCCTGCGCTGTTTGGCCAGGCATCTAATTAACACCCCTGCGGCTTTGGCGGGACCAGACCCAGAGACTGCTTGGGCCTCATTGGCCTGCAGGAGGGCTGGCCGTTCCCTGGCCCGGTTCCGGTGAAGATAACTTTTGGGCCTATTGACTCACCCATTTGCATCCACTTTTCTGGAAAGATGGAGTTTCACTGATTGGTTATGCAAGTTTTCATGGGATTACTCAAGCTCCCCAGGGCCTTGGGTCACCATGGAAACCAGTTGATTGACATGGAGCTTGGAGTTTCTTCCATCCTTGTGAAGGGATCTCCATTGAAATGTGTGACCACCTTGCCGCCCAGGGAATCCTGGGAGATTGTCTCCGAATCGGCCCGTGGTGTAGCAGTGGCAGCTTTAAATGTTGTTGACGTTTTGTTAGTATAATGGATGATCAGAATAACAGTGAATTAATTAATTCAGAGGGGCTTTCAGGAAAAGAGATGGTGTTCCTCACTGCTCTTCCCAGGGAGGAGCTGGGAAATGACTTCTTGGGAGTTGGGGGGGAGGAGCAGGGAGTCCGATGCTGAGTGGTTGCTGGTTACTGTTGGGTACTTAGGTGAGTATGTCCTCCATGCAGCAGTTAAGCCCTAAAAAGGTGGAGGTGGGAAGAGGGCTGAACCATTGGCTCTCCCCCACCATCGGAGCTGGGCTCCCAACGCCGTTGTCCAGTCTCCACCCGTCTCTACCTTTTTCCAGTTTGTACCAGCAGGACTCCCGATTTTAGTTATCCAGCATCATGTATGTTTCTGGTCATTTTTCTTTTCTCTATGGCCGTTCGCCTGCAGTTTTGGAAAAGTACACTTTTGGTTTGTTTTATTTTTAAAGACTGTATTGGGATCTCTGGGTCCCTCCTGTGTAGTTTGAAAATAAAAGACAAGGAATTTTATTTTAGAAAATAGAAGACACCAAATTTTAAGAGAATGCCTACAAGTGTTGTAAGTACTAATTTACAGAAGATCTCATTATTCCTAACCCTGTTGCTGTGTTCAGGATGAACTCAGCTGGCACAGGACATTGCCACGGCCTCGCCGTGTCAGGTGTTGGTCCTGCCTGTTTCAGATGCTGCTTTTAGCGGCAGCTGGCTTTGGAGCTGGCAGTGCACGGAGAGACATCATGCGTGCACGCGTTTACAGTCGATCGAGTGCTTCATCCACTATGTCGTAGAGGGTCACTCAGAATACTTGAGCTATTTACTATCCTGCATTTATAGAAGGATTGAATTTCATTTCCATCAACACCCTTCTTTACTTTTTCCAATAAAATACATTAAGTTTGTTATAACAGACTGTAAGGCAGAAGAAATCTGAGCCTGGCCAGGTGGCTCAATTGATTGAGAGTCATCCCAAACCCCAAAAGGAGGTTGCAGGTTTGATCCCAGGTCAGGGCGATCAGTGGATGGATCTTTCTCTCCCCTTCCTCCCTTCCTTCCTTTTTCCCTTCTTCCCTCCCTCCCTCTCTTCCCAACCCTCCTTCCTCTTTCTAAAATCAATAAATAACATCCCCCTTTGAGGGTTAAAAAAGAAAGAAATCGGAGCTGTGTTGTTAAACGCATTGTGCCTAGCCCTTCAGGCTCTCCCCGTACTTCCTCGGAAACACAGGACTGTGTCCACCTCCCGCCCTGCCTCTGTCAGCGGGAGCAGGCTGCGGCTAGCGGAGTACGGCCCACAGGCAGGCCTGTTAGTAATCGGGCAGCAACCTTGTTAATCCCCACCAGTCTTCCAGGAAGCCAGCCTCTCCTCCGTGCCGGGACAGTAACCTTCATTATCACTAATATTGCCGTCCCTGAGCAGGAGGTTGGTGCCTCCGAATGCATTCAGGTGCCAGGACGGCTGCTGGACGGTGTGGGGACCCGTCCAGCGCCAGGAAGTGCCTTTTGCCCGCCACCTGGAAGGTATTCCCGCGCTTCTCCCCCACGGAGCACAATGGCGGATTGTTTCCTCGGGCTGTGCCCCATTGCAGACAAGTCTTCAGAGGGAAATGGCTCTGGTTAGCATGCACACGCCTTTTACAAGATAGTCTACGAATAAAATAATAAAAGAAATCTCCCTCGAAACTGAATGCTACTAATTTGGGGAAATTATTACTCATTACCCAGCGATGCCACTGCTTAAAATTTATTTTCCGTGTGAGTCTGCAGTGACAGCTGAAGTGTGAGGAGCTTTGTGTGCGAGGTGACGGCGACAATTTACTCATCTCGAGATGCAGAGCATCTCCATGGCGATGAAGCACGCATAATGCTTCAAGGATTCTTTCAAACACAGGATCACGCCATCTTTCTGGGGGAAATAAAAGAAATCTAGCTTTATCCAACACAGCTCCGAGACCCTGAACTTCTGACCCGTCATGCCTCTCTCTCATTACGCATCCATTTCCTGATTTCTGCTTTCATCTGTGGCTTCCAATCAGAATTAGGGTCAGAGGCAAGATGAAATAATGAATAACTCAATATGTTTGGGACTTATTTATAGTAGTATTTTTAAAACAAATATATATCTTTATTGGTTTCACAGAGGAAGGGAGAGAGATAGAAACATCAGTGATGAGAGAGAATCGTTGATTGGCTGCTTCCTGCACGCCCCCTACTGGGGAATCAAACCTGCAACCTGGATAGGTGCCCTGACTGGGAATCGAACCCTGCGTGAACTCCTGGTTCATAGGCCGATGCTCCACCCCTGAGCCACACCAGCTGGGCTGGAGGCGTGTTTCTGAGTGAATTTGGGGATGCAGTGGAGGCAGGACACTTGACTTGGTCCTCACCTTGACGGCCTTCTACTTGGGTTGTCCTCGCGCCTCACGAGGTCTGTGTGTCCACGGACCTCCCTTCTGGCTCTTGACGCTGAGAAGGTGCCGCTGAGTGCAGCGCAGGCTTCCTTTGTCCGGTCCTCCCCGAGGTGCTGAGCCCCCGGGGAGGGGAGTCCTCCCGGTCCTTACACGCAGTGAGCTCCCAGGCTAGCGGGACACGAGGCACAGAAGCGGCACATTTCAGGCAAGCCGGGGTTTCACTCAAACCCATGATCTAGTCATGCATGTGGAATGTTTTTATGAATCACAAGTGTTAAGGATGCAGTTTCTGTTTGAATGGAAGCAGTGTTCCTTGACATTTCTGAGTTGCAAACTATTTTTGGTGCCTGAGCATCTGTGGCTTCTTCACAATTAAGGGGAAAATCTTAGCTTCTCAGATACGATGTCTGGATTTAATTCAAATCCAACAACTGAAAGGAGCCCGGAGCGGCTCTGGGTCGCTGTCAGATTCTTTTTCAGCCTGTTTGTCACTTGTGAGATGCCACCGCCCTGCCAGCAGGCACGGGGCCCTCTGCGTTCCCGAGCTCCTTCCACCCGCTTTTCTTTCCGGCGTCGCCGCTCCCCGGGAACCACACGTTGCTGACACGGAGGCACCTGTACTTGGTGGTTCTTCCCAACGAATGTCACGGTCATGCACTCCTCTAGCGCCTCCTCACCAGCGGCTCTGAGTGCGGCCCCTTTTCTTCACGCCAGCCCGCAGCTGGCAACCAGGTGTGAGCCTGTGGCGTAGAGAGAGGACAGACCTTTACCGTCTGACTCCACGTCTTGTCTGCGCGGCTGTCCACCCCAAAGCAAAACTAACCGCATTCTTCACCTGGACCGGCCAGCAGCCTCACGTCACACGCGTTAAAATAAGCACGAGGCTCATGTGACTGCTGCCCGCGGAGGAGGGACAGAGGCCTGACCGAGAGCGGAGGCTCTGCAGTTGGTTAGACTCTCTGTCACCTTCAGGAGCCTCCGGGTCCTTCTGTTTCCTTCTCTGGGGACTGGCGATGGCACGAAGGGCCTCGTGGGATGGTGACGGCGAAAGCCCTTCAGAAAGGGGCCCCCGCCATGAACAGTCATTCGGGGGAGGAGCTTTTAGCAAAATGGGATGGTGGGTTCTTTTCAAGTCAGAGGCACCAGGGCATTCAGAGAAAGCATTGAACGGTTGTCTTGTCTGAAACACACCCCCGGCTGAGGACCAGCCTTGGGATGAATGGAGTGGTGCCTCTGAGAAGTCAGGTGTCTGCCGGGTGGGAGGGCTCCACGCAGGGGACAATGGCTGCGGGGGAGGGGGTTTCCCAGCAAACAGTTTACAAAGGACAGTGGGCACGTGCTCATCCACACCCGGTGCCATATTGTACCGATGCAGGTCTGTGTGCAGGGAGCACCTATCGGCAGCCAATCAGCGCAGATGAAAATGAATCTTTTCTTCCTTCCATTTTTTTTTTCTTCCTGTGCTGGCGCGACATTTCCATTGATCATTTTTTGAAATGAGTGATTTTTGGTTTGGGATTTTTTGGCATCTTGATGGATTTCAAGAAAAATACTGACTTATGCTGATGCGACCTCCCATTTGTCTTCTCAGTGCGTGAACCATGTGCTCGTCCCTACGTCTCCATGCACTCTGGCCCGGAGCTCGTGGCCGGCCCGTCGTGTCTCCCACACCTGCTGGCCACGGACCCGCCTGGCACCGCGTGCGCGGGTTCTGAGGCACATGGTTAACAGAATGAAGGGAAGTGGCTGGAACTAGACGGCAGTGGATGGCTTTTGGTGGGAAGGAGTCAGAGATCCCTGGTGCAGGGCATGCAGCCCTTTCCTGTCCACGGGGTTCTGTCCTTCCACTCGGGGTCCCCTCACATCTGTCCGCAGTTCCCGTGGGAGTTAGAGCCCCACAGGAGGATAGAGAGCTAGGAACATCGATGAGAAAGAAACATCGACCAGCTGCCTTTTGCACACCCCCTACTGGGGATGTGCCTGCAACCAAGGTACATGCCCTTGACTGGAATCGAACCCGGGACCTTTCAGTCCGCAGGCTGATGCTCTATCCACTGAGCCAAACTGGTTAGGGCTAGAAAGAATCTTATTGCAGTTATAGATTTGATTTCTCTTTCTTTTGGAAACATCCCCTGATGGCAAGAGTACTTCTCCACACCCGTAAATAGCCCTTTAGCTGTGGCTTCTCACGGGCATGTCCGTTCCTCCCCGATGGACACACCGTGACCGACCTCCTGTCTGCCTGCCGTGGCTCTCCAGCTTCTCATCGCTATCAGTGACCACTCACATCCTCTTAAAAATACTTCTTAAAGGATTCCCTTGTTCTTTTAAATATTTCAACAGAAGCAATAAAAAATAAAACACAGGAACTTGCCCTTCCAATCTGGCCCTCCCCAGGTCACCTTCTGGCTGACCCATGTTACTCCCTGAACACACTTCCTGGTAAACGACCTTATTTGTGTCCACCCGTCCACTTCCCCCCATCTGAGTGCAGGGGCCGTGCCTCGGAGATGCTGAGGTGTCTGTTGTGTAAGCAAATCCGCTCGTTGGACCCGAGGACACTCGGAGGGAGCAAACAGCAGTGACGCCAGGGGCAGGGGCCCAGGCCTCCGCACCGGGTGGTTAATGATTACGGGGCCGGAGCTGTTTGTCCCCGGGGCTGGGCCCACCTGGTCCTCCGCCAGGGAAGCGAGTGAAGGAGAAAACAAGCCGGCCTGCGTGGCCAGCATTCTGCTCTCCTCCCTCCCGGGGGACCTCGCTCGCTAAGGAATGTTCCTTGGTAACAACTGTTTTTCTGGATTATTTTTCCTGAGGAAGCCGCATGCTCCGGGGACAGGAGCCTGTGTGAATAACGCCTTTGTGTGTGAGGGGCTCGCTGACCAGCCTCCTGGGAGAGCACAGGCGCTGGCCGCTACGTGATGCCCCGTCCGCCGCGGCCAGCTCATGGGGACCGTCTGCGTGCGGGAGGGACACTGCGCTCAGCTTTTAGAGGAAATGGCCCCGAGCTGGGATCAGAGTGAGCGGGTGACGGACACCCGAGAGCCTGAGCGCGGGTGTGCAGGGGGATGGCGCACGGACTCGACAAACAGAAATGGGGACAGCGCTCTGACAGCTGGAGTCCCAGCTCTGACCCTGAGGGCCCCGTGCTTCGGGCTCAGAGGCCTGCTTCTGTTTGGGAGCCAGGCCTTGGCTGCAGGCCCCCCGCCCCTGCCCTGTGTTAGGGAGGGACCCGCACAGATGCAGAATTCGGGCCGCTATTGCGACATCCCCCCGCTTCCCGGAACGCTGTGGACCGACGGGGGCAGCGGCACCGAACCTTGATCTCTTGCAGAAACATCTCTGGTCCTGTTCTGTCATTTCCTCCATAAATACAATGAGTGCAATGTTCTCCAGTTCCGTCCTTCTGTTTCCAGAATCACCAGTGCTTCTCCTGCTCCCCACTTCCCTCCCTGGTCCCAATACATTGGGTTTTTTTATTTTTAAAATTTTTTTAATTGTATTATTTGAAAGGGATCTGGCAAAGCCAAATTCTTTGCCTGAGAGACAATCACCCTCTGTCAGTAAGTTGCCTTTTACCGGGAAGGGTTAACGGGCTATGAAAACGCCCGAGTTACCCAGCAAGGGGACCCCGAGACCCTGTGGGGACCCCGTGCTGGCCTTTTCTTGGGAAGAATGTAATTTGGGGCTCTCCCGCCTCGTCCCGCCAGCTGCTTACTTATGGATGATATTGACTTTTAGTTTTCAAAAGTCTCGCTTTGGAAAATTGTTTTTAACAGCTCTCAACCACTCACGTCCTGTGTTTTTATTTTATATCACTTTTCATTGGGGATATTATTAAGTCAAATCCTTGGTAACCGCTCTCCGCAATTCAATTTCTTCTTACCCAAGATCCATTGAATTCGAGTCACTGCCTTTTCGCAAAAGGTTAACCCAATATTTCATGTTATGCTTTCTACTTATGCTGCGCAAGAGAAAAGTCACCGTGATAAGCAGCCGATAAATTGTATTCAGAATGTTTCTTCTCAAAAGTTACATTACTCTGCCCACACAGATAAGCATAATCATTTATCACAATAGGAATTGTGGAAATAAAAACGAAAATAAATGCAGCTGTCTTTCTTGCATGTTACCCAGACGTTTTTTTTTTCCTTCTTTCTTTTTTCTTTTCTGTAAATGTGGGCTACAGTAAATAACCACCTTTGAAAAATGTCATCTCTTTATGGATGTGTGAATTAATAGGAGATTAGCGATGGATCAAAGTTAAATAACTATTCAAACAAAAACTGCATTTATTTTATATGAAGAAAATGTTTTCTTTTTTTGTATAAAAATATGGTGACATTTTTAATGTTGGCTCTTATTAGTTAAGAGGTTGCATTGGCATTATTTTATCATAAGGAATAAGCCATGTAAAACTCTTAGCTCTGCTGTATGTTTGGCATCCAGAAAACATGGACACCTAAAGACAGAGTTTGAAGAAATATCATGTCTGTTATCTATAGGAATTACTAAAAGTAATTGTCACTTATAGTGGGCTAATCAAGTAAGTTCCAGTGATGTTTATTAGATGATTACAGTATACAACGAAATCCACTGAAAATAGAATTTAATGATTATTGCTTTTGGTAACAGCTTTATTGAGAAATAATTTACATACCACACAATTTACTCATATAAAGTGTAGAATTCAAAAGCTCTTAATGTATTCATAGAGTTTTGCTACCGGTACCAGTACCGCAACTAATTTTTATCACCTCTTTGTTTTGAAAAAAAAAAAATAAGTTTTTATTTTAGAGAAGAAAGGAGAGGGAGAGAGAGAGAAACAGGAATAAGAAACATTGATTGGCTGCCTCATGCACACCCCCTACTGGGAAACAAGCCCACAGCCCCGGCATGTGCCCTGACCAGGAATTGAACTGGTGACCTCCTGGTGCATGGGACAATGGGCAACCACGGAGCCACACCGGCCAGGGCTAAGCCACCCACACTTAGCAGTACTCCTCATACCCCCCTAACTCCCCAGCCCCTGGCAACCACACACTACTTCCTCCCTCCACAGATGTGCCTTTTCTAGACATTTTATTTCAATGGAATCATCCAATATGTGAAATTTTATAACTGGCTTTTCTCAGCATAATGTTTACCGTATTCACCCATGAGGGTTGCACATCCTCCCAGTTCTTTCCCTTTATTAATATCTAACTCCATTGCATTGTGCTTAGAGAACTACTTTGTGTGACTTTAACTCTTTCATTTCATCGAGGTTTGCTTTGCGGCCTCCTCTGTGGTCTGTCTTAGACTGTTCTGTGCACACGTGAGGAGAATGTGTATTCTGCGGCTGTTGAGCTGGAGTGTTCTATACATCCCTTTAGGTTCAGATAATGCAGTGTTGTTCAAGTATATTCCTTTAAAAAAAATTTTAAATTCATTTTTACAGAGACCGAGGAAAAGAGAAGGTGAGGGAGAGGGAGGGAAGGAGGGGGGCAGGGGAAGAGAGAGAGAGAGAGCAATTTGATGTTCCACTTGTTTATGCACTCATGGTTGCTTCTTGTGTGTGCCCTGACCGAGGAAGGAATTCACCATCTTGGCATATCTGGGCATCACGCAAACCAGCTGAGCTGCCTGGCCAGTGCTCACCTCTATTTCTTCTTTGTTCTTCTGCCTTGAGTCTAGGATTCTTGGTTGACAGTTTTTTTCCTTTTAAAACTTTGAAAATCTCACCCCCACTGCTTCCTGACAGCTACTATCGTGGGTGAGAAGTCAGCTGTCCAGCTGACGGCGCTCTCCGGACAGGAAGAGCCATTTTTCATTTTCTCTTACTCCTTCCCAGATGTTCTTTTTGGTGTTGACGTGTAGCGTTTTAGCTGCTGTGTCTGTGTGTGAGTCTCTCTGCACTTATCCTGCTTCACATTTGTTGAGCTTCTGGATGTACAGTTTAATGTTCTCTCTGTTTTTAAAATCGACTCTGGAAAGTTTTCAGCCATTATTGCTTTTTATACTTTTTACCTCCTTTCTTTCCTCCCCAGGTAATCCCGTCACAGTGTTTTGGTGTACTGAACAGCGCATCACATATCTTTCAGGCTTTCTTAATTCATTTAATACTCCCCCCCCCCCGCCCCCCCCCCCCCCCCCCCCCCCCGCTCTGTTCATCGGATTGCATAATCTCTCTTTAAGTGTGCTGCTTCTTTCTTCTGCCAGTCCGGATCTACTATCGAGGCCCTTTAAGCAAATTTGTCACTGCAGTCCTGGTGGGTTTTCACTCAGCTAAGACAGTGGTCGGTAAACTGCGGCTCACGAGCAGCGGTTTGCTGCTCTGTGGACTAACGAGTTTGCCAACCACTGAGCTAGAATATCACCTAATAAATGATTACGTGCAGTACGTTGATTGTGGAATCGCAGTAGCAGAAGGAGATAGCAACATGTATACTGTATGTCTGCCTTTGGGTGTGTGGGGGCAATATCAAGATAATTTTTAAGTTTATTTTTAATACCAGCATATTTATGTATGTTTATATCTTGTTTTTACTGTCTCTAGAGTATCCTGGCTTTAAATCCTCGGACACAGACTCACGCAACTCTGCGTTCGACTTCGGCCAAGAAATTAGATAAGAAACATTGGAAAAGAAACCCTGATAAGAACTGCTTTGTAAGTACCACTGATGTATGATTGCACTCTGAAAAATGATCTCGCTTTACACACTGTGAGGCAAGATTATACACTTACTTAGAAATACACTTAAGTATGAGTAAAATACAGCTGTTGTGTGTTTTTTTAAATCAAATATTTTATATTAGAATCATCTCAAACTGTATTTAATTTTACTGTTTAAAAAGATCTATGGAAACAGTTAATCATCCTGTAAATTGAGTTTGGTGCCCAAATTAATTTTCTTAAAAATTTATAAAATTTCTCTTACAATAGTTTGGATAATGACACCATGGTACAGAAGAGTTTCTGTTACTGACGTAATTCAACTGAAGAAGGGTAAACGAATGTAGAAATTCATAAAATGTGCTTTGGGGGAACATGTGAGCATGAGATGTTTAATATGAACCCATCATAGTATATCCAGGTGAGATCTCTGAGCTTCCTCATTGTTAGAGCATTGTTTAACTGGGCCCCTGAGGAGACGTCAGGCTGGGACTGTGGCACCCTCAGATGGGGTCAAGTACAGCCTCAAAGGAAACATTTACCATGCCATCTTAGGGGGTATACATCTTTAAATTTGTAAACCGATTTTCATTCAACCCAATTTCCCCAAATTAATTCTCCCACATTAATTGTCTCAAATTAGCGAGACAATAGTAAAAGCTTATTTAACATTTGTTCTCTTGGTATTTTTTTTTTTTTTTTTGTATTCTGCCCAATACAATGATTTCAATTTATTTTGATGTACTTATTTCCTTTGCCCTTGTACATTTCTTAAGGTAGGAACAATCCATTCAGTGGTAAAGTATGCAACAGTTAAATTATTTTTGAAACCATTAACAATCTGGAAAAATACAATCTTTATTCATGAAAAAGCATGAAATGTCACTGTGTTTAATAATTATTTGTGCATTTATATGTCTAAGAGGCATCTCAAACTTAACATGTTGAAAATCCAAATTATGATCTTCTCTCTAAAACCTATTCCTCTTGAGGTCATCATTACCTATCCTTCACTGATGGCAGAAATTGTCATTTCTCTCACCTTTCCCACCTAATTAGAAGGTCCTTTGGCTTTGCCTTCAGACATATCCAGACTCATTACCTGTCACCACTTAATCTTACCAGCCTTGCTAAGTCACCCGTTCTCTCTCTCCTGCATCATTCAATAGCCTTGACCCGATTTCCGCACTTCTGCCTTTTCCTGGTAGACTCTTTCTTTCTTATTCTTTCTTCCTATTTATCATCCATCTATATCTATCTATCTATCTATCTATCTATCATTATCATCTATCATCTATCTATCTATCATAATCTATCTATCTATCTATCTATCTATCTATCTATAGATAATATTTTTTCTTTTTTTTCTAGCCCTAATCCTACCTCTAACCCTAAGTCTTTCCTTCTTTTTAGATAGAAAAACTTTAATATGGGATCTGGCCATAGAGTCTCTTTTTAATAAAATAGCTGAAGAATCCTTTTAATAAAATAGCTGAAGAATCCTTTCAGCATCTGTCAGGGAGTTTCCAGCTTTCCCAGAGTTTGCACAGTTTCTTCCCAGCTCAGCAAGGCCTTCTCCAGCCGCCCACTGTCTTACATCATCCCCGGGACCACCTTCCAGAAGGTTCATTTCCTGCCTGTCTCTGGCCAGCAGGTGGAAAGGTTTTACTATTTCCTTTGATTTTCTTTGCTTTTCAAGAAAATCTCTTTTGCTTGGGCTTGGCACCGGTCTGCTTCGGTTTGGCTCAGGAATCACTGACGTGTCGCCATTTGCGGGTCCGCACCGGGCGGGGGAATGGGGTTCCTTTGAGGTCCGGGGGCGTTTTCCCGAGACCTTTCTAACAGCTCCCGGCTGCCTTTCTCCTTCCACCGGGTCCTTGGAGCGGCCGAGTTCCAGGCCCTGCGGTGAATGCTGCTCAGAGCTGAGCAGCCTGACATGATCTAGCAGACACACATGCAGCGTTCCCAAGTCTGAGCACAGGACCTTCTTAGCGGGCAGGCGTCCGAGCCCTGAGTGCCTGCAGAAGGCGGTTCTGAGATGTTCCCTCTGGAACGTCTTCCCCTGGCAGTTCAAATCCATCCCCGTGCTAATTGGAGACTCCGAATGCAGCGGGGATTAAACGGGCACATGTGTTTATGCTGGTTAATGAGGCACAGAGCAGTGATTTCCAGATCTCTTAGGCAGGTGCTCCTTGCTGCTGTTGGTTTTTGCCATTTCTCAAGATGCTGAACTGTCCTAATTAATAAATATTTTTGCACTCAGATCTCCATGACTAATTTTTTAAGACCAAAAAATATGGTATTAATCAGAAAACATCCCAGGTGAAGATAAAAAGGGAGGCAGGGCAAGGCAGCCCATTGTTGGACAGGTTTTCAAGAATTTTAGCTAATTTGTTCTAAACACTTGACAGTAGGAGCTCACATTAAAAAAAAAAAAATCCTATATAATAAAGAGCTACTAAGCTAATTAGTAGAACAGAGCAACCATCCCTATGACCTCCCGGACGAAGCCGAGGCTGTGAGAGCCAAGCTCCTTGCATGAATTTCGTGCACCAGGCCTCTAGTAAGTAAATGAAAGCACAGCTTGAAGTAGAATGGGGATTCTGAGCCGAAAACCTCCCCCGTATAGACAGGTTCAGACTTTGTCCTTTTGAAATTGGGGTGGGGTCTTCCGTCAGATGAATGCTGAGGCTTAACCATTATTTACCTTACCTGCCGACATGCTGCCCACGGGGAGGCATTGTGACCGCAGTCTTACAGCCTGGCCCTGGATTCCAAAGGAGAATTAGGGGTGAGCTCAGGTTCCCTAAGAACACAGAGCACAACCTGAGTTAGTCCTCAGCACCTGGAATCGTCCACTGGCTTCCACCATCTGCTCTGAGGTGTGGACTCAGAAGCACGCCCCCGAGCACCTCTGGGCGTCCGCTCAGGGCTGGGAACAAGCCTTTCTGCAGGGGGAAGCCTCTGAAGGAGGCGTGTGTCCCTTCCCGCCCTCTGGACGGGCCTCGCCCTGCTGGAGAGAAGTCAGCCCCCACGTTGGAAGACGTGCAGAGGAGAAACATTGGCTTGAAATGTGACTCGTACAGTCTCCCTGAGGACCAAACAGGAACGGAAGACCTACTGTGTGCCGGCCATCGTGACAAGTGGCGGGGGAGGACCACACCCTTGCCATTTGCCATCATCCACACGGCCATTCAGTTCAGTCACTGCAGCCGCCGTCAGAAGAGCCAGCCCGAGAGCCACACCTGGAGTCAGGAGTGCACCCTTTTCCTCCTGAGAAACAGAATTAAAGGTGAAATACAAGAGATGGAGGGCAAGAAGGAGAAGAGGGATTCGCCCCACTGGAGTGGGCAGCAGAATGGGGAAGGGTTAAGAGGAGGGAGCCGATGGACTGAAGGCTGGAACCAATTCCAGTGCCAAATGGCGAAGAGCAGCGGTGAGGGCAGCACAAAGAGATGGGCTGAGGGTCACACAGGTGACAGTCCCAGGCACAGCCACGAGGGCGGCGCCAGCTGCGCACTATATGGTAAACTCTGCATTCCGCTTATTTCATCCAGGGACGTGTGTGCCACCTCCTGAGGAAAGCATTTTCTTGGCTATGTGCTAGAATTTAGAGATTTAAAAAAATACAGCATGAGTGTGTGTGTGTGTGTGTGTGTGTGTGTGTGTGTGAGTGTGTGTGTGTATGTGCATGTGTGAGAGAGAGGTGGGGGGAAGGAGAGGAGAGAAGAGGTAGAGGAGAGAGATGGAAAGAAACAGATAATATATATTTTTAAATGATAGACACATACTTTTTTATTTTATCATTTCTTAAATGATAGACGCATACTGCATGAGAGGGAGGGGGAGAGAGAAAGACATCGATGAGAGAGAATCATGGATGGATGGATGGGTTACCTCCTGCGCCCCCTAGTGGGGATCGAGCTTACGACCTAGGCCTGTGCCCTTGACCAGAATCTAACCCGGGACTCTTCACTGAGCCACACCAGTAGGGCAGGATACTAGAGTTTTAAAAAATTATGTTTTTATTACTTTTTAGGGAGGACGGGAGAGGGATAGAGAGATAGACACATCAATGAGAGAGAAATCCCCATCGAGCCTCCTGCATGCACCCCACTGGGGATAGAGCCCACAACCTGGGTATATGTCCTGACCAGGAATCAAACTTGGTTCATAGGTCAATGCTGAACCACTGAGCCACACCGACCTGCCAGATAGTAGAATTTTTTGAGCACTTGCTACTCTATGCACCAGACCGGAATGAATGATATGCCTGTGATTTTATTTATTTTGTCGCACATTCACTCCTTTCTCCCAAAAGCTCCAGGGTGTGGCTTTTAAAATGACAAAACAGTGATAGACTTCACTTGGAAAAGATGCCAGAGTTCTATTCTGCGCTGTTTTCCACAGAGTGAGTTGTTCTGGTTTATTACACGGGCTATTTTTAAAAAAAGAGGACAATGCACTTTTCCCTTTCATTAGCAGACTGGTAAGGAATCATGGAAGATATAGTCTAAAAAAAGACATGTATTTAACAAATCATCATTGATTTGATTTTTAATATATCATTTATAGAAGAACAGATGGTGGAGTTATAGTTATAAACAATGAAATACAAAAATCACCCAGCCTGATGGCTTTTAGTAGGCAATTTGCATGATGAAATTAAGTTGGGGGGAAAAATAGGATTCTTAATTCTACGGATGATATTCCTGGTACTTACCCTCCCCTCCCGTCATGATCCCATCATTTCTTCTCTCTCTCCTGGCTGCCTAGGCCCCTCATACTGTTCCTCATCTCCTGCTTCCTCCTGTTCAGTTTCTCTGCTATTTGGCGTTGATTCTTTTTAGAGATTTAAAATCAGATTGTGCTGCGAAAATCCATTTATGTTAAATAATTCATATGAAATAAAAGGACTGTTGAATGAAAGCACAAAATAGTTCGTTAAGAAGCAGTGTCGGCGTGGATGATGTCCTAATAAAGGGGCTTGGCCCCATTTTCCTAAGTAAGAATGTGGGTAAGCACATCTTCACGTCCTCCCTGCAGTAAGAGCCACATTTCAGGCGGAGGGACAGAGGCAAGCGGGACCTCAGCCTGCATCTTGCCCTTTGTGGGCCCAGGAGTCTTCCATCCCCGCAGTAATTGCGTGACCTTAACAGATACTTAGCAGGGCCCGCAGCGCCGGTGCCACAGGGGGAGGCTCTGCAGGGATCCCTTAGGCCCCTGCCCCAGGCCTCTTTCCCCGGAGAGCGCCTCCCTTACTCCCCATCACAGCCTCGGCCTCGGGCGTTCGCCCTCCCGCTCCCCAGGCCAGTTTGCTCACCTGATTCGGTTATTATTATCAGCAGGCTCGACGGCTGTAATTCTCCCCCGTCAGTGCTCCTGCGGACCCCGCCAGGTGGTCCTCTGGGTTTGTTACGGGAAAGTCAACAATTCAGAGTCCGGGGGAGCCTGGAGTCCGGGGCAAAGCGGGTGCTAACCCGGCTGAGGGACCAGTGCCCGCCGTGGCCTGCTGTCCCCGTGCACGGGGGCCGGCGCCGAACTGGCCATCCGCTCCTTAACCCATCTCGGCCTTTCCCTCCTCAGGGAGCTGGCACGGCGGGAAGACCAGGGCGATGATTCCGCTCTGGTTTGTGGATGCTTCGGGTGTGGCTCACATCCTGGCACCGAGCCAGGAAGGTGCGAGTCCAGGGCTGTCGGCTTCTGCTCGGGAAGCCATAGGGGGTGCTGGAGCCCTGTCCTCAGTTCCCCCATCCGAGAAAAAGGACCACACTGCCAGCACAGAGCAAGCATTCAGTGGGACTGAGCTATGGAAGGACCTGTGGAGGCGCAGAGATTTTTAGGAAATTAATAGACAGACAGAAAAAAACAATCGCTTGAAATCATTCCACTGAGCCACCAACACTTCCAAGTGTGCTGCTTCAGTCTTAGTCTGAGCTTCCGTATTTTTATTAAAAATGGGATGATAGCTTGTATCTTACTGTCTGAACCTCATTTTGTTCACATGCAATAACATGTACATGTTCCATGTAATCACATCATACTACATGTTAGTTGAATGCTTTTTGTTTCACAGTCACATGATAATTTATACGTCTAATACCCGGAGTTGCACAGTGGGTGTTGTGGAGGCCTTGCACATAGTTACACAGGTCAGGTTATTTTCTGGACGTGTGTGAGTAATCTCTGCCTTCTCTCTGACCTTCAGTTACTAGTTAGAAGTCAGAAAGGGAATCATTTCATTTCACATACCTGGAAACATGAGTCATAATCTCCTAGTGCATGGACGAGCCTTCAATCTCTCCTTATTGTTTCCGCTGAAAACTCGGGTTTTCCTTTGAGCGGCTCCCACACAAACATCGGAGACGCTGACTAACGGTGACACACACCGAGGGGACATACTTCTTGCTGCGAGTTACACGACAGTTCCTCTTTTATAACGATGACAGGAGTAACACTGATTCATGTCCAATTAAGGATAATTGTATAAATTAGTCATTTCACATAATGTAGATTTATGTTAGTATTTTTTAAATAGGCAATTTAAATGTGTATAATACACATGCATATTTATACGTTCATTTAATATCGATGTTGGTATGTACATGCTACGTACACATAAAAGGAAACTCCTTTTAGTATTTTTGCTGCCCTAATAAACAGAAAATGTAATTGCATTTCACAGTCCAACTTCTTATCTCTTCTACAGTGGCACTTTCATATTCTCTTAAAGGATGGGCTGTTTTGACTTACTTTATTGCTTTTACTCAATGTGACATTTTAAGAGAATGTCATCTTTAATGTGTTCCTAAACAGAAATGATATTTTCTCGTTGTTAAGCAGAGAGATATATGAGACTTCCCCATCGTACCGACTAAAAATATTTTAAACGCTATCTTTCCTACAATCTCAGTTTCCTACAATTTTACCTTTTGGGGGGGGTGGATTTTACCATTTATCAATCTAAAACAATCTTGGGCTTTGCATCTGGCTGGCCAGTTCTTTTATTTTTAAATTGTCATGTGATATAGAAGTATGTCTTATCATTTTGTGATTTTTCAATTTGGAGGATCTTCGTCTTTTAATAGAGAACTTTAACTATTTTATATTTACATTTAATTAGGATATTTGGACTTGTATTTGGATACTGTCTTAGGCCCTACCTTTACCCTCATCACCTCTATGTTTTCTTTTTAGTTGCTGAGATTTTTATTATTTCTGGACTAATAAGTCATGCACTATATTTTGGTTCTGTAGGTATGTAATACTACATTTTATTAACTGACTTCTCTACACAGTCCATAAATACCAGAGTTAAAATATGGAGCCAGGCTCGTTCACATGGCTGATAAACGTAGCAGGCTTTCACTTCCTGTGTAAAAATCCCTTCGTCTTTTTGTTAGGACTCACTGGTGCTTAACATCTCTTTAGATAGTAAGAAAGATCTCTTTTAAGAGTAATTTTGAATATTTCAACAAGCTGCATAGATGTATAAAGGAAAGTTATGTTACAAATTGTCTAAATTTTTTTACAGTTTTATTCTTTACCTTCATTATTAATGCTACACCTTCTCTCTACTTAAGAAATAAACAAATAGAGTTAGTTTTTGTTTGAATCCTGACTTGATGTTTTTTTTTTGCAATGATCGGATTGTTAGTTTTCAGCTGTCACTCTGTCCCCCACGTATTTTGTGGTTTGTGGGAGGAAGGAAGGAAAGAAGGAAGGAAGGAAGGAAGGAAGGAAGGAAGGAAGGAAGGAAGGAAGGAAGGAAGGAAGGAAAGAAGGAAGGAAGGAAGGAAAGAAGGAAGGAAGGAAGGAAGGAAGGAGAGAGGGAGGGAGGGAGAGAGGAGGGAAGGAAGGAAGAAAGAAAGAAGCATAAATAGAAGCAGGCTGGAAGCCACGTGAGCACATTTATCTTATACCCCAAACACCAGGAAGTATCACCAACACTTAGGATCAAAGGAGCTGATTTGCATTCCTGGTGCTTGACTGGATTTACATATCTAGACCCACCCCTGCCCACACCTGGGCTGATAGGAAGGCCGAGCTGACAACAGGTCTGGCCTCACTGGGGAAGCTGTTACTCCTCATTGGAGCCCAGCTGAGGGTAATTAAAGAAATGCCGCGTGCCCGCCCAGGCGGCCATGCAGCAGACCATCCCGCCTCACACCCGTGTTCTGGGCGTGCGAAGGTCGCTGGCTTCCCAAGGACCCGCCTGGGGCCCGGGGGCTGCTCTGCTCGGGAACCAGGGGCGGGCGGGTGGCCAGACCGGTGGCAGGACAGAGCGGGGCCGTGGGCGGAGGGGCCGGAGGCCGCAGCGGAGGCCGTGCAGAGCGAGGGGCAGGCGGGCGATGCGCCGGGACTGGGCTGGGCCTGGAGCCCAGGGAGGGGAGCCACGAACGGCCATTGAGGATGACGGGCTCTCAGCGGAGAGGGCTGCTGGCTGCTGGCATCTCCGGGCGGCCAGGGAGGCCGGGGAGGCCGGGGGGAGGCCGGGGGAGGCCGGGGGGAGGCCGGGGGAGGCCGGGGAGGCCGGGGATGGCCGGGGGGAGGATGGGGAGGCCGGGGGGAGGCCGGGGGGGCCGGGGGGAGGCCGGGGGGGCCGGGGGGAGGATGGGGAGGCCGGGGGGAGGATGGGGAGGCCGGGGGGAGGATGGGGAGGCCGGGGGGGGGGCGGGGGGAGGATGGGGAGGCCGGGGCGGCCGGGGGAGGCCGGGGGGGCCGGGGGAGGCCGGGGGGAGGATGGGGAGGCCGGGGGGAGGCCGGGGGGAGGATGGGGAGGCCGGGGGGAGGCCGGGGGAGGCCGGGGATGGCCGGGGGGAGGCCGGGGAGGCCGGGGATGGCCGGGAGGAGGCCGGGGGGAGGATGGGGAGGCCGGGGGGAGGCCGGGGGAGGCCGGGCGGCCGTGCGGACTGAGCCTCTCGGCAGAGCGGGGCTTTGGGTGGGAGCTGAGCCTCGCCCCGGAGCGACGGCCTTGACTCCTTGAGAGGCTGAGACTTTCCTGTTGCGTTTCTCTCTGCAGCCGGTTAAGCAGTATAGATTTTCACTTCACCCTCCATCAGAGACGTAGTGTCAGTTCAGCTCCGCACTCACCGCGTCCTCGAGGCCCCTCCAGTTCAATGGCCCAGCGAGCGGACTGCGGCCGCAGCGCCAACATTTAAGCTACTTCGGATGCTCATACCCCCACTCCTGACCATTTGGTAACAACTTAGAGAAATGAGTGAGAAGGAAAGCTAACAGTCTTAATAGTCATGTTTAGTAGAGCATCACAACACAAGTCCCTGAATTGCAGGGTATATGTATATATGCATATGTAATATACATGTATGTTACATGTATGGAATGCTTACCGTATGAAGATATTTGGACTATCCAACTATATCCTATAGATGTCTTCTGATAAAAATAATGTATCAGCTGAGAGCAGAAATGACCTTGAATTGCAGGGTAGAATAATTCTCCTTGAAAATGTCCATAGAAAAAGGTTGATGTTACATTTTAGGTTGGACATATTTTACCACTATAGAAAAAATTTAAGAAACGGTCACTTGAGAATTAAGCTCTGGAAGAAGGTTCCTCTTTGCACACTGAACGAGGCCATTGGCAGTTGGGTTTTAGCCTGCTCTTCCGTTTATGACCGCAGCCAACTTTATTCTAACGAGGCGGCAAGGTAGCTACCAGCGTTCAAATCCAACTTCTTAATAGACTGAGTAGAAATATTACTTTCTAATTACTTAAGAAATGCATGGCGTTATGTCCTGCTCGTGATTATCTAAAAGAATTAACATCTGCCTCTCGCTGGCCCCTGTGAGGCCAGTCAGTCGGTGAGAATGGAACCAATAAGCTACTGCGTACCAGATGGGGCCCGGGCCTTTAGCCCACAGGGAAGATGGCCAGCGATGAAGTTTCTCTTTGCTTAATTTTCATATTTATGCAAATGTTGCAGCCTCCTCGCACTACAGTGTCTAGTCTCTCACTGACACCCCAGTGTGGGCCAGGCACGGGCACTGCCCTTCTCTTGTGGGGTGTGGGCTCTGGTTCGATAAAATTAACGACTAACAGGACCAACAAGTAGCACACATGTGAGTCAGCTGAGGAGCAGCTCTGCTCATTTTAATATTAAAATTCCGGCAACCTTTTCCCCTGGCTGCCGCTTTCGGGCGGCTGGGGGGACGCTGTGGCCATGAGCCCATCAGGGGCAGGAGGCTGGCTTACGTGAAGTATTTATGTCACATATTTGTCTCAGCAACATTTAAATATATATATATATATATATTTTATTTCAGAGAGGAAGGGAGAGGGAGCCAGAGACAGAAACATCAGTGAGAGAGAATCATGGATCGACTGCCTCCTGCATGCCCGCCACTGGGGCTCGAACCCGCAACCTGGGCCTGTGCCCTGACCAGGAATCGAACCGTGACCTCCTGGTTCATGGGTCAATGCTGAGCCACTGAGCCACACAGGCCGGGCTCAGCAACGTTTTGTCTGTCCCTTTCATCCTTCGCACTGGAGACTGCATAGCCCTGAGGGGCACAGGCCGAAGCTCTTGGTCTCTGCCCCCGGAGCGCACCCAGATGACCGCCAGGGACTCCGGGGCCTCGGAGAGCCGGCCGCCCGGTCCCGGCCGTGTGGAGGGCATTTTGATGAGTGTATTTGCTGGTGACAAGCTAAGCCACTTGTGTTTTATGAAGGCATGAAAGGGTCGCTAATCTCGTGGTCAATCTTCTCTTGTCTCGGTGATAATCTCATGAAGGGCCGGGCGCTGGGAATCGGGATGACTGATCTTGCCATTAATTTAAGAACTGATACTGTAATTTTCATCACACGGAAATTATCTGGGCCTCGCAATCTACATAATCAACGCTCTTCATTCAATTTTCAAATTTCATTTTCGTCGCAGCATTTTGGGCGTGGACTGGCTGTAAATGTACTGTTTTCCTTACAAGTTATTTTATTTTATTTTTGGACGAATCGGGCGGATCTTGTAAGACCCAAGTAGACCAGGTGTCCACATCACTCTGTTAGGGAGCCGCGCCTTCCAGTCGTTTTAACCCGTTTTTAACCTCTGACACCGCATCACTCGCCCTTCGCCAAGGAAAATGCCCTGGCCGCCGCTTTCCCGCGGTGGAGTGAGGCACAGAAAACCAGACCCATCCTGTCTGTGCCATGAGGAAGCTCTAACAGAACAGTTGTTGGTACTTCAAACTTTTCAGAAAATAAAATGTTGACTGTCCTGTCACTTAACCCATCAAGAAAAAAAGCGGCAGCGCCTGGACACCAGGCCCAGGGGGGGAAGCGGCTGTGGCTCCCGGAGGGAGGGTCAGGCCAGGGGGCGGGCGGGCGGGCGGGCGGGGGGAGGGGCACAGGGCCACCCGGACTCCTTCCTCCAGGGGTTTGGCATCATTTGTGAACGTGGCTTCCTCTTACTCTCATCATACACTGTCTAATAATTAAAGACAAAAAGCAACGTTGGCACATAACGCACTCCCAGTGGCCGAGGACTGAAGCGGCAAAGCGGGCGAGGCTGAGGCCAGCGGTCGGCAAACTCATCCGTCCACAGAGCCAACACCAACAGCACAACGATGGACGTTTCTTTGGAGAGCCACATTTTTTAAACTTAAACTTCTTCTAACGCCACTTCTTCAACATAGACTCGTCCAGGCCATGGTAGTTTGTGGAAGAGCCACACTCAAGGGGCCAAAGAGCCGCATGTGGCTCGGGAGCCGCAGTTTGCTGACCTCAGCCCTAGCCCATCACAGCCCTTGATGCACTGCTGACGCCAAAGAACAATGCCCTTGTGTCAAGGAGCCCAGCAAAGCAGCGTTTTCTAGCCACGTGGGAGGAAGGAAAGGGAACAAAACAGGAAGTAGAGACCCACACCTCCCCTCCCCCAGACCAAGTCAAGTCTAGGGGGCTTGATCCCCAGTGGGGGACGTGCATGAGGCAGCTGATGAGTGATTCAGATGTTTCTATCACTCTCTTCCTCTCCCTTCCTCTTTGAAATCAATAAGAAAAAAATTAAAGAAAAGTGGAATACAGGTGAAAACATTTTTAAAAAAGTGAACCTCATTGGAAAAAAACAACTACACATATACACATGCACGCGCACACACACACAGTAAAACGACAATAAAGCAGTTTGTGTGAGCATGGAAACTGGAAGGGCCAGTTTCCATTGTGGGTGAGTGGCCAGCGTACAGACGATGTTAGGCTGGGCATCGGGGCTCTTCCTTGTTATGTAACTTGGCATATTTTCCAGTTTAACAAGGTGCAGTTATTAAATAAAGTTTGAAATGAAATAAAAATTAAACTGGAAAACGCAGTTTCCCTTGTCATCGGCGCAATTTCCAGTGGTTTCTTTCTTCCCATCGGGGCGCGGACTGCGACAGGAGAGACCCACGTTGTTAAGGACGTTGGACAGATGGTGTGGATTCTGCAGGAGAGAGACCTGCCTGTCGGTCGGTTTCACCTGTGAGGAAAGGAGCCTGGTTTCTAAGGCCACAAACTGCCTTTTCAGAAAACCGGCCGCTCACCAGGCCCTGCTGACCTCTCCGAGCCCGGCTCCTCGGCTCCTCCGGGCCAGCAGCGCGCCGTTCCTGTCTGTGCAGCGGAGCGGGCACCATCCGCTCGGCAATGACCACGTCCCCGTTCACCAGGTACTGCCCGCACACCAGCTTCCCCCCCGGGGGTCTCCTGGGCAGGTCACAGCATTCCGTAAACAAGGAACTGGGACTGTCAGGCATAGCCGGCGGACAAATAGTGAAACTTCCCCCGGAATATCTGTTAGAAGCTCATCAGCCAAGAAAATGCACCCCTTCTTTTCATCTGGCCGCTTCCCTTCCTTCCTTCCAGACGTTTCTATCAGTGACCGCACCAGCACCGGAGAACTGGAATTGTTACCTGCTGTTTCTAAGGAGCCTGATGGAGTGACATGCACACCAGGCCACCAGCCTCCTGGTGTGGCACTCACTTCAGGACCACTGTCTGCTTTCTGGGTGGTGACCTCACAACGGCACACACAGGTGACGGGCCACGGAATTGTACACCTGAAACCTTACGTAATCTTGGCAACCACGGCCGTCCCCAGTAAACTTAATTAAAAAAATAAGGTCCCTGTCTCAGACTTTGGATGTTGACCTTATCTCAACGTTTCATCTTCTGTTCTCCTCTGTTTAACCAGAGAAAATCAAAACACATTTGTAATTTATGATGATTGGAAGGAAGGGAGAGAATTTATTTTTTGGCTCATGCCTTCTGAAATGAAGGTCGTATTTTTATCAGGAGGAAAGAAATCACGGACTGGCATATGGTAACACATTCGATGCACATTTCAAACACAGATTTTGTGTTTTCATGTACCTCTGGTGTTGACATAACTGTATCTATACGTCTTAGAGATCTGTTCACGTCTATACATCTGTGTGTCTACTGTCTGCTGTGTGAGACTTCTATGTCATCAATATTTTGTAAAAATCCACGATCACATTGAAGTGTTTAGTGCTCATGAACGCTGAATTTATACCTCCCATGGTTACTCTGCTTATTACTGATTCTTAAAATTTTGGGACTGATGACCACTAATTATTCTGGGGATCAGGACTCATTTCATTAGTTCTGAACTTTTGAAATAACTGTCGAGTGTTTTAGGAACCAGATACAAACATCATATAGGGGCTTAGGCTGTAATATATTGCCGTGAGGATCCTTATTAAGGGAGAAACCGCAGCTGACACGGCCTGATTTATGCACACAATCAGAGGTGCAGTCCACGCACTGTGACACAATTATCCCCACGCTCCCCATTTTTGTAAATCTCTTGACAGAATTTTTAGCTAATTTTAAAATGCCTTCCGAAAATTAGCACTTAAAATTGTTGGGGAAAATAGCACAATTTATTAGCAAGGGTATAATTGTAAACCTTCGGCGTGCTCGTTGTGAATATCACCGAGTCAGTAACTCCTGCTCCAGCAGCTGGTGCAGGAGACGCCGGTTTATGGGGTCTTGAAACAACAGCGTGGAATCTAATTAAAGAGGATTACATGCCAGAGGAAAATTATTAAAAACAGACTGACAGACAGTGGTTAGCAATGCAGACGTCTCTGCCGGCATCTCTTTCTCGATACGCTTTATGGAAGGCACTGTCACAGAAAAGCCTTCATTTCTTCAAAAACCAAAAGATGTTAGCAGCCTTTATCTTTTATGACAAAATGATTACTTTCCTGAATTTTAACGGAGCCCGGGAATGTAAATGGTTCTATTAATGTTTGCTCGCAAATTTAAAACACACATGTGCTTTTAAAGATAAACGATGGGAAATGCTAGGTTAGTTTTTCTTTTTGCCTGTCTAGCTGGTATCACACATCCCGTACTGCATGTTGGGAAACCGTGGGCATGTTGTTTTGCTTCAGAAACAAAAGTAGTTTCTGAATTTGGGTGCTTCTGGGGAAGCCGGCGTTGCATTTTGCCTGCCAAGAGCGGTTAGAATCGGTGATGATTGCTAGCCCTCAGTATCCCGTCTAAATCCCTCCTTCCTGTCTGAAGGGACGCGCTCTGCTGTGAGTGCAGGGAGTTAATTCCAAACAGGAGAACTGAGATCAAAGGAAATATATAGCCAGCTTTCAATTATTGTTTTTAAATCTATTTTTATTGATTTCAGAGAGGAAGGGAGAGGGGGAGAGAGAAACATCTGTGATGAGAAGCATCATGGATTGGCTGCCTCCTGCACGCCCCCCGCTGGGGATCAAGCCCCAGGGATGTGCCCCAACTGGGAATACAAGCAGTGACACCTTGGTTCATGGATTCATGCTCAACCACTGAGCCACACTGGCCGGGCAGGGAAGATGTTTCTAAAGAAGTGACAGTCAAGCAGAGACCTGAAGGAGATGAGGGAGCAAGCCCCGCTAATATTGGGGGGAAGAACGTTTCCAGCAGAGGGAACAGCAGGAGCGGAGGCCCTGAGGACAGGCGGAGGGGAGCTTTGTAGGAGAGGCCCAGGAGGGAGGCTGGCAGGGCTGACTGAGCCCAGGACGCTGGTCAGCAATGAGGCTGGTCAGAGCACCATGAGCGTGCAGGTGAGCGAACTTCCCCTGGTGAAGTAGCTCCTCATCATTTCAATTGCCCTTGGAAAGCCCTCCCCTGGGCATGACTGCAGGAATCAGCAGGCGGTAATGACTTCCAAAAGCCAAATGGTGAGGCTGGGGCAGAGATTTGCGTTGGGTACACAGTGCTGCCCAGCATTTGTTCCACCACCGACCCTGTGTACACCAGGCGGGCTCCATCAAACACCGCTCCACACTGTGTAAAGGGCCGGCGGTCACTTCGAAAAAGATACTCAGGTTAGAAAGTAAACAGTCTTGTCTGGGTTGGCGTGGCTCAGTGGTTGAGCATCAACTCACAAACCAGGAGGTCACAGTTCGATTCCTGGTCAAGGGCACAGCCCAGGTCGCAGGCTCCATCCCCAGTAGGAGGCATCCAAGAGGCAGTGACTCAATGATTCTCTCTCATCATTGATGTTTCCAACTCTCTGTTTCCTCTCTCTGAAATAAATAAAAACATTTTTTTTTAAAAAGGGAAAAATCTTGAATTTGTTGGTCTTCCGTGGATGTATGGATTAATAGAAAGCTGCAGAATATTTTTATTTTATCTTATACCTTGCTTACCTTGGGGGAGTATTAAAATATTACATAATTCTAGCCACAAATGGGGTTAAAGTCTTAAAGTATTTCCAGATAACTAGAACTCTAATACATTTTTATTTAGACGTTGACCTTTGAGGTTTTTTCTGTCCATCTGAAATGTATAGGAATAGCGGGGAAGTGCCTTTTAGTTTTGAGTATATTTTCACATCTGTAATCTCACCTTTCCTTTCCGACAGCATGTTGGAGGGGGGTGGGCATTACTTTTACCTTCTTCGTCGATGTCTTGTTTTGTGTGGGGATAGTTGCAGGTGGACAGGGTGAGAACACATAAGCAGTTCAGCTGCAAAGTTGGAGCCTCACGCCGAGTTCCTGTCTCCACATCTCCTGTTTCCTGCATTACGTCCCATTTCACCCCGACTCCCAGGACTCTCTGAGACAAGGCCAGATTGTAAGCTGGCCGCCATTAGCAAAACGACATTAGCTAAATATGATTACGTCTTAATGTTCCCTGAAAGGATTAGGCTGGTTAAGACATACTGAAGGGAAAAGCAATTATCTATTGAAATATGAATCTCTTGTTTAGAACTGGAAGTTGTCGGTTGGTATTAGAATGATCATCTGGAATTTAAAAAACCCGAATCTTGTACTTTCTTCCTTGACTGGGAAAGACCTTCAGTGGGACAGAGGCATTTTTCAGGGGCCAAAATTGAAATATATCATTTCACCGAATGGACTCATTCATTCTTTTTTTTTTTTTTTTTAAATGTATTTTTATCGATTTCAGAGGGGAGTGGAGAGGGAGAGAAAGCTAGAAATATCAGTGTTGAGAGAGAGTCATTGATTGGCTGCCTCCTGCAGGCCCCACACTGGGGGCTGATCCCTTAACGTGGACATGTGTCCTCACGGGGAATAGAACCCTGACCTGGTTTATAGGTCGGCACTCACCCACTGAGCCACGCTGGCTGGGCAGACACATTCAATCTTTAGAGGAACTCCAGCCTGAGGGATTCTGGCATCATCTTTTTTCAACTGTCTCATCGCCTAAAGAAAACCATTAAACTAATCAATATTCAGTCTTCTCAGACTTGTGTTAGTATAACTTGGAGTATGCTATTTTACTTAAGTTTCTCCCATTTCAAAAATGTGAATTAATAATTGCCTCCATGGTGATAATTCCCTGTGGGTCCTTCAGAATATAAATGCGCTGCAAATTTGAAATGATCATTAATGCATGATTAATATGTGGCTATGATTCTCCCACTGGACGGGGGTGTGCTTGCCTAATATCAATCACCTTGTTGCATTGAAATTGTATTTTTTTTTTTTTAAAGAAGAGTATTTTTGATTTTGGTTTTTAAGCCTTGGTATTTATTCCCTGCAACAGTGTAGCATCTGGTACCTACTAGATGGATTCTCAATAAATATTGAATGAATGGATGAGTGAGTGAACGAATGGCTTCCATTTCTAGCTTGGCAAAAGCATTGACGTTTTCACATCCTGCTTTTATTAGTTATTTGAACTTAAGCATCATTATCAAACGCCAGCACAATGGGACGGTTGGGCCCCTTGCTTCTCGAGGCGGGGGCAGCTGGTGGTATTTGTAACTTGCATTTCCTCGTAGTCTAGGCCCATTGCAGTCACCCTTCCTGAGATGAAATGGGGCGCATAGAGACACATCGCCATGGGCGCGTTTCAGGGGAACCCGTGGCCCCCGGAAATTATACGTGGCATATTGCACATGCAGGGCGTCCCAAAAAATGTATGCACACTGTAAGAGCTGATTTCTGTTACATTTTGAAAAAGAAATGTAGCTTAGTGAATACTGCCTTTATCATTATTCAAAGTGTGTGTACGTTTTGGGGGGGACACTGTATATATATATATATATATATATATATATATATATATATATGCATACGTATTTTTAAAGTATTTATTTATTTTTTTTTAAGAGAAAAGGATCATGATTTTCATTGTATTCTTGTAGGGATCTTATGGTCCAAACGTCAAAAATAGTTTTTCATAAATACTGTGTTCGTTTTACTTTATTATCGCTGGGAGCCCTGTGCACAAACCCGTGCGCCAGTAGCTCTCTGCGGGCCTGTCCGCCTGTGCCCGCTGCCCGCCCGGAGGCTCTCCCCAGCCCAGAGGCCCACCGTGGCTGGTCGTGGAATGCTTGCCTCGTTGTCGTGGCAACAAAGCAAGCATTCTGCCATGCTGCTCACACTGCCCACTCTCAGTGGCCACCCCCACTGGGACTGGGGGACTCCAGCAGGGCTCAGAGGTCTGGGCACCACCATCGAGTGGCTATGGGCGCTGTCATCTTTGTGACAGAGAGATTTGCATATCACCCTTTTATTAGATAGGATAAGTATCACCAGGAAAACAGGAAAAATGCACCTTTTCTACCTCCCTCTGTGAAATTGGACCGGTCAGGACTACGGTGAAGTTCACTGGACACGCTTCTCCTTCCTCTCTTTCCTCTCCTTCCACCACTTACTGCGAATCTTCTATCCGTCCAGTGCACCCGGTGGTTTCCATGCAGTATTTCATCTGATTCTGGTGACAGCACAAGGTTTCATGCCGAGCTCCAAGGCCAGAGCCAATGCCGCTCCCTCAGTCCTTTGCTTTCCTTCATCTGAAACGTGTGGACTCACTCTGAAGCCACGGTCAGAGGTGACAAACTGCCAGACACCTCTGCGCCAGAGCGAACCCCTCTCTCCTCACCTGATTGCAATCCGCGTGGGGCCTGGTCTCACTCACCTGGTGCCGCTGGTTGTGTGTTTAGGGTGCTGCCAAGCATAGAGGAGATTTTTAAGAAAAATTCCTTTCTGAAATTTAGTCTATTGACCCGAGGTTTTGCTATTAAATAATTTAGAGACTTCGGGTCTAGCGGCTGTGCCATTAACTCTCTGTGACTTGGATGATATGGAACTGAGTTTTCTCATTTATTAAAATCGGTTTCCTGATCTTTAAAATTCTAATTAGTGTTTAAAGCTTAGACCCAATCTGGTTAGCTCTCGTTACTGTGATGATTTCACAGAGAGAAATGCAGCCCTGGAAAATGAAGTCGTAGGGGAGTCATCGTTTCTCTCATTTAATAATGTGAGCGGCTAACATTTCCGCTTCCTCCCGCTCCATCCAGCCCGGGCCTCTGCCGCCGGGTGGTGGATTTGTGATGCCGTGGTGTCTGATCTTATTTACATTCCTCAGCGTCCAGAGATCTCCTAATGGGTTGTTTGGTTTCCAGGTTGCTGTTGATCTTCCACGCGTTCGTGTTATTGTACTTTCACACAGTCCTTAACACAGACAGAGATGAAACACTATCAGGCCCATCGCAGCTGAAACCTGCACCTCCCCTCAGCCCGCCGGGCTCCATTTGGCGGCAGGCCACCCAGGCCCGTCCTTTGTGAGGCCTGCTTCCCCGTTTCTGCTTTAATTGCTGCCAAACCCGGGGCCCTCGGGGATTTAATTGCTCATTATATTTGTCACGGTGGTGTCACAGGCCTCGAGAAAGGCTGTTGCATGCAAAATATTTATGGGCATCAATTTGGCTTAAGCACGGGTATGTTGGAGTCCTTGTTTCTCTCGGCACATCTGGAGAGAAAGGAGACAGGTTCTGCAAGGGGCCGTGCCCCACTTTACGAGTAAGCGGTTCTCTCTCCGGTCTGGTCTCTACATCACGATCAGCCCGGCCGCTGTAGGTCGGTGGTCAGGTGTGGACTGTGAGCCAGGAGGTCACGGCTCGATTCCCGGGCAGGACACAGGCCCAAGTTGCAGGCTGGATCCCTAGTGGGGGGCGTGCAGGAGGCAGGGGATTCATGATTCTCTCTCATCACTGATGTCTCTCTCTCTCTCTCTTTCTCTCTCTCTCTCTATCTATCTCTCTCTCTCTCTCTCCCTCCATCTCTCTCTGTCTCTCCCTTCCTCTCTGAAATCAATAAAAAATATTTTTAATAAATAAGTAAGTACACAGATAGGTTTAATGACCACACCTAGGAGAGGACCTCCTCAGAGCTTGATCACGTTCACTTCCTTCGCCTTCCTCTCCGGAGCGGTCTCTGGGAGACGGAGACTGGGTCCAGGTCCCTGCTTTGTCCCTTCCTTGCTCCATGACCCTGGGCGAGTCCCCGCCACCCCTGGCCCATGTCCTCATTGGGAAGGTCGGGCTCTCTGTGCTTCCCGGGCAGATTCGATGCAGGAGGCTCCTCGGAAAGGAGCCCTCCATGGTGGCTGGTTCCGGCGGTCCATCCTCCACGCCAGGCCACGGGAACGCTGGCCGCCGTCGCCAATGCGGGTCTCAGCTTCCTCCTCATTGAGGCGGGGTGGCTTCCCATGTTGAGCAAATGGCTTATCTGCTCCACACGGAATTCGGTGCCTCTCATGTTCTTGTTTCTCTGTGTGCCCCGGCTGGCTTGCTCTGAGAGATCTGCTTCTCATCCCAGGTTGATGACTAATCAGGATTTTGTCTGGAGCTTGCTAACGGGAGTAGTTCATTCCCTCTCTGTCCCTTCCCCCCTCCTCAGCCCTCTACTGTTCCCTTCTTTTCTACGAAATGCACGCACCGCCTGGCCTCTGCAATTATCCTCATCAGAGGACGTTATGAGCTGCTGAAAAGTAGGAAGTGCAGGTCACGCCGGGGACAGGTAACATTGTTAGACTCGCTTGGTGGTTTTCCATATTCTGGAAAGAACTATCCTGTGTCCTATGTAGGCCTGAAATTGTCTTCTGGGACTGCCCTCCGCTAACATAGAGAATCCCCTACAATGAATAGTATCTTATGACATTTGTTACTTAAAAATGAGTCTGTCATTTCTCACATGAACCAGATTGAGCATAGACTTTGATAGGAGGACATGTAGTTATCCCAGATGTTAGGGACATGTCACTGATCGTGCACATGACAGTGAGTCCATTAGCCTCTCCTCCACTGGATCGGATCCCTAATTTTATTATCGGATGAGCAGATGAAGGTGTCAGTTGCTTGGGATATTAATCTCCTTGTGGTAAAAGACTAACATTTTTCTGAATTTTATTTTGACCCCTGTATAGCCTCGATACCATCAGATATTATTATAGGAAAACAGGTGTTTTTAAAAATCTTATATTTGATTTCCATGTTGGGACACAGAGGTAATTCCGGTCACGGTAACAGTTTGACCTTTCACATGCTTGCACGGCTTCCTTCCTTCCTTTACCGTTTTGTGGGAACAGTAGATTCTGTGCATATTCCCCTGCTGAGCCGCCTTTTAAAGGCGTTCCTGGAATCCTATTCCAGCCAATGAGCTGAGCTCTGCCCCATCCAATGGAGCTGCAGAGCTACAGTCTCATTTGCATCTTTCCTAACCGAGAGGAGTAGCGCCATAGCAACTAATCGGAATGCACCATTCCCACCAATCAGGACAGTGCTTTGGAGGCCAATCAGACTGCCAATTTGGATTCCTCATTTGCATAGAAATGGTCCAATCAGGGACCAGGGCGGGCCACCCTTTTTCCCTCAGAGGAGTGCAACTTCAGTTGTTTTGCTAACTGTTCACCAGAGGAAAGTTCCTCTCTTTCCTGCACTCCATCCTGGGGACTCCTGTCGGCACCGATTGGAGGCAGTGAGCTTTTGTTGGCAGACACTTCTTTCATGCCTTTTTGAACTCGTCCCCCTGCAGCTGGAGATGCCAAGAAAAGGCTGAAATTACAGTGCAGGTGGCGAGAGGAGGAAGGGGATGAGGGATTTCAGGGCCAAAAGAAAAACAGATAAACCAAAAACTGTACGGCTCATTCTTTATGCTCTCACTCCACCACATATAAAAGGAGGCAAATGCTTTTTTTTTTTTTTTTTTTTGTGGTAACATCTGGAACCTTTTGAGATCCTGAAAGCGTTTAAAAAATATAAACCCGAGAGAGTCAAATGTCTTCAAAAATTGTTTTTCCAAGTTGTCTACACATGGATTTTATGGTAATGGGACCTTTACCCCAAACAACAGATCTGACGAGCATTCATTTTTTGGAAAGATTTATAACTTATAAGAAATATTGTTTTTTAAAATTTTTGCTTATGACATTTTATGACACAGTTTTTCCCAAGGGATTTCCAACATGGACGCTGGAATGACATGAGGTTTCGTGGACTCCATCTGGGCTTGCTCTGGATTCTGAGCTGCTGTGTCCGATGTGATGGCAGGAGGCCTTAAATATTGCTTATCCCTGACTTCCTTTTACTACAGGCAAGGTTGCTGTAGTCTAGGGAGTAACTTTAAATGGCTAAACTGAGATATTAAAATTCTCTCTTAATTACAATAGTGTAATTATCACGCCATTCCACTGGAGTTAACGTTTATATCTCACATTTATAATAGCATTATGGGTCTTAAAGATGGTATTCTAACTCAAAACAATTGTTTTTAAGTAAAGAGATTCAGATATATAGTGCTATATGGTTTTGTTAATACATGATAAATGCAACATTTCTAAGGTTTTCTCAAAAGGCCAGCCATACAAAACGAGAACATCTTGTCAAGGGGCAGATTTATTTCTATTAAATGAGTCCATCCAGCTAAGATTTTATCTACACACACACACACACACACACACACACACACACGCACTGTGTATATATCCATAATTGTAGCTTTATTAAAAATCTGCCCGTAGCAATTAAATAGAAATATCTGTTCCCTCATCTGAGTTATAAACCATCTGTGAGGAAGCATCAAATTAAAGGTAGGTGTTGTTTTCCAAGTGGAAATCCATAAAGGCTGTGCCGCCTTTCCACTTGAAGATTTAAATGTGATATTACTGGGTCAAATGGCAGATCACATGCATTTGTGGGATATAAAGAACATTATGAACTAATGAACAAAAATAGATACAGAGGCAAAGAAGCATCGGACAGACTGTCAGACTACAGCGGGAAGGCAAGGGACGGTTGGGGGCAGGATAAGAGATCAACGGAAGGACGTGTATGCCTGCATCTAAGCACAACCGATGGATGCGAGACACTGGGGCGGTGAGAGCATGTACTGGGGAGTAAGAGTGGCCGAGGGAAGTTCAGTGGGGTAAAAAAGACACATGTACTACTATTTGTAATACTTTAAACAATAAAATAAAATTTAAAAAAGATTTACATGTGAGACAGTAGAGATACATGTGAATTGCTGGGATTGGGCTTACGGCAAACCTGGATGCAGAGACAGTACATATAATCTACCTCAGAGAAATTACACATTGTTTTCTGTTAATGGCTAAATTGGGGGAATTAAAAGAATGAGATTTAGAATCAGAAACTCTGAATTTGAGTACTGTCTCTGCCATAGATAATATCCGATTCTTTGAGTACATTTTATGAAAACAACCTGAATTCAATGGAAAATGAGTTGGAATGAATAATCCCAGTCAAAGAATATTCTTTTCATATGACTTTTTAAAGCCGTTGATTCATTTTCAGCCCAAATAATTTACTCGTCTTTGCATTTATAATTGTCTAAATGTCATTCTTTAAAACGAGTCACTATGTATAAAGAAAGTTCATAATTTTAATTAGTAAAGTGTCAAAGCTTAATCAGGGTAAGTTAGACTTCATTACAGAACTGGATCTCTGGTACAGACTTTTAATAAATAATAAAGTCTTATTTCATCAGTGTTGGCTGGGAGCTAACATTTATTAAGTCTTTGATACTTTGAACTTCTTATATGTATTCTTTAATTTTAACCACAGTGACACGTGACTGAATTATGATTTTTTAACCAGAATTCAAACTCTCCTCTGAAAACTTTTTACTGCCGTATAATGACACGGCAAAGTAAACACATCTTGAGCATTTAGTTGCCTGCATTTTCACTCAGTGAATTAAAGGGTATCCTGCAGACCCGCTCATGCCTCCTGCAGTTGTCATCTACCAATTTCCATCGCCTTGATTAGCTTTGCCTATTCTTCAGTAACAGCTTTATTGAGATATGATTCTCAGTCCATGAAGTTCACTCTTTTAAAAGAGTCTGATTCCGTTTTTTCCAGTATGTTCACAGAGTTGTGCCTGGGTCATCACTAATTCCAGAACACCTTACTCTCTCTGAAATGTAACCACATTACCCTGTGACAACCACTAATCTTTTGGTCTCTAAGGACTTGCCTGGACTGGACATTTCATAGAAATGCAATCAGACAGTGTGACCTTTTGTTTCTGGCTTTTGCACTTGGCATTGTGTTTTCAAGTCTCATCCATGTTGTAGCATGGATCAGAACTCCCCTAATAAAATAAATATCCCTTCTGTATATTCATTTATTATTTGATTGATTTTTTGGATTTTTTCCATTATGAAAAATCCTAATTTGAACATTTGTGCACGAATATTTATGCATTCGTATGTTGCTCTAAATCAGGAAATAGTTCTTCAAATTTGCACTTCTGTTTTGTAAAGAATATTTTGACTATTTTGGGTCCCTTGTATGTAATTTCATGTGAGTTTTAAGAGCACCTTATCAAAATTTATAAAAATAAAACATGGAAATCCTGGGATTTTGACAGGAATTGCTTTCATTTCTTCAGATGGATTTAGAAAGTAGTAAGATTTTAACAATATCATGTCTTCTCATCCATGAACATGGGATATCTTTCCATTTATTTTCATCTTTTAGAAATTTTAGGTGATGTGTTATTCTTTTGAGTGCACAAGTCTTATGCTTCTGTTTTAAATTTATTTGGAAGTATTCTACTCTTTATGCTCATAAATGGAATTGTTTTCTTATTTTCACTTTTGCATGGTTCACTGGAGCTGCCTATTTTTGAGCTCCATGTAAACGGAGTAAGTTTGCTCTGTGCTCAACACCATGGCTGTGCGGTGCACCCGTGTAACTGCCTATAGCCACTGCTTGCTCAGTCTTATTGCCATGGAGTTTTCCACTGCGTTACCATGTCATTCTTTATGCCTCCCACCTTGAGGTGCGTGTGATTTGCGTCCAGTTTGGGGCTCCTTGGAATAGCGGTCCGGTCGCCATTCTCGTTTGAGGTGGACACGTTGCACATTTGTTGTTTTCCTGGGTGGGAATGTTCGCTTTGAAAAGGGCTGCTGAATCGCTTTTACCAAGTGGTCGCAACAACTTCCGGTCCCAGCAGCAGTGCGGTAGCTGCCTTTTATACTGAAAGGAGCACCCTTTGTGCAACCACTCGTTTTCATCTTAAGTCACAGCCAACATGTGTAGCAGCATCTCATTGTTTGAATTGGCATCGTCCTCATGACTAATGACGGTGAGCATGTTTGCTTGGTTTTTAATCGAATATGTGGATAGTCCCTTTTATGTAGTATTTATATAGTCTTTTGCTCACGTCCCATTGATTTTTTTTATATTTGTTTGTGGGAGTTTTAAGTTATTATGGCTATACGTATTTTAAATAGTGTGGTATTGGCACAAGTATATGAAATCGAGCAATCAGCCAGTAGGGACGCTGGAAACAAACCCCTATGTGCTGTGACGGACTTTATGGAAAAAGATGATTTTGAATTACAATGGGGGATATGATGTGTGTTTTTTTGTTTTTCAATAAATAGTAATGATTGAATTGATCACCCATAGGTATGATTTCCTAACTCACACCATGTACAGATATGTATTCCCAGATGGATTGCACATCCAAATGCGAAATGTAAAATAATAAAGATTGATGAAAAAAAATAAGAAAAATAATATTCATAACTTTGAGGAAGTCAGAGCTTTTACACAAAGGCCACAAAAAGCACTAAGCAAAGAGTTAAGCAGTAAAAAATAGGGCCTCGTAAAACTAAGAAATTCCCTTCATGAAAAGACACTGCGGAAAAGTGAAAAGATAAACAAAGGCCTCAAGAGGCTGGTTCTGATTTATGTAGAAAGGACCTGTTATTCAGAACTCAAATGATTTGGGCTACATTATGGTAATTTTCAAGATTTTTAATATAAAAGAATATATAAGTATGTGTTAAAGAGAATATTTGCCTCAATTTGGCTGAATTTAAAAATCAAGGTAAAAACAGAAATATATATATATATATATATATATATATATATATACACACACCCCCATAGATCTTAAATAAATTAATTCTTAGACATTGGAAACTATCGATATTAATATAAATTCTGTAATTTTCTATTATAAAATCCAACATACTGTGTACAAATTTGAGAATACAAAGAACACACTAATGTTTAAAATTTGATTATTTAGTTTTGCTCTTTGTTAAATTTACTAAAACACTAAATTCTATGATCAAATCCAATTAAATTCTACATGAAGTCTAAAATGCTAAAATCTCCTATGGATATATTTTTTTCAGTCTAAAGTTTAATCCTATATATAATGTTTTTAAAACTTACTAGGGTCATGTAAAATTCAGTTTTAAATTAAAAAAAAAAAAGTTAAAATTGAAATAAAATTTAAGAAAATTTAACCCAGGAATGCTAAGAACCTAATATAATGTCACTTAATGATAAGAAATGTAAATAAACATTTAATATATATAATTGCTATTAAAGATCTTATACAATTTCAGTTCCAATATGTGGGAGCCTTTTTTTGTTTTTGTTTTTATTAGATTAGACCTGGGCTCTGTATCTTTTCATCGTAGTAAGTTCTAATTCATTTAGAACTAAATATTCATCCTAACTCTATTGACTTTCTCTTCTGAATTTAAATTAGCTTTGATATGCGGGAGATGAGTTCAGAGAACTGGTCGTTACTCACTTCCTCTCTGTTCCCCATTTTGGAAAACTGGCCAAAAGATTTCTGTCACAGCCGTATCCTAAGACGTTCTTATTTGGTTACCGTGGCATTCACACTGTCCATGTTAATGAATCCTACCCAATTACAGCCGTGTGCCTCTCTTTCAGGAGCCCATCATCAATATAATCAATCCATGTCTTCCTAATTGCACAGGCACAGTTTTCACCTCCGGGTGCGGGGACTGATGCGTTGGTTAATATGTTGCAGGACTGCGAGAAGCTGGAGAACAATTTCGATGACATCAAGCACACGACGCTGGGTGAGCGAGGAGCCCTCCGAGAAGCACTGAGGTAAGGCTGGGTCACCATGGCAACAGTCACAGATGTGGCGAAGAGAAAGTCATTCTTCATTATTGGGGGAACAAATGAGTTCATTGCCACCATTCAGCCGCGCTCTCTAAGGTATTAATTTGTCAGTGAGAGACTTCCCTGGAGGCTGTGCTTTGGTTTTGAAAGCTGCAGAAATGTTAAGCCTCGGTGCACAGTAAAAAATGTAAATGTTTAATTTGTTACTTAAAATGCTTAAGGGGTGTCTGGTTTCATATTTATACTAAACCGTGGGGCCGGATGGAAGTACCGTTCGTCTGAATTCCGCCTGTCTGCAACAAAGTAAACAGCACAATGGTGGTCGAACGAGCACTGTTTCCTCCCAATTAATATTTAATTAAAAAGGAGGTATTTAAAATTTTATATTGCATTAGCTGATATCATGGTGTTTTAAAAACAGACTGACATTTTCACACTGCCCAGAGCACGTGGACTCACTGCTTTTTCCCCCCAAAGTCAGTGTCTTTAACGAGCCCGCTGGTGGTTTTTCCGCGTTTGCGCATTACGATTTGTGAAATTTTTTTTTTTTTTTTTGTTAAATGAAAATAAAGGAAATCTATTACCTGTATATGGTACGGTAGTACGGTAGTTGTCAGCACAAACCAGACAAACTGGGAATCCTACAGTATCAAGAATTTACTCATTTATTCACGATTTGTGAATGTTTCTTTGAATTTCTTCCCTCTCTTGATGCCTTTTTCTTCTTCTTCTTCTTTTATTTTATTTATTAATTTTTTTTTAGCAAGCAGTATTTAAATCCATCTGGTCAGGGTCAAGGAAAGGCTTTTTACTAGACGTTAACCAAAGGCTGGGTATAGCAAACTCATCACCCGCCGATGATCCTAACTTAGGTGCCGTGAGCGGAGCCTCCGAGCGGGGCCACCGCCGAGGTGACTGCCCGGCCTCGGCCCGGTTCCCTCTCTGTCGCCTGTGACACAGAAACGGGCTTTCAAAACGCATCTTCTTCTATCCGGGCCCACGTTCTCCTCAGGATCTTAAATCAAAGCTAAACAGCACCGGGAAGCGGAGGGAGCAGAGCGGGAGGCGCGGCCTGTTCTGCTACTGCCAGTCCACGTTACCCTACTCACAGGCGGATTGCCAGGCACGGCTACCAGGCAAGCAGCAGGGGAAAGTAATTAAATTTAATAGAAGCTGCCCTCATTTTGAAGCCACTTCTATTTAAAACCACAGGGGGAGGTAATTAAATTTAATGGAAACAGTAGCTTCTACACAAAGATACATGGTACTTCTGCATAGATGATTATGATGTCACGAAAGGAGGAATAATCTATGGCTAGTTCGGAGAAATTACCAGCTGGAGCAAAGGAGCCTGTTTTATTGTTTAACGTCTTGTTGTTAAAAAAAAGGAGGAGGAGGAGGAGGGGGAGGAGGAGGAGGAAGAGGAGGACGAAGAGGAGGAGGAAGAGGAGGAGGAAGAGGAGGGGGAGGAGGAAGAAGAGAAGGAGGAGGGGGAGGAGAGGGAGGAGGAGGGGGAGGAGGGGGAGGAGGAGGAGGGGGAGGAGGGGGAGGAGGAGGGGGAGGAGGGAGAGGAGGGGGAGGAGGGGGAGGAGGGGAAAATAAGCGGAGCACACAGTGGGGAGGTGTGTCTCCGTAGAACGCAGTCAGTCTCGGAGAGGTGCGGGCATTGAACACGCAGCGCGTTGAGCATCAGGTGAAAGACACTGTGCAGGGGCTCAGGCGGGACTTGTCTCCCTGGAGCTGCGTCCTCTCCCGCCAGCCCAGCTGCACACGGAACACGTCCTTTCTGTTACCGTCATGTGTGCACACCGGCATCTGTCCCGGCGGCCCCCGCCCGTGTGCGGTGCCGAGTGGACGGTTCGGGGAGACAGAGGAGCGAGCTGAGGCCAGGCCCGCAGGGAGCGGGCACCGGGCACGGGGCGGGCACCGGGTGGGCGGAGAGGGCCAGGGGACCAGGAGAGCCTCCCAGGAGCACGGGGAGTCTCCGAGGAGAGGAGCCTGCAGCCCGGGAGAACCCGCCCGAAGGCACGGTCCCTTCGGCGGCACGGGGATCCCTGCCTCTGGGCAGCACGCGTGCTCCGAAGCCAGGAGAGCTGAGCCAGCGAGAGAGACACACGGCACCGGGTCCGAGGGGCCGGCGCCGATGCTCTGAGCCAAGGGCATCGGGTCACGCCAGAGCTGCTGGGCCACAGACTCCGTTTCCATGGCTCACACACGTTGCACACACGTACACACATGCTATTGGGAATGTTGAGAATCGCAGAGCACAGTTAAATAATCGAATGACTAAAAACAGTGAATAGTGGCCCTGCAGGGGCTGAGCGTCCACCTAGGAGCTAGGAGGTCAGGGTTCGATTCCCGGTCAGGGCGCAGGCCTGGGGGTGGGCTCCATCCCCAGTGTCGGGGGCCATGAAGGAGGCAGCCGGTCCATGGCTCTCTCTCATCACTGATGCTCCTCTCTCTCCCTCTCCCCTCCTCTCTGACATCAATGAAACATAAAAACAGATAAAATGAAGGCGGTGAGCAGCGCGGTGTGCGGGCCTGGCCCTCGGTGTTTGCGCTGAGCACCTGCAGCAGGCCTCCTCCCTCACCCTGAGGTCCTGTCCGCCGGGAGCGGTGCCAGGGGACGGGCAGGCTGGGGGGAGGAGGAGGAGGAGGGAGGAAGGGGCGGGAATCCTCATCCTCCCACCGAGTGGGTGTGCACCCTGACCAGTAATTCAGCAGAGAGTCACCGAGCACTCACTATCTGCCAATCCTACAGGAAGGCCAAGGGCCCCCGAATGCCGTCCGCGGGGGGACTCAGCCCCCACAACGTGCAGGCGGGAGCGGACGCCGCCTCTGCCTCGGCCCCTGCCCACTGCGGCTTTGGAGGGAAGGACGTCCAGTCTAATTAGCATGTTACACTTTTATTATTATAGATGTGTGTATATATGTGTGTGTAATGGAAAGGTGTAGCATCATTCACTCTATCTGGCTATTTAAATGATCTCTAACATGATGCTTTTAGTGACATGAGAGTTCTCGTGTTATAATGTTCAGTGGAAAATACCATGAAAAACAATTTACATTAGAACATCATGTCCACTAAATGCAAGAAAAGTAGAGAGAAAGGTAGGACTACACCAGAGCGCAGTAGGTGAGACACCTGGGTGATGTGCTTACAGGTAATCTTCTGTACCGGGAGCATTTGGTGAATGATTAGAACGCCGATGAAGTGAGAGATGGAACCATGGACAGAAATGACATGAGTAGAAGGATAAGTGGTAAAGACCAGAGATGAGACTCCAACTGTGACTGCAGCCCAGCCTGTTTTTAATCTTACTATTTGCTGGTGATATAGGCTTAAAAGGCCTTGTATGGAGAATAGCGGTGACTGAGAGAGGTGGGGCGCCGCCACAGTGTCTGAACAGGCTTAAGCCTCAGACTGACGAGAGGGCACAGTCCACTCATGGCCACGTGCAAGTCCCAGCCTGGAGGGCAGAGCCTCCCAGCACCATGGTAGCCAACAGCTGTGGTTGTGAGCTTGAACCTGTGGTCCGAATACGTGGCCCCCGTGCCTGAGTGACGTGGGCTGGACAGAGTTCAGGTGCATGTAGTTGAGTAGGATTGAAACCCAGGAGGACGTTGTAAACATGTTGACCACACCCTTACTTTGCCTCGTGGCATCTGCTGTGAGATAAAGACACGGCTGGTCGTCCCTGGCGCTGTCGCTAGCTCTCCATCAGAGAGGACAGCATCCCACCCAGACCAGCTTCATTCTCTTGTCTGTCTTTTCTCCATCCCACTCCGCCCCCTCTCGGGGTCACCGAACCTGGTGGAGCTGGCGCGGCACATAAGGTGCTTGGGGCTGAGTACGCCATGGCAGTGCCGGCTCGCCACAGGAGAGAAAGTGTGGTGATTGATGACATATTAATAAAATGAAGATATGAAGTTTTAAAACGTTTGAATACATTACTCTTATTTAATGAGCTATAGTGCTTATTTTAGTTTTATTTTTTAAGTTAGATTTTTATTGGCTATTAGAGAGTGAGGAAAGGAGAGGGAGAGAGAAAGCATCGATGTGAGAGAAACATAGATCAGCTGCCTCCTGCACAGCCCCGACTGGGGTCCAGCCTGCAACCTGGGCCTGTGCCCTGACCTGGCGACCTTTTAGTGCATGAGGCGATGCTCAACCCACTGAGGCTCCCCGGCCAGGGCTAGCATGCTGCTTGCAGAGTGCACACGTGTCCGACATGATGGACTTGCCTGGGAAACCTCAGGGTCGTCTGAGAGTGCAGAGTGGCGCAGGAATGTGTCTTGTCTGAGCTCATGGTAGTTCCGCGGCCGTGTGGAAATACTGCACAGGATTTATGAAAACGATGAGATCAGAAAAAAGATTTCTCGGGGCAGAAAAAGAATGCATCGTCTCCAGCTTAAATCTCTGACTACAGTATAATAACAGTGGATTTAGAGGTAAAATTCTCAACTTCTTTTCATCACATTTTCTCCTTATCTCTGCCAACTCAACCCCGTGGCTGTGCCAGAGCGATCTGATTTCCGCCTTAGGAAATGTGCACCTGTCTTAGCTCTTGTGACAGAGTCTGCACGTGGCGGGGGAGAGCGGGCCGCTTTTTAACACGGCACCTCTCCCCTTCCGTCCGAGGGGCAGGTGGAGGGCCGCGCACAACAGAGCTACCAAGTGGGAAGGTATCTGAACCAAATAACTTGAGAAAAAAGGGAGTTTTCAAATTCTGAAAAACAAAGGCCCATAGAGAATATGGCTCATGAAGAAGAAATATAAACATGCGAAGCAAATAATAGTAATAATAATATCCAGACACATAGGTTGGTTGGATGTATGGACGGCCCTCTCTGCGGAGAATATCTGTGACCTTTCTGGAGTGCAGACATTGCCGGTTGGGGGTTAGTATGTTACGTGCAGAGCCACGCCCGCTCCGTGAGAGCCGTAGATTTAGGTGACGAGTGTAGCATCCAACCACCAGGACCTAATGTCTCCTCTTCCCTGGGCTGGGCTTTGTCACGTGTTAGGAATCCGGCCACTAGATGGCGATGTCGGGTCGCACAGTCCCTTGTCCGGGCTATTTTCCCGGTGTATGTAATAGTCGTCCTACCCGCGCCATTGATGCCGAGTTAAAATTTAAAGTATGTCTATTTAAACTTGGACACCGTTTTTAAGAGACGCAACACGTCCTAAATAGGAACTCAAACGTGTGCAGTCGCTTCAGCATCCAATGAGTTTCTGCACTTCAGACTCGCAGAGTGAGAGGCAGAAGGAATGTAGCTCTAACATTTCATTGAAAGCCCGAGGCCTCCGCAGGGGTTCAGAGACGTCTGGAGAATGCGTTGTTTTAGTCCCCCTTCTAGATGCACCAATCTGAAGAGTGGCATCTTGAATCTCTCTCCTCTGCTAGCACAGGAGAATCTTCGGATCTCAGGCCTGTGTGACTCCTGGCGGCCCGATATCGCTTTAGCCCAGTGGTTCTCCACTTCCTAACGCCTCAACCCTTTCACACAGCTCCTCCTGTGGTGGTGACCCCAACCATAACATTATTTTCGCTGCTCTTCTTAACTGTCGTTTTGCTACTGTTAATGAATCGTAACGTGAATATCTGTGTTTTCCGATGGTCTTAGACGACCCTGCTATAGAGCCTAAGACCATCGGAGAACACAGACATTTACGTTACGATTCATAACAGTAGCAAAATGACAGTTATGATGAGCAGCGAAAATAATGTTATGGTCGGGGGCCACGGCGTTAGGAAGGTTGAGGACGACTGCTGTAGAGCGTGATGCTCAGCTACCCTCGCAAACATGAGAATGCAGCTTAGAAAATACAGCGTGGCCACTGGGAACGTGATAATCTCAGCACAGTCTGTGCCATGTATCTTACTTGAATATATATGTGATGGCGTTAATTTTATGTAGTTTGTGTAATATGAGCATACATGTGTGCGCACACACACATACACACTGACACAGCGATCTGGGTCACCTGTTTACCATCTACGTAAGGGATGTTACTTTCCTTTTCCTCAGGGGAGAGTGAGAGCAAGAGTTGACATTGAGTGTCAGAAGGGCCAAAGAGAAATTAACGTTTTTACCATTTATGGGAGGCGGGGGATAAGTCTCCGATTAATTCTTACCTAATGTTTAACAAAGTCAAACAGATGCTGAGCACTAGCATTCTGGGTTATGTATGGATTGAGGTAGCACCTGGCCTAGATGACTTTGGAACTGTGTTCATTTACAATCTTTTTCTCTACTGTGCACTTTGAACTTGAACTTGACTCTGAGAGTCACTACATACTTACCAATTACAAGTTTTGTGCGACAACACGGGTGAAGCCAGGCATAGTCTAATTCCATTTTATATCTATAAAATGCATAATTATATTCACCAATCTAAGCATTGGTTTATTCAACGAGGTGCCTACTATGTACCAGAAAAAAAAAAAAAAAGGTTTGTTTGAAAACAGAAGAAAAAAATGAAATACGTAACTGCCGCTTTACGACCGCGTAATACATCGAGAATGACAAAGCCAGAAAAGAAAGCATGTACTGTTGGCACCGAGGGTGCTTGTACTTAAAACAGCGACATTGGCAACGGCGGAAGTGGCACCGAGCCAAGGTAAACAAGTGTTTTTTCCCTTTAATGGCAGGAGCTGCGTGTGAGAGACGAGGAAGCAGGGGGCGCAGCTTCTGTCTTTCTCCCAAAGCTGGGCGCGGCCCTCGGCCCGCTCCAGAACACGTGCCCCTGCCGATACAGGCTGTGAATGAGCAGCTAATAGCTAAAATTATTTAGGAGATAAAAATTGGTACTGTGAGGATTAGCTTTAATTTTAAGTATCCATAATTGAAGTGCCACATTATGGTTTTAATGTTATGTTAATCTTGTTAACAAGCTGTTGTGTATATACCATCATATTTTAATGTAGTTGCGGAGCTTAAGTAAATCATAAAGTAAATTGCTTTTGGAATCAGCCTTTTACAAGTGGAAAATTGGTGGTTTACATGTGTTGAATACGTATTTTGTAATTATCGTTGGCATTTTCTACAACTTAAGAAGAAGAATGGATGAGGTTTATAGATAACGCATTATTGTGTATCGGGACTTTGGCATTTTTGTGTGTGTGTGTTGCGCGTCATGATTTGGGCTTATTCCACGTATTCTGTCTGATAACAGGTGATTGTACTTCCTTCTGTAAGAGTTCTCTTCCCGGTGATGTACATGTGCAGTTTACATATTTCCTGTTGCTCATGGATTAGCACGTTACATGCGACAGCAGGTCGGTACACTTTCTAGCCCAGCATTTACATAGGTGACTCTGATGTAAACACATTTCCCCCATCGGGAGAGCCGATTTTATTCTGGGGAAACGTGCCCTGCGGTTGGTGAAGGTAGCGAGGACAGTAGACGGGCTTCCTCTGGGTTGGGGCTTCGGTTGGCACAGTCAGTGCTGTGATGGCCTGAAGCAGAACCAAGCCAGCATTTAGCTAAATGTCCGGGCAGTGACTGTGTCAGCTTTCTGGGCTGGAAGGCCTTTGTTGCAATGGCTCAGTTGTGCTGATGTAATAATGCACCCTCTAGCCAGCGTTTCCCAAAGTGTGGTACGTGTACCCCCAGGGGTGCGGGAAGAGTCTGGTGGGGGTGCGCGTTGCACCGGAGTTTGGTGGGGATATGCACTGCACCGTGCTTAGCTGCGCCTAATTCTACATTCTCATGAGTATGAGGGGTACTCAGCGTTACGAAAATTATAGAAGGGGTACACGTATGTCAAAAGTTTGGGAAACACTGGAGTCTAGACAATACGTGAGGTAATCGCAGGGCAGTGTTAGTGAGGCTGTATCCTAATAAAGTTTTATTTAAATAAACAGGTGGCCAGCTGGGTTTGTCCTAGTGGGTCAAGGACATATTTGTCCTAAATCAAAATATGTTTCAAGAATTTTTTGGTACATATGAGCGCTTGATTGTCTCCAATACATTGAAACTTAAAAATACTTTTCCAAATTTGTTAGTAAACATTTACTGGGGCATCATGTCTCCTAACTTCTGAGCTGCTCCTTGTCATTGAATAAGCTACATTTCCTAGATCACTCACTCCACTACACAGGTGTGATCAATCATGAAATCACCAGCTAATTGTGAAATCACCAATATGCTGCCAACAGAAGCTCTCAGCATTTTTTGAGGAAACTATCTTATTTTTGTCAATTCTTACCCAAGGTATTTCTTCATTGACTTTTAGAGAGTAGGAGGCAGGAGGTGAGAGAGATACACTGATGTGAGAAAGACACATCAATTGGTTGCCTGTGTACTGTGTACTGTGACGAGGGCCAGGGATAGAGCCTGCAACCGAGGTACGTGTCCTTGACCAGAATTGAACCCTGAAACCTGTTAGTCCATGGTGGGAGGCTCTGTCCACTGGGCCAAACCGGCCAGGGCTATCAGTTATTTTTATAAATGAAATAAAGGCCAGATTCGTGCACCAGTGGGGTCCCTCAGCCTGGCCTGTGGGATTGGGCCAAAACCGGCTCCCTGACATTCCCTGAGGAGTCCTGGATTGCAAAAGGGTGCAGGCCAGGCCAAGGGACCCCACCAGTGCACCATAGAAGCGGGGAGGGACGTGGGAGGATGACCATCAGGGAGGGACCAGGGAGTGTCTAGCTTGTCTCGCTCAGTCCCAATTGGCTGGACCCCAGCAGCAAGCTAACCTACCGGTTGCAGCTCCCTGGTGGTCAGTGCACGTCATAGTGAGTGGTTGAGAGGCCTTAGCATATCATTAGCATATTATAGTTTGACCTGTTGAATAGCTGACAGGATGACTGGACACTTAGCATATTAGGCTTTTATTATACACTAGTTAGGAGGAAGAGTCATGATATCCATTAAAGTCCCTACTGGATACCTGATTGGAAAATATTTACTGTGACGTGTCCTATGGGCCATTATTTTAACTCCGCTGTAAAGTTTTATACCTATAGGACTATCTAAAGTTTTATACCCATGGGACTATGCTTTCATTAAAAAAAAAATTGAAATTCAACCAATATTTATTTTATAAACCTTTGAATGATGAATACGTGCTTTTTCTCTGGTCCACAAAGAAGTTTTCTTAGGATTAACTGAGATACCACATGGGGTAGTCTGTGCTCTTCCTAAAAGTGCTCTTTCTGGTCACAGCTCAGTCTTCCTAATGCCTTCAAGGAGCCCGAGGCATTTAGTCTAATCTGGCACATTTCCTAACTTTTAGCCTGCCAGAGCACTCCCGTTTTAAGAGCCATTACTCTGGCTGGTAGATAAGAGGAAATAATAATAGTAATTTTATTTGGAGATCTTCCCTAACATCAGGTTTTAGTGAAAATGGGTGTTCGTCATTGGACCACAGAGGTCATATTTGCAGTGGATATTTGGGCTATGTTTACAAACCAATTATCCTGCCAGTGTCTTCCGCTATCTTTCAGGAGAGTTTAGAGTAATTTTTTTTAAGATGGGGAAGAAAAATGATTCACAATAAGGTTAAATTACTTACTGGTATCCTATTTGTCATCGTCATATTTTTCCTTCATATTTCATCTCTCCCTTCCCTCCCTTGGATGTTGTATCTAATTTCACATTCTGTGAGGGAACACTGCTCGAGACATTTCCCACCCAGAGGAAAGAATTGGGCTGAAATTTAAACAGTTTGGATGAAAAAGCTCTTTGGGGAATCAGATTATTTTTAAATTTTTTTTTTAATAGTGAAACAAGAAGGTACTTTTTTTTTCACTGTAGAGAAAAATTACTAGCTTTGACGCACAATTAAACTTAAATGATTGCACGTGAATAAACTGTTACATCATGTAAGAAGCATTGTGTAACCCAGCGGCCGCCACCCTTTCGGACCTCACGGGCCACCAGTGTCCGTGGACCACCGGCTGGTGACTGCTGGTGTAACTGGTTTGAGGCAGCTGCCCCGTTCATGGAAGGCTGGGCATCACCCCTTGAATTGGGTCATTCCACTGAGAGGAGGGTGTGCTGTTATTGGGTATGAATACAAGACTTGCCTTGCAGTTTATTTTTATTCAGGATTATTCTGCTCATCTGAAGTTTTTGGAGATTTTTTTTTTTAATTTTTAAAGATCATGAGAAATATTTTTGTTCCACATATTTCTATAGACGATATAGTCATTGTAGAAAGAAATCGTGACTACATCAATGGTGATAAACACCATTTGTGACCCGCAAGGTTAGGAGCAAACTAACATTTTCCAGACGTGGGTGAATTATCTCATGCCTCTGATTATGTGTCCTTTTAGATATGACAAGCATATTGTAAATATGACTGTATGTGAAGATGATATATTTGAAAAATTGCCAGCCTGTTTACCTCCATGAATAAATCTCCTTATGCTGTCTTATAGTTTATACCCTCCTAAGTATGCAACATGATACATTCCCTGGAGTTGACTAAATCCAGGCTCCTGTGTTACTATTAAGAGGCTCAGTTTTTAAAATGCACATTAGGCCGAAACTGGTTTGGCTCAATGGATAAAGCATTGGCTTGGGGACTGAAAGGTCCCAGGTTCGATTCCGGTCAAGGGCATGTACCTTGGTTGTGGGCACATCCCCAGTAGGGGGTGTGCAAGAGGCAGCTGATTTGATGACTCTCATCGATGTTTCTAACTCTCTATCTCTCTCCCTTCCTCTCTGTAAAAAGTCAATAAAATATATTTTAAAAATATATATATAAATGAAATGCACATTAGGAAAGAAAGTTGTTGTTTGAAACCATAAATCTGAGACAACACACGCCTTCATTGTAGCGGATTCCAAGGGAATAGTTTGCACGCAGCAACGCAGGTTCGTGTCCTGGAAGTGACTGCAGCTGCCACGCTGTTTGCGGCAGACGATGGCAGGCAGCCCTTTCCCTGCTCCGGGCTAGTCCACTCTGCCCGGCGCTGGGCCTGCCAAGCCGGGAGGCAGGTGAGCGCCTGGGCTTTGCTTCCCCAGCGCCCACCATGGCCGCATTCTTGGGCGGAGGGGCTCCTTGGCAAGCGTTCAGATGGAAGCCAGCGACGCGCACAACATCCCGGAGTCATTGGCGTGCCCGTGTCCGCTCTACAACATGAGAGCGGAGGTCACAAGAGCAGGTGCCAGGAGCAGTGGGTGATCTAAAAAGCTGGAAATGGTCCCCCGGGGCAATCGGGAAGGAAACAGGCACGGTGCCACGAGAAAGGGATGAATCTGCCAGGTTACAGCTTTTAAGATTTTAGTTTGTGCTTGGTGCTTTTCTGATTTCAATGCAATTCTTGAATATATCCTTAGGAGGTTTCTATCAGTGGCTTGTAATTATCATCTTTAAATGAGTGATCTCCGTGTCCTTACCTGTGATGGGTAGCTCAGTATATTAGGCTTATGAGGACTATAGATAGGTGATAATCTCAGGGTCTCTTTCCATAAACACTGAATTCTAACCTGCATTTTGGAAATGATAATTCGGGAAAAGTTGTACCTACTTGTGACGTGGTTCTGTACTCTAGTAGAATTTTAAAAATTTGTTAGTGGAGTGTAATAAAAAATACTGATCTAGCCCTCGCCAGTTTGACTCAGTGGATAGAGCGTTGGCCTGTAGGCCAAAGGGTCCTGGGTTTGATCCTGGTCAAGGGTGGTACATACTTTGGTTGTAGGCTCCTTCCAGGCATGGGCCCTGGTCAGAGTGCCTGCAGGAGGCAATCAATCAATGAGTGCCTGCAGGAGGCAATCAATCAATGAGTGCCTGCAGGAGGCAATCAATCAATGAGTGCCTGCAGGAGGCAATCAATTGTGGATATCGACATATTGATGTGTTTCTCTCACATGGATATTTCTCTCTGTCTCTCCCTCTCTCTTCTATTCTCCCTAAGAATCAGTGGGAAAATATCCTCTGGTGAGGATTAACAATAAATAAATAAATAAATAAATAAATAAATAAACAAACAAACAAATAATAAATAAAATACTGATCTAGGATACAACTCACTGAATTGCAATAATGAAGTTATATTTTATATGCAAGTCTCAAATCTCATCTGTGACATCTTAGAGGGTTTGATTAAGAAAGAGGCTTTTGTTGCTATGGTTAAACTATTTGTCATTTAGGGTGATGTTTGTATTTGTGAACCCATAGAATTTGTCCCTAAAAGGGTAATGCTAGGCTAGTGATGCAGTGTGAGATCACTGAAACACAGAGGCACTGAGTGTGCGTGGAAAAAGCCATTCCTAGACATGGTTCATTCCTTCCGATATTTACTGAGTTCTTCAATATGCAGAGTCCAGTGCTAAGGAGAGACAAGTAAGAGCAAATGTTCCTGATTTTACCCTCACAGTCTAATGGGAGCGGAGGTGGGCATTTATCCAATAAGCACACACGTGAACGTACAATTCCTTAGAAAGGAGGTGACTCCAGGGGAGGGGAGTGTTGCCAATGCTGAGAAGAGGCATTGAGGAATGATAGGTGCTTGGACAAGGATGAGGTCCTTGCGCTGAGATCGGAAGGAAGGCTGGAGGCTGGAGGCTGGATGCGGAGAGGAGGGCGATACGCCAGTGACAGGCCATTGGGGTACACAGATATTTGAACATACGATGCATGAAAGGAACCTCAGCCACCCTAGACCTCCATGTTCCCACTAATTTACCTGTAGTTCAAGAGAAGTTGGCTGAGCCCAAAATGTGGGCTGTTCTCAACTCCTTTGAGATCAGAGCACGTCCGAAAATATTGTTGACTCCCTTTAAAGATACATCCAGATTCAACACAATCCCCATCGATAGCTCAACAGGTTATTTTGTGGATATCGACACATTGATCCTAAAGTGTACATGGAGAGGGAAAGACCCAGAATCTCCCCTACGATATGGAAAGAGAAAAACACAGAGGATGGACTTTACCCACATTCTGTGAAGCATACTCCGTAACCAGGATGCTAGTGGAGGTGGTGGTGTTTGTGAAGGTGAAGGTGATGGTAGTGGTGGTGGTGGTGTTGGTGGAAGAGGTGTTGTTTGTGGTGGGGTTGGTGGTGGTGTTGATGGTGAAGTTGTTGGTGGCAATGGTGGTGGTGGAACTGGTACTGGTGATAGTGGAGTTAGAGTTGGTGGAGGTATGGTTATTGGTGGTGGAGTTGATGTCGGATGTGAAGGTATTATTGTAGCTGGTGGTAGAGGTGCTGTTTGTGGTGGAGTTGATGGTGGTGGAGGTGGTGTTGGTGGTAGTGGAGGTATTGTTGGTAGTGTTGGTGATGGAGGTGGTATTGGTAGTGATGAAGTTGGTGCTGGTGGTGGTGGAGGAGGTATTGGTGGTGGTGGTGGTGGTGGTGGTAGTGATGTATATGAGAACTTTGTACCATCCATTCAGCTGTGACTCTGAAAACCTAAAAAGGTGGAGTTTATAAAACTTTTATTTAAATTGTGAAAATATTTGCATAAAATCACAACACATTCCAACTTGTATGCACTTGAATGGGTAGTATTAAGCTGACTGACAGAAGCCAGCTCTTGGTGTGGACGTGGCACAACTATTAACACAAGCTGATATTGTTGATGGAGCGCTTCTAGATTTCACTGTCACCGACTCCAAAACCTTTTCTGTTACGGCCCTGAAATAACGTCGCAGGATTTTTATGTTTTGAAAGGTGATTTTTTTCTCAGCATGTGGTGTAGCCCGGGGGATGCTTCCTGTGGGCCTGACCAGAATACTTGTCCTGCCGCTGTGGGAGTAGTGTCCTATGCATGCAGTGACAGGCGGTTGACAGTGGTCTGGACCTTTAAGAGCCTGACTGCTTTTTACTTAGGAAAGTGTTCATTGTTTCTGGGGTAGTCCTTACCATCTTTAATATGATTCAGATTGGCCAGACTTCTCTTTTGGGTTTTGACAGTTTGAAGTAACGCCCCAAAACAGCTCTGTTTCCTGTGCCTCCTGCGGCCCTGACCTTCCAGGGCCTCGCTTCGGCCCCGTTGCTGGGACTGACTCTAATGTTTTGTAAGCTCGTTCACCTCTGTGAGCCTGATTTTTCAAAACAGATTTTTCCAATTTATATTTCACTTACGAGAAGTAGAGCTAGGTCATTGCTTATCCATCATCAAAAAAGTATTGATCTTTCCCCCCCCCCCCTTCCCCTCCAAAACCCAGCTGGTATATGTCCTGGTTGCCACACAATGAAGTGAAATAATTCAGTACTTTTATAGGAGTTAGTTACTAATTGGTCAAGTTGAACAGGGGCAATTAAGGGTAGCTTGGTCCTAACAACTCAGTTCAGTGCTCAGACGTGTAGGTTTGCCAATCCTGAGAGACAGAGCTAAATTAGTTTTAATTGCGCCTTCTATATGACCACTTAGGCGCTTCCCTTTCCGAAGTGCCTGTTTTCACAAGCAGAATGTGCAGCCTGTTATCTTCTCATTTCTCTAATTCCCTCTTCTTTCCTCGGGAGAGGCTCTGTGGCTGAGCGTGCCACACTCGGGTGAACAGAATCAAATGATTCCGACTTAGGTGTCGGAGATAAATATCAATGAGATGCTGTAGGGACAGATAATGTCAAGGAGACGTTGTAGGCTGTGTCTAATTAAGGTTTTATGAAATAAGTGCGTTTCTTGTTCTTAATGAATCTGTTGCGTGTTAAAACCAGGGCAGCCTGACCAGTAGTTTTTAGGACAGAGTTTGAGCACATTGGACCCTGGGATGTAATTCACACGATTATGTTGGGCTCCTTTCTATTTCTTGTTTCTGTTATGTTCCTGGAGAAATTGGGTAGGAGTTTTGTGTGCCGTCCAATCTTTTGGCATCCTTACAATCTGATCTTTAGCACACGCTGATAATGCTTAAAGACAAGGTGTAATTTACATAAAACTCCACATTAGACGTTACATCTCATTATATTTGTTCTCTCTTTTTCCTTCAAAATTGTCTGCTTTCAACGACTACTAGGGTTTTGAAAAATAACTTTCCACAGACTAACAACTTTGCTTTTCCCTAAATTGAATGTGATCAGGCTTTTCATCGCTCACCAGAAATGAAATTGCATTGCTATTAAGCACAATTGTTCATAAAGCGACTCCTGCTTAAAAACCGTTTAAATGAATTCTTCTTACTTCACTGACAAAATAAATTCATTAAAAGTTATTCTTACTTTAAAGATGGGCCGTAGCATGTAGAAGCCAGAGAGAGGGAGGGTTGGGGGAGGGGAGGGCTCGAGAGAAGCATTTCCTGAGGATTCCATTTAATCGTCAGTGAAGGTGTTAACACTTTAGTAAACGTTCTTCCTTTGGGCGGAACTAACCCTGGGACACGTGATAACATATAAGCATCATGGAGCATCCCCCTACATGACGGGCCCCAGACGTAGCCTGCAAGGCCACATTGCATTCAAGGAGACTTTGCTTTTCGGCGCTTGGCTCTCATCAGTAGAGGGAAAAACAATAACTCTGTAATCTTTGAGTAGTAAGACGCAGGCTGTTGACTTTTTCTTTTTAATTCAGAGAAGACCCATTTGTCAGGACACTTCTCAGTGCTCCACTTCTGCGGGGCCCGGACCCCGGTCGGCCGCTGGAAGCCAATGAGTGCCCACATTTCCCCGGTCCAAAGCCAGATGCAGTCATGTCCTTAGAAAGGATGGCTGGCGTCATCACGCTTCGGAATCACCTTTTGGATGGGAGTCCTTCATGTACTTTTGCCATCCTGTTTTATTTTACTTTATTTTAAAAATATATTTTATTGATTTTTTTTTTTACAGAGAGGAAGGGAGAGGGATAGAGAGTTAGAAACATCAATGAGAGAAAAACAGATCATCTGCCTCCTGCACACTTCCTACTGGGAATGTGCCCACAACCAAGGTACATGCCCTTGACCGGAATCGAACCTGGGACCCTTGAGTCCGCAGGCCAATGCTCTATCCACTGAGCCACACCGGTCAGCGCCTTTTGCCATCCTGTTTTGATCCTGAATATGAAATGATAACTCAGAAACTCTTACATTGTCTGTACAGGGAGATCGGGGAACACAGCGAGACTGCGATAGTAACTCGGTGATAGATTATAAAGCAGAGCACTTCCTGGAGGGCAGTCCAATTACTAAATAGTAAAGCAGGAACACAGCACAATGAAGTGCGCTTCCTCTATCTGTTTCAGGGAGTTTAGCACAGCAGGGGGGCCGTGTTCCTATGGCTGGCGCCTCAGACCTGCAGTTCGGGGTGTAATTGCAAATGGAAGTTATGCGGAAGGCATCATATCTGAGCTAATAACCTGAGCCCCAGAAATGAGATAATTATGCAGCATTTAATAAATTTAATTTGCTTTTATTGTGATCATTTCATACCTTTGGTTTGAGGAAACAGTGTGTTTGTTTGAAAAGATTAATGAACTTGGATATTGAAGACATGTTGGATACTGAGAGCCAAACTTCTAGTCATTTAATGCTGGTTTTTTATTTTTATTTTTTTGCCTCAGGGTCTTGCAGAGGTCTATTTATTCCTTGACAATTCTGTTTAGTTTTTTTGGGGAAAAAAATGTGACTAGTTGTATAAATTTAACAATCACCACCGTGACCAAAAAATGTCAGTTTCAAGAGAACGTTTGAAAAAAAAAATAACTTGAAATAATTTCAGAGCCACACCTTGGACTGTGGCATGAAAGGAAAAATATGTTCATTATATGGATTTGTAGAAATTTAAAACATATTTATATAAATGGCAAGAGGTCTTGCTTGGCCAGTGTGGCTCAGTGGTTGAGCATCAGCCTCTGAACCAGGAGGTCACGGTTCCATTCCTGGTCAGGGCACACGCCTGGGTTGCCCCAGTAGGGGGCGTACAGGAGGCTGCCTGGCAATGATTTCTTCTCACCATTTGTGTTTCTCTCTCCCCCTCTCCTTTCCTTTCTCTGAAATCAATATATACATTTTTAAATTAAACCATATATCTATCTATATCTATATCTATATCTATATCTATATCTATATCTATATCTATATCTATATCTATGGTTTAAAATGGCGAGAAGTCTAGGTTTCAGCCAAAACAGGAAGGGTAAGTAGCAAAGTGTATACATCTCCACTAAGAGAGTGGGGGCCAAGGTCAGGGTCCCGGACAGTAAGCTCTGCTGCTAAATGTGACCTGGCCATTTGGTCATTCCTTGCGTTTATTGGAGCTTCTGCCGCCAACAGATAGTGGACACGGGATGCAGAGAACCCTGCGGTCAGCCCTGTGGCTCCTCCCGGGTGATTGTTATGCTCTCTGTATTTTTAAAAATACATATTTCCCCCCTTTCAGAGAGGAAGGGGGAGAGAGATAGAAACATCTATGATGAGAGAATCGTGGATTGGCTGCTCCCTGCACGCCCCCCACTGGGGATGGAGCCCGTAACCTGGGCCTGTGCCCTGACCAGGAATCGAACCATGACCTCCTGGTTCCTAGGTCGACGCTCTTCCACTGAGCCCAGCCGGGCGGGCTGCTCTGTGCATGTAGATAGAAGCTTTCGCCTGTATAATCAGCTTGCTGCTGACCACGTTACTGCCAAGCATCCCTTCTCTATGGTAGCATCATGCTGTTACCAAGGAATCAGCGTATGGCCAACGTGTACAGCATTCCCTCAGATTCACTTCAGTCATCAGGGTAGGGGGGATAGCGGTGATGTGGATCACCATGGTTCCCACGGAGTGAGAGTGTAATGTCACTTCCGTGGCAACGAAGCACATGACACACAACACCACTTCTGTTCTCTCTCTCTCCCCTCGCCCTGAAATGTTTTCCTCCTCCATCCGCTCAGAATCCCCCTGGCAACCTGTTCTCCAGGAGCAAGCTAGAGTCATTTCTGTATTGGCAGTAAGAGTTACAATGAGTTGGGATGAAAACATATTTAAGTCATGACCACAATTAGGGTTACATACATCAGAAATACATAAGGACTGAAACTATAGATATTGCTAGTGTAATTGGGAGGATATTAGCAATTCATGTGGAATGAGCAATGGCAAGCTTATTCTCATCAATATTAAATCTTTCTGTTGTGTAGAGGGACCCATTTAATGTGATTGAAAACACCGAAGAAAAGCAAATGGTGCCGGGTTAGCTGTGTGATTTGACACAAGCAAAACCAGTTCCTTCAGCCTCAGTACTTCCACCTGTGAAGTGGGGACGTTGATGCTCTCTGCCTGGCAGAATGGACATGGAGATGAAGAGGGATGCTTGAGAAAGGGAACTTTACATGGCACAGCACATAGGAGTTGTAAGATGTTGGCGTCTTCAGTGAGGGAACCTCTTAACAAAATACTGTTCTGGTTAGTAGGTGAAAACTTACAGAAGCACTTGAAAATATTAATAGTATCACAAGAAGGATCGCTTTATTAGAATGAGAAATAGCATTTTCTTATATTTGGGGTACAACAAAATGAGACGTGTAATCCCTGTAATATCACAGTAATTCTTAGTAATGAATTTCCTCAGAGGATGAGTTTTATACTCTCTTTATTGAACATGTACTGGTTTATATGTTATATGAAAGTTAAGCACTGAAACATAAAGGTATGTATAATATGCTCATTATTTAAAAAACAAAAACAAAAAACTACAGTGATGGATGTATGTCAAAAAACTTAAATTGTTAAGATAAAGGTAAAAATATAAAAATAAAAGTCAAATTTATGTATAATAGGACTATTTGCTCTGATTCTTTGCTGTAATTAGCTTTATTTTTTTACTAGAGGCTGGGTGCATGGATTCGTGCACTAGTGGGGTCCCTCAGCCTGGCCTTCACTCTCTCATAATGTGGGACCCTGGGGGGCATGCTGGACTGCCTGTTTCAGCCTGATTCCCGAACATCAGGCCCGGGGACCCCACCAGTGCACAAATCTGTGCACTGGCCCTCTGGCATGCATATAAAATCTTTGGTTAATGCCTTCCTGCCCTCTCCCCCTTCCCTCTGAGATTCATCAGTCTATTTCATGTTTCCATGCCTGTGCTTTGAGCGTCTGCCCCCTGGTGGTCAGTGTGTGTCATAGCTACCAGTCAAACAGTCGAATGATTGGCCAGTCACTTAGGCTTTTATATATATAGATTTTTTAAAAATATATTTTATATATTCTATTAGGGCCCACATATGACTTACAGTTAACATTTCCTACTAAATGTTCAATAGTTGATTGCATATCTATTTAGTATTGCAGTCCTATAAGTTACCCACCCCTAGCGGTTAGAACCCTGATGCCCAATGGAATAAAGTAACTGGAGGACACCTGTTGCAGGTAGACACCTCTGTGGCATGAATGAATGAATGAATGAATGACAGTGAACATGTAATAAGCTACCTCCCTTTGATGAATATCCTTTGAGAGAGGATAGGAGATGACAAATAAAACATTTTCTCCCCTGTAATTTTACACTACCCATTAAAAATACATATATTGCCGAAACCGGTTTGGCTTAGTGGATAGAGCGTCGGCTTGGGGACTGAAAGGTCCTGGGTTCGATTCCGGTCAAGGGCATGTACCTTGGTTGCGGGCACATCCCCAGTGGGGGGTGTGCAAGAGGCAGCTGATGGATGATTCTCTCTCATCGATGTTTCTGACTCTCTCTCTCTCTCTCTCTTCCTCTCTGTATAAAATCAATAAAATATATTTTAAAAATAAATAAATAAAAATACATATATTTATTGATTTCAGAGATGAAGGGAGAGGGAAAGAGAATCATCAATGATGAGAGAGAATCATGAATTGGCTGCCTCCTGCACGCCCCTCACTGGGCATGTGCCCTGCCCTGGAATTGAACCGTGACCTCCTGGCTCATGGGTTAACGCTCCACCACTGAGCCACACTGGCTGGGCTTTGCTCCCCGTTTTGAAGTTACCCAACACTGGCAACTCACCAGAGAAGCTCCACGCTAATGGAGCTTTCTGCTCCTGTCATCCTCAGCCCTGCTCCCTCTCCGTGTGTTAATGACACCGGGGGGTGACAGCTGGGGGTTCAGCTTCGCCCTTGGTAAAGCGGAGAGCTCTGAGGACACGGGGGCTGCGGCGGGCCCCCTGCTCTGTTCCCTCGGGAGACGGAGGAGGCAATGCGGTGGCTAGATTGGTGGCAGGGCCGTGTCTGTGATTAAGCTCTTCTGCCTCCCGGCCCTTTCGCTAGCTAATGGGCGTGCAGCAAACCGTGCTTAATTGTGGCGTCTTCGCTCCGTCCGATCCTGTGGCTGTTCAGCAGAGGTGAGCAGAGCGAGGCTTTCTCTGGCTTAGAGCTGTGAAGAAGCATGGATCTGTTCTCTCTTTTTTGTATCTTTATAACTTTCTAAAGAACGTTTCAAAATCACCATCTTAGACCCAAAATAGGACAAACGCCGTGCCTCCTAGAGCAACTGAGAACTGAGATCTTGCGAACCCTCCACCCCTGCCTTTTTCCCCGGTACTAACTCCTGGCCCATACTCCCATGTCCTTGTCTCTCCTCACAACTTAAAAGAGAAATCTAACAAAATATTAGTGTTGCTGAGTATTTTTAAAATATATTTTGATCGATTTCAGAGGAGAAGGGAGAGGGAGAGAGAGAGACATCAATGATGAGGGAATCATTGATCAACTGCCTCCTACACACCCCCTACTGGGGATTGAGCCTGCATCCTGGGCGTGTGCCCTTGTCAGAATCGAACCTGGGACCCTTCAGTGCCTCTTGAGAAACTGGGCGCGACTGAGCTATTACATTCAGTATTTTGTGTGCCGTGTGCATTCAGCTCTTACTTAGATGTACTTGGGATGAACCAACTGCCTCTGGCCTAACTGATGGGTAGACATTAGCAAAGGAGCTGTAAGCTCAGTAGAGTAACGTGTCTATTTATAAAACATATTACAGTAATTTATTGTTCGATTGCAGCTTGTTCTAAAGCCTAGGAGGACATACTACCACGTGATAATTGCAGATCACCTTTCCTGGTGCCTGTAAACGGGATTAATTTACCCATTGATTTTCCCACCCCCTGATGGAATGCTCTGAGCTCTACAGAACGTCCTCGGAAGTCACCCCCCTTTTCCCAGAGGCGTGCCCTCACCTGCGGCGGGCGCTGGAGGATTCTTAGTGAGGAGGAGATGTCAGGAGAGAAACAGATCTGCCCAGGTGCTGGGAGAACACGGGAAGCCATCCCCCGGTCTTCCTCTCCCCGAGGTGTGCTGAGCGCATCCTGCAGAAAGAGCGGTGTCGGCAGGCCGTTTCTGTGAAGCACGCGTGAGAGGCAGAGGGCACAGACGAAGCACGCTCGGGCCCCACGTGCAGACGCTGTGTCCCCTGGGAAATGCATGGATCCCCCAGGGAATCCCTCTCTCCCTGCCGATCCCCCTGGGCGTCCAACCGCCCCCTCAGGATCTTCGGGAAAGAACCCACGGAGAGAAAACGCTACAGCACCACCCTGCTTATGCAACTGAGTTCCCCTCCCCTCGCCTCCTTTCCTTTCCTTTCTCTTTAATTGGGTTTATTGGGTGGCATTGGTGAAGAGCCACACGGGTTTCAGGGTTCAGTCCTGCAAACGCCATCTGCATGATGCACTGTGTTCCCCACCCCACACCAGGTCTCCTTCCCTCACCGTCCATCTCCCCTCGACCCTCCGCTCCCTCCCCGCCCCGTCCCTCTGGCCATCACCAGGCTGCTGTCTGTCTGTCGGGGTTCGCAGGACTTCCTGGTCCCCGGAATCATCGGAGCGGCACAGGGGGGAGGGAACGGGTGCCAGAGGCGGGAGCACTGCTGTCCCCTCTGAAGACAGCCGCCTCAGGAATAAGCCGCGGGCCCCTGGCATGGCTGTGCCGCGGGGCGCCCGCTGCCCGGCCCGGTGCGCCCTCGGCAGGTGTGCGCTGGCGCTGTAACCCAGCTTGTAGCCCGGCACCGACACACACCTCCTATTGGCGGAAGAGGACACTTGGAGGAGATTAACTCTATCTGTTTCATCCTCCCCCCCAGCATATTTCTCTCTCTGTTTGAGAGAGAGAGGACGGAAGAGAGAGAGAGAGAAAGAGAGAAAGAGAGAAACATGGATGTGCGAGAGAAACAGCTATCCGCTACCTCCCAGATGCACCCAGACCTGGGATCGAAGCAGAAACCTAGGTCCGAGCCCTGACAGCACAGGGCTCACCTCTGTTTTGGAAAGTATCCTCGTTCCCGTCGCTTTACCCAGCTGGACTTCGCAGTTCGGGATTCCCCTAAGGCTTCAGCTTTTTATTTTTTTAAAAATCTTCATCGTCTGAGAGCATTACAGCTGTCCCTTCCCCCCACTGACCCTCCCGGGCTGGTGGCCCCGCTGTCTGTCCGGGTGACGCACCGCCTGGCCTCCCTCCCGCTCCGCCCTGCCTCCGAGGCCCCAGCCTCAGAGCGGGGGACTCACAAACATGGCTTTCTTCCGTGGAGGCCTCACAAACATGGCAGATGGCTTGTTATTTTTGCATCTTGGACTTGGCGTCTTCGCCAGGAACCCTCTCGGAGGGTCTGCTACTTCCCGCCTCGGGCTGAGTTGAATCTGCCAGCAGCCCTCCGCCCGGCTGGCAGGGACCTGGCCGTGGTCACCGCTGTTCCGGCGGAACCAGGAGCGGGTGGACAGCGGCCAGGGCTGCCATACGGCACCCTGACCTTCCCTTCTCCCCGGCGCGGCCGTCCCGGCCTCCTCCTCTGTTTGGGGTGCGAGTCTCTCACCCGGTCTCACTGGAGACCCCGGGCCGCGTGGCTGATCGCAGGGAGGAGTCCCGGGGTTGCCCCCGGAGCGCGGCCGGGAGGCGGTGTTCCTGCCTTCCTGAGCTTGGGGCTATCTGTGCCTGCGATCCCGGCGTCTCCGGGTCTTTCCCGCAGCTGGACAGAGTGTCCGTTCGTCTCCTTGCTTTGGCAGGGAGACCGGCAGGCAGCGCAGATTTCAACGACAGCCCTTCGCACCCAGCGACAGGTGCACCCCCACCCCCAGCCAGGGAGGTAACACACGACACAGGAAGCTGGGATGGTGTGTGTGAGTGTGAGTGTGTGTATCTGAGAGTGTGTGTGAGTGTGTGTGAGTGTGTGTGTGTGAGTGTGTGTGTGTGTGTGTGTGTGATAGTATGTGTGTGTGAGTGTGTGTGTGAGTGTGTGTGTGAGTGTGTGTGAGTGTGTGTGAGTGTGTGTGTGTGAGTGAGTGTGAGTGTGTGTGTGTGTGTGAGTGTGTGTGTGTGAGTGTGTGTGAGTGTGTGTGTGTGAGTGTGTGTGTGTGTGTGTGTGAGTGTGTGTGTGAGTGTGTGTGAGTGTGTGTGTGTGAGTGTGTGTGAGTGTGTGTGTGTGAGTGTGTGTGAGTGTGTGTGTGTGAGTGTGTGTGTGTGTGTGTGTGTGAGAGTATGTGTGTGAGAGTATGTGTGTGTGAGTGTGTGTGAGTGTGTGTGTGTGTGTGTGTGTGAGTGTGTGTGAGTGTGTGTGTGTGAGAGTATGTGTGTGTGAGTGTGTGTGAGTGTGTGTGTGTGTGTGTGTGTGTGTGTGTGTGTGAGACCCAGGTGTCCACTGCAGGGCACCCTCGGGTGGGGCGGTCCGTCCTGGAACAGGTACCAGAGGCGAGGGGACTCCATAATGGGTGCCGCTTGTTATAAAATGCAATCATCTCTGACAGATGGTGGTTTTAAATGAGAACATTACAAGCATCCAAAGTGGACTGGGCACATTTCATCGTTTTGCTTTCTTTACACACACACACACACACACACACACACACACCTCACATACTCACACTCACACACACATACCCCACACACACACTCACACACACACACACACACCACAGACACACACACACACCTCACATACTCACACACACAGACACACACACACCCCACACACACTCACACACACAGACACACACACACCCCACACACACTCACACACACACTCACACACATACACTCACACACCACACACACTCATACACACACACACACACACACACACCACACACACTCACACTCACACACACATACCCCACACACACACTCACACACACACACACACACCACAGACACACACACACACCTCACATACTCACACACACAGACACACACACACCCCACACACACTCACACACACAGACACACACACACCCCACACACACTCACACACACAGACACACACACACCCCACACACACTCACACACACACTCACACACATACACTCACACACCACACACACTCAACACACACACACACACACACACCACACACACTCACACTCACACACACATACCCCACACACACACTCACACACACACACACACACACCACAGACACACACACACACCTCACATACTCACACACACAGACACACACACACCCCACACACACTCACACACACAGACACACACACACCCCACACACACTCACACACACACTCACACACATACACTCACACACCACACACACTCATACACACACACCACACACACACACACACACATTCACACACACACACACTCACACACACACATATCACACACACACACACTCACACTCATACTCACACACACACACACACACCCCACACACACTCACACTCACACACACATACCCCACACACACTCTCACACACACACACACACACCCCCACACACACACTCACACTCACACACACATACCCCCCACACACACACACACTCACACTCACACACACACACACCACACACACACACCACACACACACACTCACACACACACCCCACACACACACTCACACTCACACACACACACTCACACACACACACACACACTCACACACACACACACACACCCCCACACACACACTCACACTCACACACACATACCCCCCACACACACACACACTCACACTCACACACACACACCACACACACACACCACACACACACACTCACACACACACCCCACACACACACTCACACTCACACACACACACTCACACACACACACACTCACACACACACACTCACACTCACACACACACACACACACACTCACCCCACACACACTCACACACACACACACACACACACACTCACACACACACACACTCACCCCACACACACACACACACACACACACTCACACACACACACACTCACCCCACACACACTCACACACACACACACACACACACACACTCACACACACACACACTCACCCCACACACACACACACACACACACACACTCACACACACACACACTCACCCCACACACACTCACACACACACACACACACTCACCCCACACACACACACACACACACACACACACTCACACACACACACACTCACCCCACACACACACACACACACACACACACACACACTCACACACTCTCACACACACACTCACCCCACACACACTCAGACACCGCTCATTTACAGGGAGATGCCTTTGGGGCCGTTACACACCGGATGGGATTCCTTACAAATCTCCTCACTTTCTCTAAGGCACCAGCCACCACGCTGGCACGTTTGGTAAAGGTTTTATCGATACTAAACGGTGCAGAGAGAAGGCAGTGATTTCGGAAAAACGCCGTTGCTCCTGTAGGTGAGATTTGAATGCCACCCATCCCTCGTGATGGGAACGCATTGAGAATGCCAGGTGTTTTTTAAAATAAGTATGTTGTTATTGACTCCAGAGGGGGAGGGGGCAGCACATTGAGGAGAGGGAATAGTGGGTCGGCTGCTGCTGCACGCCCCACCCTGAGGATGGGCCCATCACCCGGGCCTGGGCCCTGCCCGGGAATCGAACCCTGACCTCCTGGTTCGCAGGTCCACGCTCAGCTCCTGAGCCCCGGCCAGACGGGGCTCCATGTCTTGAGGACAGCGGCTTAGGGATAAATCGTCCCTCTTTGCAGGTTCTCGGAGCTCAGACCGTCTGTCTGTCCTGTTCTGTGTGCCTTTCCCCGCGAAGCGCCCTTCACCCCGCCCGGCTTTGGCGGGTGCACCGGTGCCCAAGGAGCGGAGAAACAGGCTTTGTTTGCAGCGGAGAGGAATTAAGGAAGGAAGGAAGCAGGGCATGGTCCCTCCCTCCGCAGCCTCGTTGCTGGAGGGCCATGGTCCCGGGCTCCGGGTGCCCCCGTTTGCCTGTTTGTGGTCCCTCCCCAGGTGCCCGTGCCCACTCGCTGAGGGACACACATGCACGGCAGCAGGCGCTGGGACTGTGACGCTGCCCCACAGAAACCAACGATGATAATGTCACGCAGGGTCGGCCCTACCCTCTGCTTAAGGCTTCGGCTCTGAACCGGCTTCTCCTGAGTGTCCCTCTGTTGCCATGGAAACAGTTTTATTACAAGTAGGAGGGGTTGTGTGGGAAACCTGCTGCTTCCTGTTAAAGGAGATGGGGTCAGGCTCCATTCAGGATGGAGCTGCATCTTCAGGCGGGCGTGGCCCTCCCCGGAAGGATGCTTTGTCGCTGCATCTCCTCTCTCTCTCTCTCTCTCTCTCTCTCTCTCTCTCTCTCTCTCTCTCTCTCTCTCTGTTGTGGGTGTGACTGCTCACCTGAGGATATTTTCCCATTGATTTTTAGAGAGCAGAAGGGAGGGGGAGAGACACACAGAGAGAAACACCGATGTGAGACACACACATTGATCGGTTACCTCCCGCACACTGCCCTGACCGGGCGGGGGATCTAGCCTCCAACCCAGGGAGGTGCCCGGCATTCTGTCCATTGAGCAACACCAGCCAGGGTTCCTCCATTCCCTCTTCCCCAGCTCTGGCCCTGTCAGCTGTGCCTTCGTATTCCTGCCTGAAGGCGAAGCAGTGCAGGTCTTTCTCTGGCGGGTCAATGTTGTATCTGGGTAACGCCTCTCCCGCTCCCTCCATCCGGGAGGAGAGCACAGCGGGTGTTTCCTGGGCTCTGAGGCAGCTTTACAGAAATCCACTTTACAGATAACAGCCAATTCATACCCATGCAAAACTGGGCCAGGGGTGCTTTGTCCTGTTGAAAAGGCCAGTCCCTCCTGTCAAGACTATTCAAACATTATTTTGTCAAAATCAGAGTGTTTTTTTTTTAATTTTATTGTGTTTTTATATTCAACAACCTTGATTCTAGACACAAAAGAGAGATAGGCGAGGGAGACACACCGACTAGTTCCCTCCTGCACGTGCCCCGATCAGGGTTGGGGATCAAACCTGCACCCCAGGTATTTGTCCTTGACCAGAATCAAACATGTGACCCTTTTTTTTGCCCCCCCCCCCCACAAGCTCTAACCATGGGGCAGCACTGGCCAGGGCTGCCTGTCTTCCTCTGAGGCTGTGGTGTGTGTTTCCCTGGAATAGCCCCCAGCCTCTGCGGACTTCACGTGTCATTGGAAGCATTTTGCCAGTTGAGCGACCGAGTCTGCGAAGCCGCAGGCCGGAGGGCAGTTCTTGGCTTGCGAGTGACGAGTGGCACGTCTCCGCCTGCTTCCTTTCGGTCAGAAGGTGGTGGGTTTTGTTTTGTTTGCATTCTGTGGCGTGCTCCTTGCTTGGGAGAACTTGGAGTGTGCCTCCTTCCGAGCTGCCAGCTGCCGCAGCGTGTTCGAGAAGGCCCGCGGCCCTCCCCCGGCGGCAGGTGCCGGCCCCGGGAGCCAAGCGGCGCTCCTTCTCCAGCTGTCTCCATTGTGAGCGGCGAGGGCCCTCAGACTAGCGCTCGGGGCAGCAGCAAGTCAGTAATTACACTCAGCAATATGTCAGCGCACACATCCCATTTTTTAAAATTTTTGTTTCTTTGCCCGAAAACTTGAAACAAGAATGGAAAACTCCAGTGAATGGTCAGCGGATGTCCCTACCAGGACAGTGCCCGTGGCTTCATTGTTCTTTATTCGCCGGTGCCTCACGTCTCCGTTCATGAGCTACCTAGCCTCCACCGAGCGGTTGGTTGAAATACTTTGGTTCCCCATTCTGCACAGTTCAAAGCATGCAGCACAATGAGTTACTCGTGCTTTCCCTGGTTAAAAAAAAACAAACTGCTTTTGGCAAAGAACACGACTGCATTACACGTAGTTATAAAATCTAGCTCCATTTCAGAGGCTTTGTTGAAATAAAACACGTGGAAACGAGGCATATCAGTAGCCATTAGCTATCAGGCCCCCGATTAACGTTCGATATCTCTAGGCATTGTCTCTGATCGTTACGATGATGGTGCGAGGAAGACATTCTCAGTCCCGGTGTGTGAATGGCCAGCCTCCAGTCTGTCCTGCCGATGAGGCAGGAACCAGGCCCCACGGCTGCTGAGCGTGAGGGCCGGCCTGGCGACGCAGCTCCCCGAGCCTGTGATCCCCCCACAGCACCGGGCACGGCCGGGGAGTGAGAGGAACGGGCCTGCCAGGCCGGAGTGGACACGGGCAGAGCAGGAGCCGCAGCGGAGCGATGGACAGCACCGAGTGCGCACAGCGCTGCCCACAGCCCGGCAGTACGGACGGTGCGTGCCCCGCGCGGACCTCCGTGCCCAGCGCCGAGCGGGAAGAGAGCCCATCACACGCGTGAATCCCGGGCCCACGGAGGAAACTAAACCAGCTATTGGGCCAACATTCTCTGAACAATGGACACTTCTGCTCTGCACGTTCATTTTGTAGTAATGGCACGGGACAGCGGCAGTATTTGGGGGCTGCTTTTAACTCCCACACAGTCACTGTATTCAGGTGTGCAGTCTTTCCTCAGTGTTAGTGCCTCTTCCCCGGGGCTCCTTCCCATCGGAGCCTGGGACATGGTGGGGGGCCGGTGTATGCCATGTACAGACCCAAGCAGGGCAGATACTCTAGATGCACCTTCTGAAACTAGAATTGGAAGATAGACTCAGTGTTTTCGGTCCATTGCTGGCATGCTATGTCCCGGCCTCTCAGATTTAAGAACGGTTATCTCATGTCATCAACCTCAACACCTTCTTCAAAACCTAAAAATAGTCCCTCCAATAGGGCCCTCCCCCCAGGCAGCTTTCAATAGAACTTGTCATTTTAAGTCAGGCGATTTCCGTACTTCATGGTCACATATTCCTGGCAAGAATTTACTTTTAAAACAGAGTTTCCTGAAAATTAAGGGGTGAGGAGAATTGTCAGAAGGTGGCAGTGTGTCTCGGGGATAACCGTCACTTTAAGGAGAGGGCGTTCCGTACTCAGCCATTGTGCAGCTGCGCATAAAACCCCATTGGGCCCCCTGCTGGCGAGGCTCAGTTGGTTGAGAGTCATCCTTGCACTGAGAGGTCCCTGGTTCAATTCCCATTCAGGGCACATGCTCAGGTTTGGGCTCAATGCCCAGTAGGGGGCATGGAGGAGGCAGCCAATAGATGTTTCCCTCTATTTTCCTCTCTCAAATCCATAGGAACCTTAAAAAATAATAATAGTAATAATAAAGATTGAATCTAAGGTATTCTCGAGGAAAATTGAGCAACTATTTCTTAGTGAATGTGCAGAAAATGGTCCAAGATTCTACTCTGAGTTTTACCAGTGCTAACTCCAAAGATGGTTATAAGGATTTAGGCTCTCGCTTCTCAGTGGAGGGACCTTCCTTTTCTCTGTGTCTGTGGGCGGCGCCGGGGCAGGAGAGGCAGGGCCTGCATCCGCATCGCTGACATGGCTGTCGGGAGCAGTGACAAGTTCACTTCCAAGAAACACATTCTAGGTGATAGTCCTTTTAAATGTTAAGTGTAATCATTATAATTTTCATTTCAGTGGTGTTGAATACAGGCAGCTTCGGACATGGTTTAATTAACGGCATTCGTCTGCGGAGACCTGATAGAAAGAATTTCAGCTCTTTAATGAAATGGACCAAGTTTAATTTCCTGCCTTCCCACTCCTTACCTTTGACACGCTGAGCCCATGCCCCTGCCTCCAAGAGTTTCCTTTGTGCTAATCATTTGCAGATAACCTTAATGCTTACTAGTAAGGCTAATGAAAGACTCCGTGAGATGACGTTCTCGGCGTGCTTGCTTACTGAACTTCAAGGTATTTTGTTAATCATTGCTACAGCCACAGGAAACATTGGACCTATTTCTAAGTATCTGCTGACGTGACCATCCTTTAAGAGGAGAAGCTGAGGGTGTATGGTCACATGATTATATGGCACATAATTGCTCCGTAACCATGGCAGCCAAGCTAGAGCAACAGGGAGACAAAAGCATGTGTTGCTCAGTATCCATCTTCTAGCCACGGTGAAGCATTTCCACTCCCTGCCAATACTGAGCACGCGAGGAGGCCACAGAGGGCGTCATGGCTCTCCTGAGAGAAAATAAAACTGGATAAGACACTGGGGGACCCGGGTTCTAGCCTAAGTTCTGCCGGGAGCGGCTTTGTGTCTTGGGTGGGAAGGGGCCGGATACTAAGCGGAAAACTCCTGTTGTGGGATGAGCGGTGGCGCCTGACACTCTCCTTAATGACGGAATGCTGGCATCGCACACATCTGGGGGGAGAATAAATGCCTTGGCATTTAGGATCCTGCCCGCCATCCCTCAGGGTCTCCTCTCCCAGTTTTCCTCTCCTCTCTCTCCTCTCCTTTCTTTCTGTCCTCTTTCTTTTTAACTTATATTTAACCCTTCATCAGACCCTTCCTTCTATATTTTCTTCTTTCCGTGCCTTTTTCCTCTGTTCTCAGCATCATCACCCCTGTTTTCTCGTTCCCAGGTCTCCCTTTCCTGCCTTTACCTCATTCTTTCCGCCTTGCTCAAAAGATTGTCAACAATGTTCTCCTATTGTTTTTTTGTTTTAATATAATGATGGTGTTTTTACTTTATGCTCATTGTAAGTTAATAAACTATGTAGTAGCTATTAGTGCAAACAATTATGAACTGACTGGGAAAAAAACAAAATCCTTCAGGCAGTCTTCACACACAATAAAGGCATGCTGATTAGCTGGTATACAGCTTTATTTCTGAGAGAAATATGATTCCTAATAGATGTTGAGATGAATATTGAGAATTTTAATATCCTATTTGGATTTTTCAATCCTCATTTCAAGCTCCCTGGAATACATCCAAGTAATCAAATTAATAAATCATAATAATTTAAAATATGCATTGCTTTTTTATACGATGCGTCCTGCTGCTGTGCAGAACCCTTTTAACGAACAAGGGGGATTATTCACGTCAGTTCAACAAAGCTGAGCTCCTACTAAGTGTGAGCAGCAAGGCCAGGGAACAGAATAAATACTGGACATGATAGTTAAGTCCTTTCTCTTCCCGCTCTCGATACCGGAGTCCAGAGGAGGGACAGGTCAGTTTGAGGGAGATAAGGAAGCAAACCAGTGGAAGATGTATTTTAGTTGGGCGTTTGGCACTGAGAAGACAGCTTACGGGATAAATAGATGAGCAAAAGAGAACCAGAAATGTAAAGATAGTTTAAGATGTCCACAGTGTGCTTCACTGTGCTTGCGCCTCTATTTCCTTTGTGGTCCACAGAGGTATTTCAGCTGTTCTTACATTGCCTCTTTACTGATAATGTTAAATGCTAGGGGCCCAGCCCACACAATGTGTGCACAGGTAGGGTCCCTTGGCCTGGCTGTGATCAGGGCCAATCTGTGGGGTGATGGCAGGGCGATCCAGGGGCCCAGCTGGCAGCACCCGCCTTGGCCGACCTGGCACAGCCCACTCACCAGCCCTGCCCGCACTGCTGCTGCAGGTCACATCCCTCTGCTGGCACCTTGGAGGTGACTGATGGGGCAATTGGGGGGCAGCGCTGGCCACTTGCTGTCCAGCTCTGCCCTAAAGGGAGGGCAATCAGGGAGTCCTTAGCTGGCACTCGACTTGGCTGGTGTGGGGCCTGCAGGCTGGGGGCAGCTCCTGCATTGAGCATCTGCCCCCGGTGGTCAGTGTGTGTCATAGTGACCGGTCATTCCACCAGTTACACTGTTTGGTCTATTTGCTTATTAGGCTTTCATTATATAGAATTGTGTGTGTGTGTGTGTGTGTGTGTGTGTGTGTGTGTGTGTGTGTGTGAGAGAGAGAGAGAGAGAGAGAGAGAGAGGGAGAAATACGACCATATGTTTCATGTTTGACATGAAGATGAGATTCCTGTCCTACTTTGTTTCAACTCTTGCTCATCTGATTCTCCCCCCCAACACCCCTTTCTGTCCGCATCATTATTTTTTAAGACCCCGGTCACAAGCCACTCTCCGTGGAACAGTTCCCACCATGACGCCATCCTTTCTTTATGCTTGCCGAGCCTGTGGGGCATGCTTTTCATTGATCACGTCTGATAGTCAAGGGCTGGGGGTCTGACGGTGGGGTGCCCAGCGATGTGGTTACCGTGCAAAGTCACAGGTCACATTTGGAACCCTGGTGCTTAGTATGTTATTGTCACGTGGTAGGCACTGAGAAAGGGCCTGGTAAATAAATGGGTGTTTATTGCTAAAACAGATGAATTAGATTAGAATCATGTCTTTTCTTAATAACATCTCACTGTAGGAATGTGAGTTTAATACAGATACAAATATATATATATTTTTAATAAAATTTTCCATGTCTTACAAATAAAAATATATATATATTTTTTATAAAATTTTCCATGTCTTACAATAAAAATTTCCATGTCTTACAAATATTCATGTTAAACAAAATGTACTAAAAAAAAAAAATCAGTGTGTAATGGTTTCCACACAATATTAACGGAAAATATAGTTCCTAGCTTGCCTTCTCAGAGAAGTACAGCAGTGTTATTTTGAATAAAAACTACTCTTCACTGCTTTAGAACTTGATGGCCAGGAGCTGGAGCACAGCCATGAGGGTAAATGTGTTGGATTACCTCAGAGTAGATGAGCAAACTATTAAAAGCCAAATGGGCAGTAAAGACACACACAAAAAGCCAGGATCATAGCCATTTTAAGAAGCGTAGACTTAAGAACAGGGAGAAAGACAGGACAAGAGGAAGAAAGAATGTGACCAGATGAGTCGGCCACAGATGCTTTGGTATTTTAGGGCCTTAGGAAAATTAGCGACAGGAATATCAGTCCGGATAAGGTTCACGTGTGTGGGATTTGGTGATGCTGGTGTATGGCCAGGGCAGCAGGTAAGGAAAACGCCAGCAGCCACAGGTGAGGTGTGGGGTGGGGGTGAGCACCGGCCAGCAGAACATAGATGTGTGAAGTGTGGGTAGCCCGACTGGCATGGCTCAGTGGTTGAGGGAAGACCTATGACAGGGAGGTCACGGTTTCATTCCCGGTTAGGGCACATGTCTGGGTGGCCGGCTTGTTCCCAATAGGGGGCGTGCGGGAGGTAGCTAATCAATGATTCTTTCTCATCATTGGATGTTTCTTTCTCTTTCTCCCTCTCTCTTGCTCTCTGTGAAACGAACAAAAATGTATTTTTTTTTAAAAAGTGTGCCCAGGACTGTATGTACATCATTGAATTCTCGTGATTTCCAGGTCTGATCTCCTTAGACAGAGAAAGGTTAGGCAACTCGCACAGGCCCGAGTCTCCAAGTTGCAGAGACGAGCTGTGGCCCCTGTTTAACCCAGGTTCCCCCACAGTGTTCTTGGATGACTGTGTGGTAAGTTTCTGGAAGGGGTGTGCGTTCCTCTGCAGGAGGCAGGGTGGCATGCTGGGAGAGAAAGAAAGGGGAGTGTCTCACTGGTTTGGGTGGAGGAAGCCAGTGCCCCCCCCCCCCCCCACACACACACACACACATAAGTGGAATTAAATGGATTTCCTATGGGCTTCATCCAGAATGAAGTCAGCTGCCAGGAGACACCGAGTGGGGAGGTTGGACACATCTGTGCCCTCGTCACTTACTGTCGCTGAAGGTTTTTGGAGGCGGTCATGGTTGTCGGATATTTTACCATTTTTATTGCTGGGGGTTGGAGTTCCTCACGTTGTTCACATTGCTTTTCAAATGAGGGCTTCCGCTCTCCTGAAATTTTCAGAGAGGTCCGTCTCACTGTTAGGTTCAAACTGTGTTCCCTGTATTGAAAGATTTATTTCTCTCCTTTTCAAGGAAATGTTCAGTGTTTTACATTTTAATGATTTTTTTTCTCTCATGATCTAACATTTGAGAAACTTAACTGGGTTCAAACTGGGTCCCATTTCCGAAAGGCTTATTTCTCTCCTTTTCAAGGAAATGTTCAGAGATTTGCAATTTAAGGTTTTTTTGGGGGGTTTTTCTCGTGCAATCTCCTAACATTTGAGAAACATGTGAGGAGGATGTGGGATCATGGTCTTTGTGTTAGAAGACATTTTGGAGAGCCGCTAATCACACTCCTGTTCCTAAAAGGCAAAGAAGCCACGGCCTCATCCCGTGAATGGATTTCAGGGTTTTATAATCTGTCAGGAACAGAACAGGCTGGTGTGGCTCAATGATTGAGCCTTAACTTATGAACCAGGAGGTCACGGTTCCGTTGCTGTTCAGGGCACAGGCCCACGTTGTGGGCTAGGTCCCCAGTGGGGGGCGTGCAGGAGGCAGCTGATCCATGATGCTCTCCCCTCAGTGATGTTTTCATCTCTCTCCCTCTCCCTTCCTCTCGGAAAGCAGGAAGCCCTCTGTGTCCGGGCTCTTTCCAGGCTCAGGAGAGTTTATCTTTAGGAGTCCTTTGCCCATAGCTGGATCGCTTTGTGATGGTTGAGGACCGTAAAGGAGAGAGCCAGGTGTTCCTTGTTCTCGGGCAGAGTGCATCATGGGAATCCAATTGTACAAACAAAGGAAGAGGTTGGTGCCTGAGTGGCCTTTTTGGCGTTCATTGGGAAGGCTACTTGGAAAATGAACATCCCCTCCCCCCACAAAGATGTTACCCAATCCACATCCCTATGGAATCTGCAGCGAAACTTTGTAAATATTATAAATGTTTCCAAGGAAGCAGATGTATGCGAGATGCCTGGTTTTTCTCACGGCTGCATCATAAATACTTTATACAGTCTGTGTTTAACACGGAGTTAAAGCTCTCCAAATCGCTTTTAAATACATGGAAAGGGGAAAGTCTTAACAAGGCAAAAAATACTCCTATTTGTAGGAATGGGAAGTAAATTACCTTGTAAAAATTCTAATTTTCCCAAGATAGGAATAATATAAACCTCAGAATTCGGAAAGTGCACAGCCCTCTATTATTATTATTGTGCATTTGTTCATTCAACGCACATTTGTTGAGCACCTGCAGGAAATCCGACTGGATCAGCTGTCTTCGCTCCCCTGTCACTGCCCTCCTCCGGCTCCAGAGCCTCACTCTGAGCCTCCTGCCCCTCCAGCATCTGCACACCTGGTTCCTCTGCCTGCTCCTCCCCTCCCCTTCCCTTTCCTTCCCTCCTCTCCCCTCCTCTCCCCTCCCCTCCCCTCCCCTCCCCTCCCCTCCCCTTTCCTTCCCTCCCCTCCCCTCCCCTCCCCTCCCCTCCCCTCCCCTCCCCTTTCCTTCCCTCCCCTCCCCTCCCCTCCCCTCCCCTCTCCTCCCCTCCCCTTCCCTTTCCTTCCCTCCTTCCCATCCCCTCCCCTCCCCTCCCCTCCCCTCCCCTCCTCTCCCCTCCCCTCCCCTCTGCTCTCCTCCTCCACTCCTCCTCCAAGTTTGCCCTGGCTGGAGGACTCCCCTGCTCTGTGCTTCATAATTTCTCTTCCTCTTCCCTGAGAAGTTCATTTGTTGTTGTTTTTATTGTTTCATAGCAATTGGCAGGCTTGAATAGTCAAGAAAAATGAAGTCCATCGTGCCATTAACAACGCCGGGAATTCAGGCGGGCATGAGCCTTCCAGCTCAGCCTCCTGGCAATGTCAGAATGGAAACACAGGGCCTCTCACAACCCCCAAGCCTCACGATTCCATCCTGGGATTTAGACGCCTCTCTTCATCTTTCCAGGGTCCGCCTCGCTCACTGTATTAACGCCCCTAGCCGGCCCCCTTCGGGTTACGGAAAGAGAGAAACCAGCAGGCACAGCCACCATCGCCTCCCGCTTCACCACAGGGAGCTCATTTAGGAAGAAAGTAAAAAGCTTTAAGGTTTACCCACTTGGGTAGGACTATACCTAAGAAATACAAAACTAAATCCTCCGGCGACACGTCCGTCAGTGACCAAACGCACCGGTTTTCAGTTTCGGATATACCAACTGTGGAAGTTGAGAGAAAAAAAGCAGAGCAGATGTGCATAGAACATTTTAAAAAGGATATTCGTGATAAGAGGGAGAAATTAAAGACAAAGGAAATAACTTATTTTATAACTTGTTTATCTGTTTTTCTTAACCCCGAGCTACAGAAGGGATGTATCTCTTTCACTGGCTGGCATGTTCCCGGGCATCACACCCGAAATGGAACTCAGACCCGTGTTTGTTGAATGAATGAACGTCCTCCTGGGACCAGTCGGCCACTTGAAGCCGTTAGTTAAAGAAGGGTTCCAGACAGAGTGAGAATGTGGGGGTGCAAGAAGTAAGTAACTGCCAGGACTGGTTTGGCTCAATGGATAGAGTGTCGGCTTGGGGACTGAAAGGTCCCGGGTTCAATTCCGGTCAAGGGCATGTATCTTGGTTGCGGGCTCATCCCCAGTGGGGGGTTGTGCAAGAGGCAGCTGGTCGATGTTTCTCTCTCATCAATGTTTCTAACTATCTCTCTCCCTTCCTCTCTGTATAAAATCAATAAAATGTATTTTAAAAAAAGAGAGAAGAAATAAGTAACCTTTAGGGGCGTGGAGCAAGGCTTCTCAGGAGGTGCCCCCCCCGGGGGTAGGGTCCTGTCATTCTGTGGGGTTCATCAGTTGGTGAGTGTGAATGGGACTCAGCATTTGTACTGAGGAAAGTGCAAGAGCACGGGCAGGAAGAGGGAAACGATATGTAGTTTGTTTATAAAAACACCGCGCCTGTATCAGCATTCCCGAGTTCCCCCTGCACGCCATGTTCTGCAGAGCAGTCCAGCAGCACCTCAGAGGGAGGGTGTGCCCCTTGCTGCCAGGCCGCGAGACAGACTCACGGCCTCCTGGCCTCACAGCAATTTTCTCCCAGTGCATTGTTCTGAGAAGTTCATCTTAAGGAATATATGTCTATCTGTGCATAGACACAGACAGCAACTGGTGATGATCAGAGAGGAAGGGGTGGGGACGCAGGGGAGGGTAAAGGAGTGTAAATGGTGAGGGAGGGAGACTGACTAGGGGTGGTGAACTCACAATGCAATATACAGATGATGTGTCCTAGGACTGTACCCCTGAAACATGGATAATGTTATTAACCAATGTCACCGTGATAAACTCAATAGGAGTAAATAGCTAACCTAATAATGGAGTAATATGCAAATTACCATCACTCCGCTACACAAGCCCACCAGCCAATCAGAGCAAGTATGCAAATTAACCCAACAAAGTATGGAAGGTATCTGCATACGTGGAAGGAGGGAGGAGTGAAGCCTGAAGACAGCATAGAAGGAAGAGGGAGGGAAAGTGGAAAGCAAGGCAGCTGAGGCTGCTGGAGGCAGCAGCAGCGGAGGGCGCAGCGTGTTGGGCATACTGCGTGAGGCGCACAGCAGCCGTGGCCTCGGGGGAGAGGGGGGCGCCCCTCATCCCACCTGCCCCACCTCACCCTACCCTGCTTGCTGCAGTGGAAGAGGTGGGAAGCCCGCCAAAAGTCTTGCAGGAATATTCCTGCAACAGGTGACTAGTATATATATATGTGTGTGTGTGTGTGTGTGTATCTGTGTATATACATGTGTATATATATACACATGTATATACACACATATGTATATCTCAAGAAGATGGGACATTTTCTAGCTTCAGTGAAATAGTAGCGCATAAGAAAAATTCGTTCTCTAAAATTATTTTCAAAAATAAGTTTCTCTTTCTGTTTAAAGTAGCAGATTAGGATGTCTCATCACCTGAAATGCATTCACATGTGGGAAACTTACCCATTTTACGTTTGGAAGTAAAGGAGGCAGCCAGCCTGTGTCCGAGAACTTCCATGAGGAGATTCATCTCCTACGCCCACCGCCACCCCCACCGCCACAGGCTGGGGCCCCCCATCCATTCCCCCCGTCACCGTCCGGCACAGGCGCGGGCTGATGCAGTGCCGTCGGGCTGTGAGCGGACAGGGGAGGAGGAGGCGGGGAGAAATGAGGAGCGTGGCCCAGCCCCTGCTCCCCCAGGTGCCCCGGCCGGCCTGCTGGGAGCTCGTGTGTGTTCCGCCGCTGCTTCTGTTACAAACGGCGCCCGTGTCCATCTTTATGTCTGTGGCCTCGCACGCTCACACATCTCGCTTTTATCTGAAATGCTGCCACAGCCTTCCGCACTCCGCACGCCCTTGCCCTGGCTCGGGAGATGGAGACATTTCTCACACGGTTCCCTGGTTCCCATTTATTGAGCAGCTGCCACGGGCCTGCCATCCTGTCGGGCTTCCGTGTCCCGTCCGGGCGGCCGTCATGACAGCCGGCGTCCTGCCCGCAGCCGTGGGGACCGCTCCCTCCCGCCGTGCTCCCCGGATAATAAATACTGCGTGCGGCTCCCAGTGCGATCTACATGATTGAGCACACGCTCTGTGGCAGGCGGTACATGTTGTTTCCATGTGTTAATTTATTTAATCCTCCCCGTAATGACGCGGTGCCTCGCCTGTAATTGGCAAGCGAAGCAGGCGGCTGGGACACGGAGTGTAAAGGACGTTCCGAGATCACACAGCCAGTGGGTGCTGGCGCCGGATTCAATCCGAACCCGTCACCCTGGGCCGCTCCGGGCCTGGGCTGCGATGGGAACCGACTGCATGGGGCGCGGGTGGAAGAAGAGACCCGTGGCCTGTTGGCAGGGGAGGCGGCTCTGAGTGCCGCGGGCAGAGAGCTCTGTGCCGCCCCAGTGGGTGGAACCAGCACTCTTAGCCACTTAGGTCCGGTGTTTCCGTCAGGCCCCCTAGGGCTTAGCCTGCCCACAGGATGCCCCCCCACACACACACCTCCCCTGGCACACTTTGTATCTTTAGCAGCCTCGTGGGCATTGAGATAGAAGGATGAAGAGATGGGGGCACCTCTAGATTCAGGTGCATCTGTCTGTCTCTCACCTGTTCCCTACATTCCTATCACTTCTTCACTGTGAGCTTTAAAAAAAACTTCAGAGAGGAAATGAGAGAGAGAGAGAGAGAGAGAGAGAGAGAGAGAGAGGAACATCAGTGATGAAAGTGACTCACTGATCGGCTGAAGATATTATGAAAGTGACTCCAGCATGCCCCACACTGGGCCTGTGCCCTGACCGGGAATCCAACTGTGACCTCCTGGTTCATAGGTCAGCACTGAACCACTGAGCCACACAGGCCACACAGGCCGGGCTCCATTGTGAGCTGCCTAAGGGCAGAACCTGTCTCCTGTCCGCTCATCTTGGGCGCCCGGCACCTGCCAGCTCCCAGCCAGGAAGTGCTCCTGCGAGGCTGATGGAAGCTGGACCGAGGGACAAAGGAAATAAGCGTTAGCATTCACAGGCCACAACCTGTGAGTTCTCGTCCCACCCTCCCCTTCCTCACCTGCCTTTCGTCCGTTAACCTGTGTAATGTGACGGCAGTGTCTGTGTTAATGCACTTCATTGGAAGCCCTGCCGATGGAATTTCCCATTTTAGAAAGTGTATGTACGACTTGCTCTGCGCTGCTTTATTTCTCTGTTTTTAGAGGGTTTGTCATATTAAGCGGATGACTGTGCTCAAGATATTACTTCTGAACATTGTGTCCTTTGGCTTCTAAGCTAATTTTATTTTTTCCAAAGCCTCCTGATAGTGATCGGAGCATCGTCCATTAGCTCATTTTCCCAAGCAGCGTTATTTCCTGAAGCCCGGTCCGTCTTCAGATGTGGCTTACAAGGAGGAGATTAAACATTTATACTCTCATCTGTTTTTTTTCATGGTCATTAATTTCCTGAAATTTCTGCATGGTCTCCGTGTGCAGGGCCGGCATTGACGCGGGCAGTAAACGCCCAGGGACTGAAATAGTGTCCGCGTCTTTCTGTGGGAACCTGGAGGGGAGCGGGAGCGGCCACACAGCAGCTAAGGCCTGGGCGTACCGACTTGTTTTGCCACAAGACGTAAGCTGCCAAGTGCTGAATCGTGACACTTGTGTGAGGACCCGTCACGATTATCGACGTTGCCTGTGTTTTTATTGCCTCTTTCCTGACTCATATCTGTGATATTTCTACAGGTTGTTTCTACTTGTTTTTATTTTGTCTGTCTGGCATTTCTCCTGGCATGGTTGGTCTTAATGATTTGTATAGGTCATTCCTGTCCAGGAAAAGGCCTGCTCAAGAACAGCAAGAGAAGCTCCCTCAGCAAGCCACGCCGGCTGGCCAGAATTCCTCCTTTTAAGCAGGAGAGTGTCAGGATCAGAGATGGGTTATTCTAAAAAGGGGGCCAGGATTGTATAAAACTTAAAAAAAAAAAAAATTGTGCAGAAGATATTATTCTTTATCTTGGGGCAATCAAGATGCATTTAGATAAGTAAAAGGAATGAATATTTAACTTGAAATTTCACTTTGTTTAAATGTGGGTGTGGGGATTAAGACTTGTAGACACTCCGTTTGCCCTCCACGTATTGGGACGTTCCACCGGCAGGACATGCAGCCGGGCGGCCGCTGCGAGCCCGTGCTGTCAGCTCCCAAACCTCGCAGCCCCTTGGCTCACCCAGAGATACCGGGCGGCCAGGACTCTCCCCGGAGGAGCCGGGCGCCTTGGTCACCCTCTCCTGCCTGTCGGCGATCCCCCCTCCACCAGCACAGGGCTCCGCACCAGCGGGTCAGTGAGTCATTACCGGAACTGCTTCTGCTCCGCCGTCACACCCACAGAAATCAGGTGCGGCCCATTTCCCCCTCTCTGAAGTCTGCTCTTAGGATGGTAAGGCCAAGTGCTTTCCCACACTGTTCTTCACTCCAATCAGTGAGTCCCGTCCTCCCCACCCCTCCACCCCTTTGCTCTGGTTGGCGCGTCTCAGTGGTTAGAATGTCGACCTGCACACTGAACGGTCACAGGTTCGATTCCCAGCCAAGGCCACCCACCTGGGTTGTGGTTCACTCCAAATCCTGAGTTGGGGCGAGTATGGGAGGCAACGGATTGATGTGTCTCTCTCACACTGTTTCTCTCTGTCTCTGCTCTCCCCCATTCCTTCTCTCTCTCTCTCTCTCTCTCTCTCTCTCTCTCTCTCTCTCTCTCAAGCAATGGGGGGGAGGGATACCTTTGGGTGAGAATTTGAAAACATAAATGAGTAAATGACAGTGAGTTCCTGCGCTCCGCGCTGGCACTGACTCTGCTCTGTGGGCCACCAGCTACTCAGAAGTCTGTTCCATGTGCTCATCCCGCTGCGCTGCGAACTGGACCCTTTGTAGACGGTGGGAGCTGGGCGAGAGGAAAAGAACGGGGCCTCGTGGGTTTCCTTTCGCCGGGTCAGTTCTAACGGCCCAAGTCAAACAACACGAATTCCACAGGATAAAGCAACTTTAGTTGCCAACCACACCCACGTCTTGCCTATTCTTCTTTAATTGCATGCCATACTTGCTCATTGCAAAGGAATGTAAATAGTACAGCCTTCTATAAAGTCCAAAATCTCAGTCCACACGCCCTGAAGTAGGTTTACAGATTTACACAAACATTATTTCTTTCATAACCAGCATATGCCGGAAGCTAGGATCGTATCGTGATAAATGGCCTATGTATGCCTTACCTACTCGATTCTGTTTCTCTGTTACATCTTTATTAGAAACAAGATAAAAATCTCTACTTCAGGTTTACTATGCTATTACTTCTGAAACTTCTGAAACTGCCTGCAAGAAGTCATAAACTGTACAGCTTTTGAGTTTTGAAATTTGCTGGAAAGTGGACCCAGCGCCCAATGACTAGTCTGTATTCCTTTCCTCAATGCCCTTCCTAACGGGCGTCACTGACGTGACGTGACGATAAACATGCAACAGGTGTTCCCAAATTCCAAAAGTAACGTGCACAGCATATGGAGACGCTGCAGATAAACCACCTCTTTTCTCTAAGACGCCAGAGGATTCTCGCTGTAAGTCAGAGACCTTGTGACACCCCCGGGGAGTGGTGCGGGAGCTGAGGTTGCTGAGCAGCAGGAAGGCTGTACGGAAACAGTCAGCACTCTCCCTGCATCCCTCCAAGGCCGGAAAGGATCACTGGCTCGGAAAACATGACACGTGGCCTGTTGGGGGTCAACTAGAAATGGCAGGTTGGACTGCAAAATGCATGGAGAAACTTGGGTTTTTGAGGATGGCTACCTGCTCACTAGACTCCGCTGATCTTTGTGACTGGTCTGTGTTACGTGTACATAAACACTCCAGTTACAGTGGTTTATGAAACACAGGTATTTTATCAGTTATTAGGAAGACCATGTGTGTAAGAGGCAGCATGTTTTGTCAGGAAAATGCGACCCTACTCTGGAGGGTAAGAAATACTTGTTACCATCTCAGCAGGTGACAGACGTTGAACAGGGAAGGGAGCATGTGCCTGGCATGGGCCTTCAGTGCACGGAAGCAGGAGGCGCTGGCAGGCAGGGGTGAAGGAAAGCCTGTGTAATTTGCTAGTTGCATCCTTTAGGCACTTACTCGGGGACACACCCTTAGCTCTCTGACACAGACTGCAGAACGGTTGGAGGAACGTCATTTGCTTATTTAATGTGTTTTTGTTGATTTTAGAGGGAAAGGGAGAGAAAGAGAAACATTGATATGAGAAACATCTAATGGCTGCCTCCTGCACGCCCCCTACTGGGGATCAATCCTGCAACCCAGGCCTGTGCCCTGACCGAGGAATGGAGCTGGTGACCTTTTGGTGCCTGGGACAAAGCTCGGCCTCCTGAGCGCCAGTGGTCAGGGCTGGAAACGTTCTTTAACTACACTTCATCCCTGGACTCGGGAGTGAGATCGCCCAGCAAAATATGGTGACCATTGCTTGTGTGAAGTGTGTGCTGTTTGAAATGCTGTTTCTTTTGCGGTGTCTCAGAGCACCCCACATGAAGGGACATTCCTAGGAAATCGCTCTGTTGAAAAATAATGTTTTGGTGCTAACCTGCTCCTCCAGATTCATATGAAGGGCCATAAACACAAACAGCATGTCGGAGGGTTTGAAAGGCAGAGTGGTGCACGGCATAAAAAATGCAGTGACTTTCAATGATGTTGCCACAGCGTTCTGGCCCTGCAGATGTGGAAGCCGGGCCAGACACACATCAGAAATATTCAACGTTAGTTCCAAATACCCCCGAGCTAGAAAGAACCAGAGTCACAGAGAAGCGGGAGAGTTATGGAGGCTGAGAATGGCTCTTTTTTTGTTGAGGTTGTTGACTAGAAGCCCAGTGCATGGATATGTGCACCAGTGGGTCCCTCGGCCTGGCCTGCGCCCGCTCGCAATCTGGAGATAATTGCATTGCTGGTTTTGGCTCGATCCTTGTAGGCCAGGCCAAGGGACCCCGCTGGTGCACAAAGCCCTGCACCAGGCCTCAGTATGCATATAAGATTTTTGGTTAATCCCTTTCTGTCCTCACCTCTCTCCTCTTCCCCCTGAGAGTCATCAGTCTGTTCCATGTTTCCATGCCTGTGTGTCGAGCATCTGCCCCCTGGTGGTCAGATCGCATCGTAGCTACCTATTGAATGGTTGAATGGTCACTTAGGCTTTTATATATAGACTAGAGGCTCACTGTACAACATTCATGTACTCGGGGGTCCCTCAGTCTGGTGTGCACCCTCTTCAAGTCTGAGAACCCTCGGGGGATGTCCAACTGACAGCTTAAGCCGGCAGTCAGACATCTTGTGCTGCCCTGGAGGTGGGGGAGGCTCCTGCCACCACCACTGTACTTGCCCAGCCATGAGCCCGGCTCAGGGCTTCTGGTTGAATGCTTCCTCTGTGGGAGTGCACTGACCAGCAGGGGACAGCTCCTGCTTGAGCCTATGCCCCCTGGTGGTCAGTGTGCGGCATAACGACCTGTCTTCACCTGTTAGGTCGGTTTGCATATTAGCCTTTTATTATATAGGATAGTATTACAGATGCCTCCCATTTCCTCCCTTTATTTCCCCTCCTCATAGCCCTTACCAACGCCCTCCCTCAGGTCTTCCTGTTGCCAGCGTCCATTGGCTGTACCTATAAGTTCTTTGTTTTATCTCTTCTGATCCCCTAACACCACATTAAAGTGTGTCGGTCTGTTTCATGTCTCCATGCTTTGAGTTTTATCTTGTTGGTCAATTCATTTTGTTCATTAGATTCCACAGAAAGTGAGATCATGTGATATTTGTCTTTCTTAGCTTGGCTTATTTCACTTAGCGTAATGGTGTCCATGTCCATCCATGCTGTCCCAAAGGGTAAGAGACCCTCCTCCTCCTCCTCCTGCTGCTCCTCCTCCTCCTCCTTCTCCTCCTCCTCCTCCTCCTCCTCATCCTCCTCCTCCTCCTTTCCAGCTGCATAGTATTCCATGGTGTAAATGTCCCACAGCTTTTCATCTGCTCCTCTACTGATGGGCACTTGGGCTGTTTCCAAACTGAGAATGGCTCTTGACTGTTGAACATATCAGGACACTACGTTAGTTTCGTTCCGTTGTGTTTTAAAGAGACCAACCATCTTTCTTGGGCCCTTTTGTCATGACAGGATCTGGCTAAGGGGACCAAGCTGGGGAACTCAGACACATGGGTGACATTTCTAACCTCCCTGCCTCTAGTCACTCTACTTCCCTCTCGTTTGTGGATGTTCACATCTGCTCGGGTTCCAGAGAAATGTTGCCTAGTTGGGGGAAGACATTGGACTATATAGTTATGTACATGGTGGTTTTAGGGTGAGGAAGTTATGTACATGGTGGTTTTAGGGTGAGGAAGTTATGTACATGGTGGTTTTAGGGTGAGGAAGTCAGACCCTCACCCAAATGCTGCCTCTCACTCACTCACACATTCCAAATGAGGGAGCTGAACACCGAGCTGAGGAAATGCATCCATACGAGGAAGACATTTTAACTTTTTAATGTAGGTGCTAACTTGCCCAGTTTGGTTGCATACAGACTAATATAGATTAGTAGAGGCCCGATACGTGAAATTTGTGCACGGCAGGGTCTCTAGGCCTGGCTGGCGATTGCAGCCTTCCAGCTGCCGGCTGAGGCATCCCTTCCTCCGCCCCCTGGTGGTCAGCGCAGGCCATAACGAGCGATCAGTCTCCTGGTGGAACTCCTGCAAGGACAATTTGCACATTAGGCTTTTATATATGTAGACACCTAGCTTGATGAGCAGGGCTGACTTTATTGAACCAAAGTCTAGCAAAACAAAAACAAAGAAAATACAGTAGGAAGTTTTAAGGTTTTCAAGTAGATTTTGTGATTTTTTTTTAACTGAAAAATTCTTATTTAAACACATGAGTTAGAAAACTCTTTAGCAAGTGTAGGCTGCAATTCCAGCTGCTGAGGTGCATCAGGGTAAAAGACCCAGGCCCCTGCACCGGGTGCCTAAGGGAGGGCCTGCCGGCGTTCCTTCCTCGCTCATCGCCGGTGTCCTGCTGTGGAGTACACCTGCTCGGCCCCACTGGCATTTGGGAACAGGCCTCTTGGCCCTCTTTCTCTGAGAAGATTCTCGATTGATACGTCTCCAATTATTTTTGTCCCGTAAGTAGCGATACTAACATTTTGTACAAATTTCAATGGTCAGACTGAATCATGAAGAATTAACACCATTAAGGACCCTATATTTTGCTTTTAATGAAATCCATTGTGATGCTCACTATTCATGATGGAAATGAGAAAAGTTTATCAGGAGTGAAAAATCTAAGATGTTTCATTGCTCTCAAACATAACCTACTATAAGCTTCTCTTCGTATAAATGCAATTATTTGGGGATTAAAATATTACATCATGGTTTGTCGGAATTAATTCTCCCCCTTTGCGACATATGTAAAAATAAACTACCTTATAACAGAGTAACGTTGAGACATGGAGGGGGAATTAAATGACGAAAGATAAAGATGAGTCATTTAAGCGTCACTTCGAGGGGGGAAATGTACGTGGAAGTGTGGTTGGCAATAATTGGTGACATATTCCCCTAAGTACAGTGCCTGCGATTTTTCACCATATCAGTCATTTGGAGCAATTTGGGTAATAACAGTCTGACATGCATTTCTGCTATTTTATTTACACCATTTGCCTCCATCGCTGTGATGTGGCGCCGCTCTGATTGGGGGCCGCAAATGCACTCCGCGATACCTATTATGGCGTGGTCAGAGGATAATTTATAGCCAAATAGAAAAATAGGTCAACAGGAATGTCGCCGGATGATCAACCCCCACCACGTTTAATAAAACATCTCGCCGCGTGCGTGCCCGCGCGGCGGCTGCTGCTCTATTAGGCCTACCTGCTCCGGCGGAGGGTAATCACGGAGCCGTCAGAGTGATAAGTGGGATTAATGGCAGCCCGTGCACTCTAGGGCTGCCGCGCGCTCGGAGAATTGCAAGACGGTGTTATTATCAGAGGCAGCCGATTCCCGGCATGTGCATGCACCGGAGGAAAAATAAAAAATAAAAAAGGATGCTGCAATCCGGGCCTGCTCGCCCGCCTCATTAACATCTGACATTTGCAACAGCTGTTATTTGTGAACCGGCTCCACAGTAAAGGAGAGTGATTTGGTAAAGAGGCTTAAGAACCACAACCGAGAGCCTGGCCTGTGTCAGGGCTGCGGGGGCGAATGTGTTTGGGTCGAATGTAAGATCTTTCTGGAAGCCTAGCGAAACCCACGCCGGACACGAATGCGCCTCACTCATACCTGCCGGCGCTATAGCTTTATTTCGCAGTTGCCAGGTTATTCAGGCTGGCGGTGGGGGTGGTGGAGGGAAGGCAGAAACCGTGACTCCATTAGGGAGAGCGCGGCTGCGTGTGTCTGTGGCTGTGTTTCTGCTCAGCGACAGGTATTTAAAAAGCTGGAGAAGTGGCTTTGAAAAGAATAAATTGGAAGGCGTTTAAGACGGCTACATTTTCAGCGCTTTCATTTCATTGCAGCCCAGGCCATCCTTTCCGACCGCTGTTGGTGCCCAGCGCAGCGCCTCGTGCGAAGGTCACGCAGTGTCACCTCCGTCGGCGTCTCGGACCGAACGGGCCTGCGTTCGGCTCCTTGGGCGCCGCCCGCTGCGGGCCACGCTGTCCAGAGATCCTTCCTGAAGGATTTCTCAGCGGCATGGTTTTAGGGGGAAGCCATGAGTACGAGGAGATAGGGGTCTCCACAGTCAGAGACAGGACGGGAGAGCGGTTTCAGGACTCCGCCTCGGAGAGGACAATTGGTTATGAAAAGCCTTCGGAACTCATTGTGTAGAATTTAATTTAGAGAGAAGGCTGAGGGCACAGGCGAGAGAGAGGAGATCAGATGTAGAAACAAGATATTAATTAGGCCCGGGAAGCTGGGTCCGCTGAGGAAGCGTTCTCTTCCGCTCCAGTCGGAGGACAGGCCTGGCGCTGCTTTCCCGAGGAAAGGAGCCCAGGTCCTCGCGCAGGGAAGGGGCTGGACAGGGAGCTGCGGCCGCCCCTGTCAGCGGAGCCGCGGGGGACTCCTCCTCAGAGAAATCCTCAGAGAACCCTGGTCTCCTGAGGGATGTGACAGGGAGACAGCTTACGTGTCAGGTCTCCGGTCTGACTTTTCCCTCCTCCCCCTCTCCCTCTGTACCAGACCGGATCCCACTGGTTCACGCACCATCATGTTCTGTTCTCAGGTTCTAGTCTTGAGTGACCCTGAACTCCAAATCCACCCTCCTTCACTTCCCTACGCCCACGGATTCCTTTTCTTAAATTCATTTTTATGTCAGAGAGGAAGGGAGAGGGGGAAAGAAATAGAAACATCAGTGATGAGAGAGGATTATTGAACATCTGTCTCCTGGGGATCGAGCCCGTAAACCCAGGCCTGTGCTCTGACGGGGGACAGAACCATAACTTTCTGGTTCATAGGTTGAAGCTTAACCACTGAGCCACACCGGCTGGGCTCATTAACTATTTCAGAAAAGATGAGTAAATGAACAAGCTGGCATTAATATGTGAATGACAGACCGTCCTACCCAATTTCCGTCTGGAAGGAGTCATTGTAGAATTGTAATTCTCATAAGTGGGTCCAGCCATGGACATTAGAATCATCTCAAATGTTTTTTCCCTTGGAAATTCAGGTTCCCAGGCCACCCCTCAGCCTGTGGGCCCTGTGGCATAGGCCAAGCTTCCCAGCTGGTTGGATTCTGAGATGAGACGGGTGTGGGGCGGTTTGGCAGACCATCAATCTCTGTACAGAGGAAGGAATGGAGGTTGGACGGACAGAGCCAATCCCCATTGCAGATCTGCTCCTCAAATGAGGGCAGGGCTGGGCCTCGGACCCCTCACTGGCCTGTAACGCACATGGCCTGCCTCGGACAAGGAGCTTGATCTTGGCCGAGCCTGTTCTGCAGCCAAGGCCACAGCCCTGGAGGGAATAAAAGGTCCAGTGGAAGGAGGTGGGTGTGGGCCTGCCCCCATCAGCTGCCGCAGAGCCAGTTGCCATGTGAATAGCGTGTGGGTGAAAGACATGAGGAAATTGGACAGGGAGGGATGGCGAAAGCAAAAGAAAAAGGGGACGAGGAAAGGGGGGTGGAGGGGGTTATGGGAGGAAGAAAGGATGCTCCAAGTGGTAAGATGAGGGACGTTACCTCTTTGCTCTGTGCTGATTGTGCTGTACAAGCAGACAGAACTTTTATCGCAAAAGATTGCATTCTCCAGGGCTTCTCGCGTGGTGAGGGAGCAAAACAAGACTGATTTGGTCAGTGAGTTAGTGGTGGGTCTTTATGCTGTTAATGTGCACCTGAGGATATTTTCCCATTGATTTTTAGAGGGAGTGGAAGGGAGGGGGAGAGAGAGCAACATCCATGTGAGAGGCACACTTATTGGTTGCTTCTTGCATGTGTCCCATCCAGGCTGGGGATCAGGTTTGTGCCCTTGACCAGTCTCGAACCCGTGACCCTTCAGTTGGAGGGCTGGCACTCTGATCACTGAGCCAAACGGGCTGAAGGTCAGACCTTTAAGACTGAACCTCCAAAGCTCTGAGGAGGAAAAGGAGAGCAGGGTGGCTGTCAGCCTGCCACTGTCTACATCTCCGTAGGCGTGAACAGGGTAAAGACTATGTTTACTTTCCCGCTTACAAAGATTTTGTACCTGAAAGCGGTTCCGTTTTACTTGTCCTCACTGTCCCCTCGCGCTGGCTGGGGGTAGGGCGGATAATAGAATATGTCTCAGTTACTTGGTCATTCTCTACCCAGTTGTAACTTCTCTTCCCAGATGCCTCAAGTGTGCGGACGCCCCGTGTCAGAAGAGCTGCCCGACGAACCTGGACATCAAGTCCTTCATCACCAGCATCGCGAACAAGGTGAGCTCAGACTCAGGGCTGCAGGTGCCGCCTCACAGCACCGCTGACCCAGGCCTCGGTGGTGGCCTGCGGGGAAAGCATGAAGCGGCCTTAGCAGATGGGGGAAGATTGGAAATGCGGGGCCCACAGGGGGGGCGGAAACGTGGCGCCTGCCATCACTGAGCCCCCCACGCCGTGATGTGATGCGTGTGGACATGCGTCCTGTTTTAGTGCGTGTTGAAATGAACGCTGTGTCACATAGTAGGTGTTCACCGACTCCGTGGACTCCAGGGTCAGCGAGCTCGCTGCTTCTGGTGGATCTGCCACCGACCACGCAGCACGCTTCTCCTTGGGGAATGTCTTTGTTTCAGCGTCTGGCCCACGGAGGCAGCAAAGGAGCGGGATGGACTCCCCATTCTGCTGCCTGCAGTCATTTGTCGGAGACGCGGAGTAAACCAGAGGCCGGTAGGGCTGCAAACAGGAAATATCCCACCACCTATGAGCCGGGGTGGAAAGCGGAGGGAGCAGGACGAAAGGACTTGGGTCTCTAAGTGTTTTCTTTGTTTTTACATCAATGTCAGGCTAAGCCCAGTCTCACTCACGGAGTGCGTGGCGGATTGATTGGATGGTTAATTAATCGCACCTTTTGTTGTGTCTGATCCTTTAACAAGCCCGGAGGAAGTCTTCCCTGAGGATCTGAGGATCTGCCACCGGCTCCCACTCCGTTCCAGACGCCACAGAGCCCGGGCGGCTTCTCAGAGATAGAGATCATTTCTCAATATGTCAATTAGCTTTTAAAAGATCGTTTAGGAGAAAAATAAATACATTTATATAGCTGTAGAATTTCAAAAGAATTATTACTGAGGCTGTTACTGGGGTAAAGGTCATGGTATTAACCGACATCATCAGATTTATTGGGATTTGATATCTCAGTGGAATTTTTAGTTTGACCTCTTAGAATGAATGCAGGAAAAACTACTTATCTCTTTACTTTAAAAAAATATATTTATTTTATTGATTTCAGAGAGGAAGGGAGATGGGAGAGAGAGAGAGAGAGAGAAACATCAGTAATGAGAGAAAATCATGGACCGGCTGCCTCCTGCACGCCCCACTAAAGATCGAGCCTGCAACCCGGGCCTGTGCCTGGCCACGAATCAAAACATAACCTCGTGGTTCATAGGTCAGTGCACAACCTCTGAGCCATGCAGGTTGGGCTTATCTCCTTAGTTTTATTTATGAAAAATAGGATTTGTCGTACACGGTTGTGGTATATACGGAATGATACTTGTAGGTGAAAATCTCTAACATACTAATTATCTAGGAAATATTTTGTTGATGTGGCAGTATTAATTTCCCTCTTCACTCAATATGGTAAATACCATATAAGTATTTACTACTTTTGTAGTTGTCATTTGTTGAACATCTACTGTGTACCATACACACCTGCCTTTTTGAAGTTCATAATCTATGAGCAAGAACATATATGTTCAAAGAATAACCATAATTCAGTGTGGTTAATGTTGCAACCCAGAAAGAGTATTTAGCATTTGAAAAAGCTGGAAATGTGGGTGTGTACGTATCAAGTTTAAGAGAAATGTAATCAATTCACTGTGGCTAGGATAGAGATAAGGCCATTGGATTGGGATTAGATTGTGAAAAAATTTGAATTCTGTGCTCAGTATTTGAGATTTAATCCCATAGATGATACGAAATATTCAATGTGATGTATTTGTTTTGTAACTAATAAGATGGATTCTGGGGAGGGATCTCATGTATGAATGTTGGAGTATCCCAAACAGACATCCTCACAGGAATTTTGTCAGAGGTGAAAATAAAGGGCTTATGTGAGACATACATAGGAAATCTTCCTTAATTATAACCTCACGAGAAAAGGAGGGAAGTAAAGTTTGAAGTCCAGTGTGTGTTGGCGACAGTGAGACCCAAGGCAGTACTGGTTGGGTATAAGCATGAGAGAGGTCAGAAATGTGACCCAGGACAGAGAATTCTCCCCAGACAGTCTAACATTCAACAGTAGCTCTGAGATTCTAATAGTGTGTGCCCCCTTCATTCAGAATTAAATTTAAAAAAAGACAGAAAGGGAATAATGTCCTGTGACAAGTTTATAAAATGTCTAATCAAGATCAGAATCATCTCTGAAGTAGACAGGTGTCTGTCTGGTTCCTTTGTCCCCAAGAAGCGCTGCACTCGGTGTTGAGCTCCTCAGCTTTCTCTCCGGGGGGCGCTATTTGGCGCTGACTGAGTGGGAAGGCAGTCTCCCAGGCGGGAGGGCCCTTTGGAGGCTGTGCTGGTGCGGCATCCCTGTGGCAATGGCCCCGGCCAGCGCTCTTGCTGTGAAGCCCGCAGCCTCTCAGGCTCCTCAGCAGTGAGCAACGTAGGCCTTTCCACCTCACTCTGCTGCGGACCTCACCCTAGGCGGAGGGTAGCTGGGTCCCCAGACTCCATGAGCTTAGTCTCCAGAATAGAGGCCATTCTGTCCCATTGTGCTGGGCTCTGTGATCCTGTGGAGTGTGTAGGCCGGGACTTCCCCTCTCTCTTCCACCCTGGGAGGGAGCACTGGCTTCCAAAGGTGCAGGCGGTCCGCCTCCCGCCTCCCTGGGTCTCCCTGGCTCCTCTGAGGGGTTGTTGGGGTTGTCTCTGCACTGGAAGCTCGCCTTTCCGAGCCACCAGGCTGGGAGGCTGGGCTGTGTTTCTTGCTTGTTTCCCTTTGAGCAGAAAGCAGCACTTTATAGAATGCCTGGGGTCAGTCTGTAATGCAGTGGGCGGCTGGAGGCGGGGGAGTCGCTGCTTTTAAAGACGTTGTGTTGTTTGCTTCGTTTTAAACAGCGGAATTTTCTTTTGTTGTTTTTTTTTAATGTTACATGAAACTGGAAAGTGTTGATTTTTCCACTGTTTTGCATATTTAATAGAATCTCTGTGCTTTTGTGTGCCTTTTATATTCAGATAAATAAATGTAATATAACGTTAGAGAGACGCTTGACTACAGATAGACTCAGTGTGAGATGGAAGTCTTTAGCACAGATCCCTGGTGAAAGTCACGGTCAGAATTATTGTCATTGTTGTAAGTATCAGTAATATCGATACTTGTGAGAAGCTTCTGAAAAATAAGACTGGAAGATCTGCCATATCAGATATTGAAATTCCCTGAAAGGCTACTCTACTCAAATCAATGAGGTGTTGGTAGAAGGATACACGGTTCCGGAACAGATGAAAGTTTGCAAATAGAACCAAGTGAATGTGAGAACATAATGCTACTGTATAATGAAGGGGACATTTCAGTTCCTTTGGAGGAGGATGGGCTCTGAAACGTGGCTCTGTACAATTTTGACTTTAGGATCCTCGGCCAGGCCATCTGACAAATGTCATATGGATTATGCTTTTCCCTATAGAAAGGAACATGGGAAAGGATAACTGTGAAGCTCTAAACTAAGTGAGAGCAAATTTTGCGGTATGCATTTTAAAATGTATTTCTAACATAACGACTACCCAAACAGGAAACCAAGTGAAAATTCTCTTGCCACGCACGTGTAAGGCTAACTGGTAACTTCTCTGTTAATCAAAAGAGTTTCTGAAAATGTGAAAGAGATTAATAAGCCAACTCAGGCGATGCAAAGGCAAAAGTTATAAACCTTATGGAGAGGTGATGCAGTGATTAATAATGACAGAGGGGAGGGGAACCTTTCACATTGCTCAGAAGTAGGTCGGCCAGAGGACGGGACACCAGTTCCTTCTCCTCTGATTGTTGAAGGTAAACAGCTCAGTAACCTCCATGCCATTCAGTCGGAAGAAAACAGGAAGTCTCAAATGGTGGGGAAATGCTTGACTCTTGCACACAATTATATACTGTTGTGCCAGAAATGCTTTATTATTTGTCCTTCCGAGAGAAATAAAAGTACCACCGTGTAATAGCCTACCACAGGAGCAGTGATTGTAGCAATTGTAGGATTGTTTTGGAATAGCAGAAAACTCGAGACAACTAGAGTGCCCATCATTTAAAAAGATTGCCAACTCTGTTACACTATATTTTATAGAATGTTATGTCTATGTTTTAGAAATGCGTTGCTGTTATATTTATTGATCTAGAAGTATATCCTTATTAAGTGAAGAAGCGTAAGCAGCATCTTAATATGAATAGCATGGCGCTCTCTTTAGAAGAAATTCAAACTTATATATAAACTGAGCATGGATTAGGAGGATTTAATTAAACTTAATCTCCTTCATTGACTGAGGCTGAGGGAGGAGAGGAGAGAAGTTATTAGCATATTTCTTATAAATCTCCATATTACTTCCACAATGAGAATGTTTATTCTAGTAAAAATAATACGTCAAAATTTAACAGTGAATTAAAATAGAGCCCAAAGGTTACGGAATAACATGTGACAGGCCCTATGCTAATTTTTTGTTTTGGGATCGAATGAGGGAAAGATTTGGATTTTTTTTCTCCCTAAATGACTAATTGTTCCAAATCTGTTTGTGTGTAGTAGTATATTTCCCCCTATTCTGAAGCGCCACCATTGTCATATATTTAACTCTGTATTTGTGTAGGTCTGTTTCCAAACCATCTGTTTACCCTGTCGGTCTGTCTCTGACAGGTCTACAGTGTTTTTATTCCTATGCTGTGCCATGTACATTATCCGTAAGTAAGGACATTTCCCGGATATTGTCTTACTTTCCGAATACCCTAACTTTTCTCTAAGTGTACAACTATTATATAAAACGGAATAAAAAAGTTCTACAAAATAATTATGGATCACTGTGTTCAGACCATAATAAAATATTAATTTACAATTATCAATGCAAGTGTAAGCTCATTTTTGCCTCATTTGTCAGCTAATACAACATTAACTGAATTTTTCAGAATTCAACCTTTAACTTTCATCTATAACTTCCTAATGTTGAATCTGGCAAATGGTAGGATACTAAATTTACTCATTTCAAAACAAAGGGCTGGCATCTTATTTTCAAAATGCTCCATTTTCTTTAATGTGTTGTGGGGAAGAAGATAGATGAATGTACACTGTCTAGTGAATCATTAATGCTTAGCAAAGTCTGTCTCGTTTCTGTTTTCTAAAACATGCCTTTGGGTCTTTCGAAGATTACATTTCTGCTTTTAATCCCAGCCAGTACAGTTGTGTAATGGTAACTGCTTTTCTTCACATTTGCTTCCAAAGAAGAACATTTAGTTCTGAAAAACTTTCTATAACTCACAAATTGTTAGTCAAGCCATTACAAAACTCAAGCAATATAAAAACTAAAAGTAACAGCAGTAGGACTAAAGGAGAAAGTGTTCATTGTGTATCATAAGCCAGTCTCATTTGAAACCAGTAATAACACGTTGTTTGTGGTTGTGTGTCTGTGTATGGACACATTTAAATATATACCTTTGTAAATATTTTTGAAAATGGAAACTATGCTTAACATACAACAACATTATATAGTCCATATTTGCATTAATTTACATAATTAAACTTTTATTTAGTATCATCAAAACAAAGAATAATTGGTACAAACATATGACATCCTAGTTAGAATATTTTAATGTTAATAAGTAAAAGTCAATGGAACAGAAGTTAGACAATTAACTTGTAATCTCATTGTATGAAATAAAAATTTGGAACCCAGCAAGGCTGACTGACTTGTCAAGGTCATGAAGCCATTTGGTAATGTAAGTGAATGTTCCAAAACCTTGTCCAGTGTGCTTCTGTCTGCCTCACACTGCACTATCTGTATGAATACTCGATCTATACTCTAAGTTATTATTCTGATACGATGCCCCAAATAAGTAGCCCATGTGCTATTCATGGGAATTTTCTAAGTGCTATTAACATCCTTTTCAATTTTTATTTATTTACTTTAAATATATTTTTATGTATTGATTTCAGAGAGGAAGGGAGAAGGAGAGAGAGAGAAAGAAGCATCAGTGATGAGAGAGGATCACTGATTGGTTGCCTCCTGCACGCCCTACACTGGGGATTGAGCTCAAAACACAGGCTTGTGCCTTGGCTTGGAATCGATCCGTAACCTCCTGGTTCATAGGTCAACACTCAACCACTGAGCCACACTAGCCTGGCCTAGTAACATCTTGCATGGTGAATAAAGTGTGTAACTTCATCATAAACTGCAGCTTTGTGTTTCGAAAATGACTTTGATAAATCTAAGAGTGTTAACTTAATATCATCAAAACTAATTCTAATTTTGAAAGGAGTAATAGGTTTAAATTAGTATCCATGTCAGAGAGACTGCTCTAATGCATCTATTTGTAGCCACTGTACAAACAGTGTCCGTCAGCTGTCATCAGCTCTAATGTCATAACACAGCATGCTACACATCACAACACTCTGACAGTTAGGACAGCTCTCATTCCCGTCAGGAAACAGTCTGACTTTATTTTTTTGAATAGAAGAAAATAGGAGTGTTCAATTTTAGTCTAGCTCAAATAGCAGAAATAAGGAAATTCTGAGCTTATTGAGTAACTAGAGGCTCGGTGCATGAAAATTCATTCACTGGAGGGGGGGGGAGTCCCTCAGCCTGGCCTGACCCCTCTCACAGTCTGGGAGCCCTCAGGGCAGGAGGCAACCCCCATCACTCCTCTGCTGCTGCCACTGCCGGCAGCGCAAGCCTTGGCTGGCCCTCAATGGCTGGACAGCTGCCATTCAAGGCTTGTCTGCACCTCAGGCCAACCCTGGCTGGCCAGGGGGCTGAGGGCAGGTCCAGACACACTGTGCACCTGCTGTGTCCCCCCACCACCACCACCCTGGCTGAGCTAAAAAGAGCTGGGAACTCCAAAAATTGCTGTGGTGCTTTTTATTTATGAAGCATTCAGTCATTCTTACTAATTTTTAAAAATTTAGGGAGTGGGCACCACCAGCTTGTGGCTATGGATGCTGCCATCTTTGTGATGATCAATTTGCATATTCCTGCTTTATTAGATAGGATTATCTTACACGCATGGGCTTGTTTCAAGTCTTGTTTGGGGCCGGATTATTTGAGGTGAGATTGTCTTGAGCTCTTTCTCACCTTCTGTTTATAATGTTGCTATTACGTATATTTGTTATTGGGAATATAAACTTATTTTTAAAACTCAACAATTTGACCTGAATATTTTTTGCCATTTAAATTAACAAATGATTTTTTTAAAAACAAAGAAACAAGAAAAGCCTCCACCATTTTTCTCTGGGTTGCTGAATATTAGTAATCAGTACATTTTTTTTTTCTAGTGTATTTTAAATCAAATCAGAGAGGAAGTAATCCTCCATTCTCTCCTGAGTAACCACTAACGTGTGATGTTGCTTTGTTTTCAGTATCACATCTTTCAGAAGAGAGAGATATGAAGATATGTATTTAATAATACATCCAGAGGCTAAATTTCTACTTCAAAATCCTAGGCACCAAATGCCCCATTGGTACGGGTTCATTTTGTCTGCTTAGGTAAAAATAATAATAGGTAAGCCATAATTCTGGTTACTTTTTAGAAAGATACAACTTAGCTGAATTTTTAAATTATATTTTTAATTATTTCAGTGTGGCAGGCAGAGAGAGGGAGAGAGAAACATGAATGATGAGAGAGAATCATCCATCAGTTGCCTCCTGCACGCCCCCTGCTGGGGATCGAGCTGAGGCCTCCTGGTTCATGGGTCTGTGCTCAACCACGGGGCCACAGTGGCCAGGCAGAAGTAAAAGTTGTCTTAGTAATGAGTACCTTAGTGGACAGGAGGACATTCCAGGCCTATTCTTTTGTGTTGATATTTACATAACAGACATAGCCAACACTTTTTTTTTTTCTTCGCCTTTTCCATCTTGGTTTGGCAGAGGGTTCACTTCCCCAGGATTCTCACAGATCAGACACAGGCTTACCCACCCGCAGGGCCTGCCATGGTCCTCATCCGGGGAGGACGCAGACGCTGGGGGCTGACTGAATAGCATGGAGGCGCCGGTGAAGAGGTTCTGAGTTTTCCAGAAGGAGCCGGCCGGCTGCCTCTGAAGTGCCCTTCTACATTTATTAAATGAGACAGGCTTTCCTGTCAGAAAGGCTTGGAGCTCCCAGCCGCGGAGTGAGCCTCTCGTCCAGGAGGAGGACTGGGGCCCGGCCACCGACCAGGGAGGAAGGTTCCCATGGATTTTGACGGGTCCGTGGGCAGCGCTGATGGGCGCTCCCTTCCGCGTGGGTTTCTGAGCCTCCGGCCCGGAGGACACGGGGCCCCGTGCAGTGGGTTCTCGGCCGCGTCGTCACGCTCACTGGGGCGGGGGCCGCCAAGGCTCAGCCCACGGTTACACCGTGTCTCTGTTCTGTGGCGCAGGGATGCTTTCCTTTCTGAGACGCCATCCTGTCTTCTTTACATTCCTGTCATTTCCCTGGTCTCCGAGAATTTCCACATAATCTGTACAATAATCTTTTTAAATGTGTGTGTGTGTGTGTGTGTGTGTGTGTGTATATATATATATATATATATATAGTACAATAATATATATTTTATTGTGCAATATATATATGCATTGTACAATAAAAATATATATTATTGTACAATATATATACACATTTAAAAAGATTATTGTACCGATAATATTCATTTCAGAGAAGAAGGGAGAGGGAGATAGAAACATTGATGATGAGAGAGAATCATGGGTCAGCTGCCTCCTGTACACCCCCTACTGGGGATCCAGCCCACAACCCAGGCACGTGCCCTTGACTGGAACCGAACCTGGGATCCTTCAGTCCACAGGCCGACACTATCCACTGAGCCAAACCAGCAGGGCATCTGTACAACAGTCTTCCTGGCTGGTCCCTTAACACCGACACCGCCCCATGGAAAAGTGCCAAAAGCCACCCCTCGGGTTGGCAGTGGGGTCTCCGGAGTTAGGTGCACAGTTTCCTTCTGTATCTGGGGTCCTCTCTTCCTAAGGGAGAGGATGAACTCATGGAGCCAGATTGCCACGTGATTACACCGAGACGCTTTCTGAACCTCCTGAGCATCCCCGAATGTCACTCCCTCTCGAATGGTTTCCATGGCCGCACCGCGGTCTGACTCCGACATGCCTCTTCCCTCTGATCCTGGCGTCTCAGTGTCGGGGAGCAGGCGTTTGACATTTCCAAAAATTGCTGTGGTGCTTTTCATTTATGAAGCCTTCAGTCATTCTTACTAATTTTTTAAAATTTCATAGCCTCTGGCAGTTTTATTTCGGGGCGAGGCTGGACGGGAGTCGCCGGAGTGTTGAAGAGTCACCGACCGGTTTCAGCGGCGGCGATCTGCTGTCTGTCCTCAGGCGGCGGCACCCGCTGGAGCATTGCCCACTCCTCGGCCTCCACAGGTCAGGCCTGCGGCTCTGTGTGACCCTTTGGCGAATCATCTAACCTTTCCACCCAGGTCACCTTGTTTATAAGCTTCACTTCACAACACACTCCTCCGGCACACTCAGAAAGCGTGTACTGAAGAACCTTCTCATGTGTCAGGCATGTCTTGGTTGCTAAGGAGACACATTGAATATGACAAATGCAGTTAAATCATTGCGAATGCCGTTAAAAGTATGCATTAAAGTCTATTTTTAAATGTGTTATTCCATTGCAGGATGTCAGTTTGATTCTTTTAAAAACCAGATTTTAGTATTCTGGTTATGTTTTTGCATTGTTTCATCTATTTGGTTTGCCTTTTCTTTGCCTGAATTGTCATCAAGATTATTTTTAAAGTCTCTCTCTGCTAACTTCCATGACTGGGTCACCTGGTCTCTGCCTCATTTACCTCTTATTTCCTCAGATCATGAGGCATTTAATTGTCTCTTCTCGTGCCTAAAAGTTTTTTTATTGAGCGCTGTACAGGAGATGAGTGGGGATAAAGAATAAATGGAAAGGCGTGGCAGAGCGCTGCGAACGTACCAAAATGTCAATAAATAGGAAAGGTTACTGTTATTTATCATCATCAGTAGCCTGTAGTCTCTAATAATTTGTATTTATGCTTGAAGTTATTCACAGAAGCCATGTGTGTGGTTTCAAAGACCTTTAAAAGGTTTTCAAACAAAGCCAAAGGTAAAATAAAATGCATGAGTTTCATATTGTTAAGTACATTCTACAATCTCTTTTTAAAACTGTATTCTTATTGCAGTTCTATATTTACAGAAAAATTGTGAAGATTGCGCAGAGAATTCCCATATGCATCTGCATGCAGTTTCCCATATTATTAACATTCATATTTAGCACATTTGTTACAGTTACTGAAACATTATCATTCACTAAGTCTATGATTTCCTCAGATGTTCTTATTTTTATCTAGTCCTCCTTTTCTGATCTAGGATTTTGTCCAGGATAAATTGCACATGGACTTCTCCTGAATCCTTAGGGTCCTCTTAACTGAGAACAGATTTTTCAAATTATCCTTTTTTATTTTTATGTACTTGACAGCTGATCTGGTCTAAATCGCTCTTGGATTAGAGGAAAAATGGCCCGGAAATATTAAACTTGTTGCTTTTGTTCTTTATTTAGTAACTAAAGACATAGCTGAACCCTTTTTGGACAGGTTGGGTCCCACAGCCTCTGGACACAGTGGGTGGGATTGGGAGCTGCTATAGCAGCCAGGTGTGCGGAGGGAGGGCAGAGGGGCGGGAGGGGGCGCTTGTCAGGTCTGGTCCAGGAGAGCCTGTGATGAGAGTGGGCTGCACCTTTGGTTAACAGTGTGCTAGAGAGGATGATAATCAGCATGGGGCTCTTTTTGAAAATTATTACAGAAGTTTATTTGAGCTATGTGGGCGAACGTAGGAGACGTGGTTGGACAGTTTGTAAGGAGGAACATTCTGAAAAACGGAGCCGCCCTGTTTATCGGAATTTCCCTCCGTACAAACTTGCGAACCAGGCCTCTGAGCGACAAAGGCTTAATACACAGTTCCCTGCCGACGCCAGGGAGTGAGAGAAAGAGGCCAGCTGCTTCTATGATGATTCAGTTACATGGAGAATAACCTACGTGTAACTGGGTTTTGTTTGTTTGTTTGTTTGTTTATGACATTAGAAATGAAAATAACTGAGGCCAGGCGGTAGCTAGATGCCTTGTAAAGAAAATGACTTCAGAACACTTATATTTAAAGTTCAGTTTCCCAAAATTGATGAATTGTTCATTTATCCATTTGCTCTCTACTGAATACTCCTAGATGCTGCATCCTCTGATGGGAAGCAGTGTTATTGAAAGCTTTGCATCTTTTATGTCTTGATCTCCAACTCAGTGACCTCTTAGAATTGGCCGTGATTTGAGTGTCGGAGCTACGCTGGCCCAGCATAACCTCCCTTTTACTTTGGCAGAACTATTACGGAGCTGCCAAGATGATTTTCTCGGACAACCCCCTGGGCCTGACCTGTGGAATGGTGTGCCCGACCTCTGACCTGTGCGTGGGCGGCTGCAACCTGTACGCCACGGAGGAGGGGCCCATCAACATCGGGGGCCTGCAGCAGTTCGCTGCCGAGGTGAGTCCGCCTGCCCCTTCCCCTCTCCGCGGGGATGGGAGCGTCCCCGACAATCGCCGGTGCCCTGTGGCTATCCAAGTGCTTAGTGTGATCACATAGCTCAACTGCCTGTGTGTGGTGCCCCGACTGTATTTTTGTCCCACAACTTGACTCGAAAAGAAATGAATTTTCATACAACCATATGCCAGACGAGCTGCAGCCCCAGAAGGCTAATAAAATACTTTGACTGGAAGTTGCATACATTATAGGATCTGAAAGCGGGATGTATTCAGTAGCGTTACGGCGGAGTGTTTAAGTGTGGCCCTGCTAGGAAGGGCGACCTGCTGACCTGATTCTTTCCCGGGAACTCCCTAGCCTCCCCAGCCTGCGGGGACACGCCTGTTCTGCAATACCGTGTGATACCAGCGGCCGGGGAGTTTGCACAGACACCCTGCAGACCGTCACGGCAGCAGATGTGTGACTTACACATGTGAAGTCGGAGACAACGGAAGCATTCGCATGCGTGCGTGCGGCCCTGGCTTCCTGTAGGAGCCCTTGGCAAAGGACTTGGCCCCCTGGCGGCTGCTCTCCGGGGTTTCCTGGGAGGCAGCCACCGGCCGCGCCCATGCATCACCGAGAGGATCAGCTCGAGGCCCCGAGGCCCGGGAAGAGCCTGCAACCCCGGGGCCCAGTCTGCTAAAGGCCAAAGTGAATGCCTGTCAGCCCGTTTCATTAACGACTCCCTCCCCGCCTCTGGCAACCTCAGCCTCACGCACTCTCTCCTGGAGGACCCTCCCCACGTCCCCTCCAGCTTAAGTCCCACTCTGCTCCGGTGATAAATCAGGGTTATCCCCCTGCCTGCTGACAGGTTAATTCCCGGGAAGGGCTCCCGGGGCTGAGAAAATAGAAACAATTGGAGGTTGTGAGTCGTTGCAATAAATTCCGGGATTTAATTTCTTTTCTTACTGAGTGCACCGTCGCACCAGGTGTGCCCGGCCAGGGTGAGGGGGTGGAGGCAGGGGGGAGGGGGGGAACGGGGGCCTCTGCACCCCAAGAGCACCCTTCGCCAGTGGAGAGGGTTCGCCCGCCTTCGCCCCCAGTTTCTCCGGGGACCCACCGTCTCTTCGTTAAACCGGGCTGAGCTTTCAAGGAGGCAGAAAGCAAAAGGTCACACGATGTGCATATGAACTGACATCGCTTCCCAAACAAAATGAATACTCCTATATTGTCAGGGTTCCTGTGCCCTGGGAGAGGAGAGAGAGAGAGAGAGAAAGAGAGAGAGAAAGAGAGAAGGAGAGAGAGTTAGAGAGAGGGGGGGCATTTCTCTGAGAACTCCCACTTGGTTTTAATGAGGGTCCCACAGCCCTTTCCAGAGCAGAGTCTGTTTATTTAAAACAGCGGGTTAGGACGGCACTCGGTGCATTTCCAATTTCCTCTCACGATGTCATTGTAGCTTCCAATAGGTCTGTGAAACCATTAAATAAAAATCTGCCGGGGAAATTATGTGGGAGAGCTTCCATCCATTCTTTTTAAGTCCATCGCTTAGGGCGAGTTATTCCAGAAAGTTCTGTCTTCTCTGAGTCGAAGGGTGGTCCGCTGAAAGGTGCCCCCTGGCAGCAGGGTGGGGAGGACGGGCAGAGCTCCCCGTGTGAGGGCTGCGGGAGGAGGGAGGGTAACGGGCAGGTGCCAGCTTCCCTCACGGGGTTGATGTGAGCGCTCGGGCCCAGCAGAACGAGGGCAACACGTTGCCTTGTTGGTTGTTGATAAAACAGTGACTGATGTTTGACCTTTCAGGAAATCTAAATCTGTTTTTTTCAGCCAAATTAAGTAAAGGTTAGGAGAGCAGACTAAAATAGTGTGATATTTTCAAAATTGTTTTTCCTGTAACTTTTAAGAAGTGATTTTTAAAATATCAACTCTGTAGCCTGCCATTTTGGGTTAAACCCATACCTTACATTTTTCCATTGGATCGTGGGCATGAGACTTGGAGGGACTGTGGCTCAGAGATGGCCCGCTGCCTTTTGTGGTGTATGCGCGCATGTGTGTGTGCGTGCGTGCGTGTGTGTGTGTGTGTGTGTGTGTTGTGTGTGTGTGTGTGTGTGTGTGCGCGCGCGCGTGTGCGTGGTCATTTTATTCAGTCCTTTGCTGGCTGCACATCTGCAGTGCCCTTGCTCAGACACACGTGTGTGCCTTCAGGACACACAAGCCACGGGCTGGCCCCGCCTCTGAGGGAGGCACTTTCCTCTCAGGCAGTGAGGTCTAACGGTGTGGCTTCTGTAGGATCATCTGGCACCAGAAACAGTAACACTGATAATGTGGTTTGGATTTTCTCATCCATCTCATGGGGATTTTGAAATGTCTCTTCTCAGTTGTAACCCTTGAGATCTCTATGTGAACATGTGTTGGCGTACTTCATTCAATTTGTGAGAAATCATGCATTTATCACATTTAACAGGCCAACTCCAATCTCATTGCCTCTCACGTGAAACTAATGAATTGTTGCAAAAGGAGAATGAAATGAGAATGGATCTTTTTGCTTGTTTTCCTGAAGTTTGAAAAGAGAACTCTACGCGGACTGTTAGCTGCATGCAGAATCCATTTTCTCCTGCTGATGTTGCTGAGTTAGGGAGGCAGTGTAGGGAAATTAAAATTAAAATTCCAGGGCTCTAACATTTGACTTGAAATGTTCAAGTTAAGTTCAGAGGATTGGTATTACAATTGCTGCATCAATTAGGCACTTTTAGAAATACATTAGATTTTGATATCTAAAAGTGGTATTGATTTTTTGCAATAAACATTCTATGAGATTCTTTTTTAAATATATTTTATTAATTTCAGAGAGGAAGTAGGGAGAGCAAACCAGAGAGAGAGAAACATCAATGATGAGAGAGAGTCGCTGATTAGCTGCCTTCTGCATGTCCCACACTGGGGATGGAGCCCATTACCCAGGCCTGTGCCCTGTCCAGGAATCCAACCATTGACCGCCCAGTTCATAGGTCAGTGCTCAACCACTGAGCCATACTGGCTGGGCTATGAGATTATTTTAATACCCATGACATATGCTCTTTGTGTGGCATGACTTGTTGACACACTGTACCTTTAGTTTAGTTTTTACACTTTTAGTTAAGCATGGAACTGACACATGAAATTCCAGACCCTCAGGGAGCTCACTGAGAAGAGAATTCCTTGGTAGGTGTTCTATTCATTGTATGTCTCGGTGCGTTTTTAATATCACTTCTCACTTGCCATGCCCACTCCTTGTCCCAGCATCGTACACTACTTATACACCATTGCAGACTATGTGCGTTTATTTCTATATTTTACTAGTGAACTCGGTTCACATTCATTTAATCAGTACTTAAAATACAGTAAAAATACAGCATTATAGTTAACACAGCCGGGCCTCACATGGAAGAACGTTTGACAATTACTTAAAAGACACCAGCATTTATAGTTTGCTTCATTGCTGCACTAATTAGTTTGACAAATTGTGAGTGAAGAGGAAACATGCTTACTTGTTGCTTTGTGACCATTTTACTGAAGAAGAAAAAAATACTTGGACCTTACCTTTTTGGACCAGGGAGGGCACGAACAGTGTGCCATGTTTGCCTTGCACAGCATGTTCGGGAGATTATAAAACATCTACACTAATGCAGAGTGGAGCATTGCATGTCCTCTCTCCGGGAATGTATTTCTGGGATCCATCCCATCTACCATGGAAAAGTGCAGACAAAAAATAAAAACAAGCACGTTATCAAAAAACAAACAAAACCCTGTCCGCGCACTGAAACGTGGGCTCGCACGGGCTCCGCTGTCTGTCTTCCCCTGGGATGCTGTGTGAATGAAGCGGCCAGACTCAGACTCTGGAGTGGACGCTGCTAATCAGGAGCCCAGGGCAGCGGGCGCAAACCAGTGTGCACCCCCCAGGGCCCTGACGGGGTGGGAATCCCCACGGGGTGGGGATTCCATGACCCAGACCAGCACTGGCTGAGCGTCCAGGAGGCTCCCTGTTGTGTGAGCTGCTTCTGAACGGCAGGGCCTGAGCCAGGCTGGAGCTCCTGGCAGATGGTAAAGCAGCGACGGAAACGCCCTCACCAGATGGGCACAGCGTGTGCTCACATCAGCACCTGGACTGCCGGCCCCGCCTGCGTCCACTGGTGTCACTGGTGTTGGAGGCGACTAGACCTTCGTGCAAAGAAAAGGCTCAGGCAGGGGCCATGCCGGTGGAGATGCACCGTGGAGCCATCCAGGAGGGGATGTGGGCTTGGTTTTCCGTTTGGACATGAAGACACACAGGATGAAGAAAAGCACAGTTAGCGCCTCCTGTTGGCCGGGAGCAGCGCTTCCCGGCTTTTCTAATGCCACCCCCACGGGCTGGGAACCGCTAGCAGGGTCGCCTAGGACCATCGGAAAACACACGTGTTTACGTTAGGATTCATAACGGGCGCAGAAGGACAGCTGTGCAGTGGTGCTGCGGTTGGGGTCACCGCCACGTGAGGGGCTGCGGGGAAGGGTCAGGCCTCAGGAGGGGGGACCGCTGTCCCGGAGGGGCGGGCACGACCGCGGTCAGAATCGCCTGCGGTGAGCGGCTCGCCTCCACCTCCTGTGCACGGAGCGGGAGGCCCCCTGGGAGGCGGTCACTTCCGCCAGCCTGCACCCTCCAGGGCGGGTCCGGAGCACACAGCCGTGCTCCCATCGGCCCCGGCAATGCCACAGTCACCTGCGCCAGCTCAGGGGGGGCCAGGTGTCTGGCTGCGGGTGCCAGGGTTCCACCTGGAGACGCAGCCCAGGTGCCTGGGCCCCGCCTCGGCCTCCGAGCCAGGAAGCGCCTGCAGAAACAGGTGTGTACGTGGGCACGGAGGGCTGGTCCTCTCTGCTATGCCTGCCACCGAAACGCGTGGCCCTTTCCTGTTCCTTTCTGACGTCAGAGGATGGCTGCGCCTGCAGCCGGGCCCGGGTTAGTGGGCCCAGCGATGAGCTGGCGTTTGGTTTATGAAACGTCACAGAGAAGCCCCTCCTCGGGGCCTTGGAGGGGCCGGGGCCCGGGCCGGGGCGCGGCTGAAGCTGGCGGCGAAGGTTCCGTCCTGCTGTGGAGCCAGGGCCGGGCTGCGGGTGGCCGGGCCGCGGGCACCGTCAGGCAGCAGCCGGCGTGTGTGTGAAGCAGTTGCATCAGGTCTTCCAGCTCATGGTCAGAAGCTGAGGGCATTGGCGCGGTAGTGAGCGCTAACCAGTATTTACCACTGATGCCTCTTACGGGTCATGAGAAATAGGACCATTGTTCCATCGATGACACCCACACTTGTCGATTGCCCCAAATCTGCATGGTCTCTGAATAAAATCTCTCCACACACACACACACACACACACACACACACACACACACACGAGTATTTCTGGGGGGAAAGATGAGCATGAAAGGTGTTCGTTAAGCAGCCAGAAGATGGACAGTCTGTCCCCTGGTGAAATGCTTCTCTCGGGATAACATTGCAGGTCATCTCCGTTAGGTGTGATTTGTGTCTCTCCTTTCAGTCTTTTTTTTTTTTTTTTAAATATATTTTTTATTGATTTTTCACAGAGAGGAAGAGAGAGGGATAGAGAGTTAGAAACATTGATGAGAGAGAATCATCGATTAGCTGCCTCTTGCACACCCCGTACTGGGGATGTGCCCGCAACAAGGTACATGCCCTCGACCGGAATCGAACCCGGGACCTTTCAGTCCGCAGGCCAACGCTCTATCCACTGAGCCAAACCGGTCCCGGCTCTCCTTTCAGTCTTAATGTGATGATTAATAGAAAGGAATGATGTCTTGATAGATTTCACTAAATATCTGCCGTTTTTCTCCAATAATATTTAGAAATCTATTAAAAACACTCGGTGCTGGCACAATGGCTGATAATCAAAGCACGGGGCTGACTGAGGTGCTGGCTGATTTTCATCACAACATTGTAGCTTGTTTTAAAATTACATATGTAATAACCTGGAGCTTTAAGTTATAAGGATACATCTTGGAGATTTGAGGCCATCATGTTGAAAATGACCCACATTGCATGATGGTTGGGATGATTTGCTGTCGGGCATTTTTTTACTCCCGTGGGCGCCGTGCAGGTTAGAATGATGGCCTCGCATCGATTGGAGTCTGAGCGACTTAAAAACGTGCCCTTCCTAAGTCTGCCTCATGAACACGTCGTATAAAGTGATGACACTGCATCCGTCTGAATCCGCGAGAGGCATGGCGCTCTGAGTGAAGTTGCAAACCGCTTGTTTGGCTCCCAGGTGTAGTGATAAGAGAAATATAATAAGTCCACAATGAAAATTAATAGCTGAAGTCCAAAGGGAGATAGAAGCCTTTTGGGCCAGACATGGGATGGAAGTATTCCGTGGTGAGCGAAGGACGCAGGCCTCTCTGCTGGGCTCCGTGTCACAGCCCCGGGCTGAGGGGCCATCTGACCCATCTCGTCGCCTTGTTGGGCCAATACAGCGTCTAAGAAAATGCGCTGCTGATTTCTATTAGAAACACAAAGGCATCGACCTGTGTGGCTCAGGGTTTTAGCGTTGACCTGTGAACCAGGAGGTCATGGTTCGATTCTCAATCAGGGCACATGCCTGAGTTGTAGGCTCCATCCCAGTGTGGGACATGCAGGAGGCAGCTGATCAATGATTCTCTCCCATCGTAGATGTTTTTATCTCTCCCTCTCCCTTCCTCTCTGGAATCAATAAAAATGTCTATATATCTATATCTATATCTATATCTATATCTATATCTATATCTATATCTATATCTATATCTATATCTACGACTAAGCAACCGTTATAATCAAATGACCGAAACCATTGGAATGACCGATCGACCAGTCACTATGAGAGGGAAGGGGTGGAGGCTGGGAACTGTGAGGCGCCCACGTGGCATTGGCATCCGGCATCTGTTCTTCCACGCCCGGCCTGGCCCGACAACTGTCGTCTCCTTCCCCGGCCCTGCCAGGGCCTCTGGGCCCCAGGCTGGGACAGGGAACTCCGGGTGGGTGGTGGTGGACGTGGCCCCTTTCTCAGGGGGGCCGAGGGCTGGCTCCCTTCTTGGGGACCAGCGGCTGATCTCATGTGCCCCATCCCTGCCCTCAGCCAGCTAAACTCCTGCAGTCCCTCCCGTCTCTGTGTCTCTCCCCGGGGCCAGAAGGCCCTGCTGGCTGGCCAGGCCCAGGCACCCCACCCATGCACGAATTCGTGCACCAGGCCTCTAGTATTAAATAAAAATACACGTACATTGGGAACATTAACACAATGCTTGAGGATGTAAATCTTTGTTTAAAAATAGTAACCATGGCAATTGGTTTCTCCGCAGGTGTTCAAAGCAATGAACATTCCCCAAATCAGGGACCCGTCCCTGCCTCTCCCAGAAGAGATGCCCGAAGCCTACTCGGCAAAGATCGCTCTCTTCGGTGCCGGCCCTGCCAGTATAAGCTGTGCCTCCTTCTTGGCACGATTGGGCTACTCGGACATCACGATATTTGAAAAACAAGAATACGTTGGCGGTTTAAGGTAAGGCCTGCATTGTAGTATCCACTCCCCTGGGGTAAACCAGGCAATGAATATTGTCAGTTCATAATTATAATCAAACTCCAGGCACACAGATGGTTTTTTAAATGTGCTTCTTCCAAACGCTCACATTTTGATTTTGTTACTCAATCTGAATTTGCAGTTGGCTTTAAGCAATATTTACTTTGATATTCCCCTGTCTCATTCTGTGAATTTAAGAGGAATCTCAGTAAAGTATTTTCTGAGTAGAGGAGCCAATCACACGCAAACTTCGGTCATCCCTGGGAGTCTGTCCTCCAGTGGAGATATGTCTGAACTCATAGACACTGGAGATGGGAACCCAGCTCCGCAGGCCACGGGCAGTTCGTTTTGTAAGGAGCGGACACATTGTCCTGCTCACAGTTTTCAGTTCAGTCTCTTCCGTTTTGCATTTAATTAAGCTAGCATCTACTAACGGTGTCTCATTTTCCTGTACATCCACGCGGTTGATCTCATAAATGCCATAAATATAAAAAATAGTGTTTGATAGTAACCAGTATGATTATTGTGTTATCAAGATTCAGTCACGTGGGCTCTTATTTCCACGAAAAGTAATACATGGAAATGGAAAATGTTCATTTGTGTCAGTGACTTTCAGATATTCCAGCCGAGCCTGGAAATTGGATGGAGTTTTCGTTATTTGAAATACACGGAGCTCTGGAGTGGGGGGAGATTGCATTTCTGATCGTAAAGAGGAAAACTTTATTATAAGTAGGAAGTGAATATTGCTTAAAATATTTGGTGTAAATAATGAGAAAGTATTTGGGCAGTAAGTTAATAATGTTACTCAATTTATTGTTATTTTCCCTAAAAATCTCGTCTTGCATCAGAAAATCATGGATTGTAATATAAAACCATTTTGCATATCTGTTTCTATACTTAGCATTTAAGTTTTGATGGCTACTGAACTATTTTTTAAACAACACATTTTCATATTTAATAACCACAAAGAATAAATTTAATCAAGCTATGGCTAAAATGTGTGCACATGTTTTTTTTATGTTTTATGACACCAAAAACATGTTAGTAAATGTATAAATTTCAATATTGCTCAAATAATAATATTCTCAAAAAAAGATAAACTTGCATTAATGTAAAATTATTTGACTGAATCATCATGCAAAAATATTATATGATAGGAAAACTGATAAAGGTAGGTATAACAAATAAGCTGAAGAAAAATAGCTGATTGCCAAGAAATAATTATTTTCTTATATAGTCATTTCACCACTATGAGCTTTAAGGGATTACACATATTTTGCAGACTTCTTTATATCCTAGAAAGTAAAAGACCCAATATATTATTTTGCTGGAATGCATTAGACTATCTCTTATAATGGCATTTTACTGCAGCTTTATTAATTAGGAGAAACACAATGTATTAGCAAGATATGTAAGCATTGTACGTTTTTTTTTTCAATTATACACACCAATGAATACATGAGCTAATTTAAAAAATATGAATGTAACCGTTGTATACCGTAGTAGACTAGGAAAAATCCTTTTGCCCTTAATTGCATTTGCACAAGCCTAAAATGGAAGAAGCCCAGTTTGTGAATTATCCTGTGTTGACGATTTTGGTGGATTATCATGGTGGTTAGCATTTTTCTCTCTCTCTGAGCTCAATGCAGGAGAGACAAATCTACAGTGTAGGAATCGACACTAAACTTGTGTTTTCATAGATTTTCTGGGCATTGTCAAGTGGCACAGATTTTCCGGGATTCGTGACCAAACATGTTATTTTTAAAAATCCTTTTTGATTTATTTTCTTCCCTGTGCCTTCGCCTCTCCCCGTCGCTGGGGACGGTGTGAGCGCTCAGTGGCTCCCCTGGCCGGGCTCCCGGCGGCCTCACAGGGTCATCAGCCGACGCGGAACCCAGCCCACATGGCAGCCGCAGCGCGTTCCCTTCGTTTATCCTCTCACTTACGGGTGTCTTTCATCCTCTCGTCCCTTCAAAGTGGCTAAAAAAGATTCGATTAGCTTCGTATCTGAAATCAATTGCTTAAAGAGGGAATGCCAGGTTTTATCTTCCCTTTTCCTTTTCATCCAAATAGATTCTTTTCTCCCCGGCAAATTGAGATCCCAACTGCCTTGCAGGAAATCACTGCCGCTGGGGAAGGAGACCCAATCCCCACTAGATTGGACACAGCCAGCTGCTTATTTGTGACGCCGCAGCAAATGGGGAGATAATCAGGAGAGCTGCTTTCCTCCGCCCCGGCTTCTGTTCTCCCCGAGCCCCCCGGGATGTGAGCTTAAAGGGTTGAAGGGCTTGCCGTTGCCGTGGCAAAGGGAAAGGTGGTGTCAACAGGCTTTCAGGGTCCATGCACGTGTGCACGTCCGTCAGGGGAATGCCCTGAGATCAGGACCAGATCCAAGCACCTCCTTCTAGAATCTCCCCTCCCACTTCCGGTCTGAGGAGGCGCTTGAGGGGCGATCCTCACACATGGATTCCTTTCACGAATGTGCTGAGCCCGTGCTCAGTGCTGGCTGCAGAGATGTGGGCCATGAGAGGGGCCAGCATCTAACTTGCTTGCATGCCTCCTTCAGCTCTCAGTGTGCCCGGCCGGTGTGGCTCAGTGGTTGAGAGTCAACCTATGAACCAGGAGGTCACGGTTCGATTTCCATTCAGGGTACCTGCCTAGATTGCGGGCTCAATTCACAGTGTGGGGCATGCAGGAGGCAGCCGATCCATGATTCTCTCTCATCATTGATGCTTCTATCTCTGTCCCTCTCTCTGCCTCTCTGACATCTATTAAATTATTTAAAACAAAGAATCACACTTTCTGCTTCCTCAGATGTCCTCCCACTCAGATGGGTCTGTCCTCCTTCCTTGTCATCTGCTCTTCAAGAGCAATTTCTTTCTGCAGAACCATTTTTTCCTTTTATGCCACACTAAAGGCCCGGTGCACAAAAGTTGTGCAATGGTGGGGTTCCTAGGACTGGCCGGAGATCAGGGCCAATCAGGGCCTTCCAGCTGCCGGCTGGGGCCTCCCTTCTCCGGCTGCTGGTGCTGGCCAGGGCCTTCCTTCGTTCCCCACCACCCTCTGGTGGTCAGCGCATGTCATAGCGAGTGATTGGTCTCCCGGTCGAACTCCTGAGGGGACAATCTGCATCTTAAACTTTTATATATTAATATTATAGATAAATACTTCTGCCGAGATTCCATACAAATCCCTGGTGGGGCTGCGTCAGCCTCACAGTGTACCTGCCCCTGCGTGGAGCCTTCCCTGGCCGTGGCTGCTTTATTTGGCTGGAAGTCTTTATTCACAGCCCCTCGTTTTTCCTTAGCTGTTCCGGATCGGAGGATTTTCATCAGACCATAATTCCCGTTCATTTCATATGACTCCATGCCTTTCAAGACAGGGCATCTGGCCCTCCCCGGTTTGGCTCAGTGGATAGAGCATCATCTCAGGCCCCGCAATGATAACTACTATTCACAAACACACTTAGAAGAGTGCACATATTTTTAAGTTGCTCAGACTCAAATCGATGACAGTCCATCATTCTAAACCGCAGGCTGCCCACAGGAGTAGAAAAATGCCCAAAAGCAAATAAGCCTAACCATCATGCAATTTTGATCAATTTCAGCGTTATTGCCCCAAATCTCCAAAAATGTATTTTTGTATTTTAAAGCTCTACACACAAATAACTAACTTTAAAACAAACTAAAATGTTGTGATGAAAATCATCTATCAGGTTGAGGAGTCCTGGGTTCAGTTCCAGTCAAGGGCACATCTCGGTTGCAGGCTTGGGTCAGGGCACACACGAGAGGCAACCAATCAATGTGTCTCTCTCACATTGATGTTTCTCTCTGTGTGTCTCTCCTCCTCCCACTCTCTCTAAAAATCAATGGAAAAATATCCTTGGGCGAGAATTAACAACAACAACAACAATTATAGAAAAATAAGACAGGCTGTCTGTTGATGCCCACATGCAATCCAGTGTTTGAGAACTTTTGCTTAGCCCTTGGAGGCACAGGGAGGAAGGAGTATCCTCTAGCCCAGGGGTCGGCAAACTCATCCGTCCACAGAGCCAAATACCAACAGGACAACGATGGACATGTCTTTGGAGAGCCACATTTTTTAAACTTAAACTTCTGCGAACACCACTTCTTCAAATTAGACTCGCCCAGGCCGTGGTGTTTTGTGGAAGAGCCACCCTCAAGGGGCCAAAGAGCCACATGAGGCTTGCAAGCCACAGTTTGACGGCCACGGCTCTGGCTCTTAGGTTCCGTGGCTGGGCCTGTGAAGTAACCGAGTTTATCGACACCTGTGCCGGCATGCAGGTGGGAGAACTCAGTGGTGAGTCCCTCAGGTGGGGGAGGGGTGTCAGGCTTGAGGCTTGTTTACAAAGAACAGTGAACGAGTGCAGAAGTGACCAGACCAGATGAAAGGGTGTTTGGGGCGGCATCCTGTGGGGAAGTGGCCGGACGAGGGAAGCTCCTGGGAGAACACGGGGTTTGGGGTGTAGATCCTCTGGGATCCCCTCGGTGCAGATCCGTGTCAGGCTTGTCTCACTGATGCGGTTTGCCCTTCCTGGCTCGGAAAGGGAGACGCACCTGTGTGAATGTGTGCCCTGCTGTGAGAGAAGTGGGGGCAGGGTGCTTTCCAGATTGTGTCTCTGCTTCTCACCTGCCTTCAGCGAAGATAAGCCTTATGTCAACGAGGGGCCTGGGAGTGGAATGTTCTGATAGATATGCAGAGCGTCGGGAGGGCGTGCGAGGGTCCGCGTTCACAGGTTAGCGTGAGATTCTTATCCGGGACTGAGGCCCAAAGTCCTTCTCACTGGAGTCTTGCATCCTAACTGGCCAGACAGCTCCGTTGTGAAGGCCTTGATTGCACACTGTTAGTTCCGTGCATTTTCTGTCGCTCAGAGCACGGTGCCTGGCCTTGCTGATGGTCTGAGGTAGAGAAGTTGATTGAGTAATGGAGTTTGTAAGCCTCAGGAAAAGGCTGCGAGTGTGCCTCAGAAGGCGGCTTTGGGCAGCCTCGGGGGTTCATGCTCAGCACTTACTCACCTTACACTTTCACTCTGTCTGGCCCGGACCTGGCTCTCATCACAGGCACTGCATCCCTTCGTAGCTATCTGTTTCTGGAACTTTCCCCACCAGCAGGAGAGCTTATTGGTAAAATCCACCACCAAATCCCAGTCGCTAACACTGCACCTGGCGCTCTGTACATGTTTGTTAAATGACAAGATAAATGAATAAGTAAATATTCATGGACACATATAGCCTGTTCATTGTTGTAAAACACTGAAAAGTTAATTTTGCTTAGCTTTTATAATTCCCTTTTATAATAGTTTTTCTTGTTGTTGTTGTGGGGTTTTAAGGGCAGACAGAAAGCCAGTACTGACTTTACTTATTTATAATTGTGTCCTTCAGTGATGCTTCTTCTTTCAGAGAAGGAGATGGGTTTGCTACAAAAATGTTCTCTAGGCTTCATGGAACCAATTCTGTATGTCCTGACCGGCACAGAAATACAGAGTCACAGATTCTAACATGAACAAGGTCAAACAGCAATTTTCAACCTCTTTCAGCTCAGGGCACACATAAACTCATTTCTGAAATTCTGCAGCACACCAAAAAATACATTTTTTGCTGATCTGACCCCCCAAAAAAGTAAGATTTTGATTCATTCATACCAGATAGCTATTGTATTGGCTGTTAGTCATTTTTTTATTTGGCAATCTATGGGAAAAGAGGCCATCACTCCAATTAAGTAGTCAGGCATCACATGTTTTAAACATGCAGCACATATGTTGAAAACAGCTGAGGTAGAGGAATCTTGATAGAATATATATGAATGTACATATATATATATGTATATTAAACATGATCTATTCTTTCAACTAATTTTTGGTATTTACCATTGCACTTTCTTATGAATTTCTTACATAATTACTAGGGGTCTGATGCATGAATTTTGTGCACGGGTAGCGTCTGCAGGCCTGGCTGGCAAGCTGGGCCAATCAGGGCCTTGTGGCTGCCGGCCGGGGCCTTCCTTTGTCCCACACTGCCCTGTGGTGGTCAGCACACGTCATAGCAAGTGATCGGTCTCCCAGGTGAACTCCTGCAGGGACAATTGCATATTGAGCTTACACACACACACACACACACGTATGTATGTATGTATATGTGTGTGTATATATATGTGTAGATATATATAGATATATATATTTTATCTATATATCTTCTATGTGTATACTTATAGATTAATAGACCATAAACTTAATAGTTTTAGAAATGCTTTTTATCAATTGTCTATTTTTTACTTGTTTTCCGTAGTTTACATTTATTGTTCACATCACTTTCTACTCTATCTACTGTAGTCTCTATAATATTTTAATATTTTATCCTGTATATAAAAATGTAGACTGTAGTCCCTAGAATATTTTACCCTGTAGGTAAAAATGTGGAATGCTCCTCCTGTTCTGTGAAATGCAAACACCCTCCGAAGAGACAGTCAGTCCTTTAACGTCGGCGAGAAAGCCATGTTGCATTTTTAAGATGGATGGCTTTTCACAGGTGCTTCTTTTTCTTCTTCCTCTTCCTTCCAGCACCTCTGAGATCCCTCAGTTCCGGCTGCCCTATGACGTGGTGAACTTTGAGGTGGAGCTGATGAAGGACCTGGGCGTGAAGGTAAAGGAGCCACAGCCAGGCTATTGTTCGGGAAGGGCGTGGGCTCTGGCACGTGTCACACGTGGCAGAGCAATTAAAAGCGGCGGCGGCGGCGGCGGCAGCAGCAGGCTCTCTCCTTGCTCAGGGCATTTGTCTGTCTGCCTGTCTGAAGGCCACCAGCCTGGAAAAGGGCGATCGATCGCGCTCATCTGGCACGCCCGCCCGTGATTAATTGTCTGTGAGACGCAGACTCCTCAGTCACTGGAGGGGTTCAGTGTGAGGATGGAAGGCTTGGATTCTTAATCAGCTTTTGTTTTGTTTTTTCTCTCTTCATGCAACTTCCCTGCACTCAGCCATTTGTATTTCACAACGTGGAACATCATTTCTTAGAGGCTCGTTTTATTTATTCTCTGCATCATGCCAGCGTGCCATGTGATCACGCTTTCTTCACACGAGCGGGAGACCCGTGGGGAGCGGCTCTGTCTTGCTCATTGTTTTGTGGAATAAATATTGTGGCGTCGCTTTAAAGATGGCCAAAACGTTAACACATTGTAGGCTTAAAACAGAGCGTTAGGAACGCCTTTGTTTTGGCCTTGAGTTACGTACTTTTTAATTTCTCCGGGTTGAATAATAAAACCATTTCAAATTATTCATTTTCCTTTGAAGAGATCCTTGTGGGCATCCATGTGTTCCTATTGCTGTTATGATTATTTTCCTTGAGTAATGATAGTTTTGTTTTACCCTTTAACACTGAGTTAGTTGTTTAGGATAATATTTTCCTTTGCTTCTGCATTCTTATAACATTCAAATTTTTATTTTTTTACTTTACATGATCAGCAAGATAGGCAATTTTTAATTTATCAAGTACACTCTCAAGTGATTTCCCATCAAAAGACCATTTCTAATAAAATAAACTACTTTTTTTCTTGGGAAGAATTAGCTTCTTAGCTGTTATATTTTGATAACACCTATGGATGATATCATAGCAGATCTAATGTGAGATGCTGCAAAACATGTTTATCTTCAGGTGGACGCCATGAAGTCTCTTGTGATGTGTGTGCCAGGCGCTGGCACTCACCTTTCAGACTCCATGCTCTCGTGGTTTGTCCTGCAATTCCGAAAGGGTGGGATGGGAACTTTTTTGTCTCGTAGTGTTTATGATATTTCCAATGGCTTTAAATTTTAAAGCTAAAAATGTAAATCTGCATAAAGATCTTGCATTTTTTGAAATACGTTTGAAATGTATGTAATTGCCATTTCTCAGAATGGGGTGAGAGAATTCTGTTTTGATTTTACTTAATGTGTAATTGCAAGGCACTTCCTCTGCTTCACGATTTGAGTGAAAATTCCTCCAGGTCTCTTTCTGGATGAGCTCTCTTCATTGTCTTGTTTTCCATCACCGTTGCCGGAAGCAAGCGTTTCCATTACAATAGGTTACTATTGGGAACTCATAACATCTTATCAATATCTGCTCAGGGACCAGAGACCTGTGCAGTAATAGTTGACAAAATAATTGGTGTTTCTAAAAACAGCCAAATATTTTCAAAACTCTTCCGGCTGATCTGTCTCAGAGATTCTGGAAATATTTTCTCTTTCGCCAGAGCTCCTATCAGAGAACATGTGCACTTGTCTCCTGTGTGTTTTTATAGTGGCTTCACACGGTTTCTTTACAGAGTTCCCCTCCCAAAGCAGTTATAAATCTTAATTCTTCATGATAAATATTACTCTGTTTAAAAAATGTACCCTCATAGTTGAAAGTATTACAGATGTCCCCTTTTCTCCCCCCGTTGGCCCCCTCCACCCCCACCTCCCTCTCCCGGCCTTCACCACACTGTGTCTGTGGCCAGGGCTGTGCACATAGGCTCCTGAGCTCGCAGGCTGGCTAGTCTCATTCACCCTACAGCGCTGTTGCAGGTGTGAGCGCCTTCTGTGGGAGGTGAAGGAGGGGTCCTCAGTCCGAAGCGGCAGGAGATGGAGCTTGGCGTCAGGCCTTTTATGTGCAGCCTGTGTGCTGGATTAGCAATAACTTCCGCTGAAAATGAAGTGGAAGGAATTTCATTCTGAATTTGGCTACGATGTGTGGGTGCCCGGCCATGTGTCACTAAAGCCACCTGAGGAAGCTATAAAATAGTCCATAATCCACACCTGAGCATATCAAGATGGCAAACATTGCAAACATAAGGGAGCAGGGAACCAAGGGACAGGACCACCATCAACGTGCCCACCGGGGGTTTTCCTGCCGTCCTGCCTGTTCAACCAGTAATGCCAGGATCTCAGAGTAGCAGCCCCACAATGTGTTTTATGTCTGCCATTTTGTTTTATTATTTTATTTTATTGTTAATCCTCACCTGAGAATATTCTCCCATTGATTTTTAGGGAGAGTGGAAGACAGGGAAAGATAGAAACATCAACGCACATAGATTGGTTGCCTCCTGTACATGCCCCAACCATGGGCCAGGCCAGGGAGGAGACTGCAACCAAGGTGTGTGCCCTTGACTGGGATTGAACCTGGGACCTTTTGGTCTGCAGGCTGATGTTCTATCCACTAAGCCACACCAGCCAGGACAGGTCTGCCATTTAGAGTTCCATTCCAACGCACTGCTGCATGCGCCCACGGGATATGCATGCATGTAAGTCCTTCGGTTAATCTCTCCCACCTCCCACCTGCCTTCCTGTGGGGGTGACTTCACCGGAGAAGGACGACGTTTGGTGTTCCAGGTGAGGCCTGGCAGAGGCACACACCGGCTCTGTGATCTCCTGGGGCCAGCCGTTAGCCAGGCTCCATTCCTGCCTGTCCCGGCAGGTCCCCATCCCCGGCAGACACAAACCTGTGTCTGATGTCCTTGAGACGTAATTGTTCCCTCTCCCCGGGGTCAGTCCCCTGGGCGGGCTGCCACAGCTCCCGTGGAGACGGACTGGGGGGTCCCTGGGTGGTTGGTTATGTGCAGGGTCCTTTTCCTCGGACCCGGCCACCTCTGCCTGGGCAGGTTCCAGATCTGAACACTGGCTCCTGTCTGCGGACGGAACACACCGTGTGACCGTTAATAGGGGTGACGCCCCTCTGCTTCCTGCCTCTCCTCACCTGCCCTGACAGTGCTCCCTGTCGTGCTCCCTCCCTTCTGTAAAAGGTCCTTTTGAAGTCCTGCCGCCACTTGGGACTCGCCTATCTGACCTGCGCCAGGATGGTCTCGCCGTCCTCTGAGCTCCGTAGACCTGGCTGGCTGGTCCCCCGTTTACGTTATATCTGTTTAGGATGTACATTTCTGCACAGATCTCTACACGCTGGGCAGAAACCATCCCCTTTGTCATTTCACCATTGGAAGTGCCCGCACGTAGTGCTTTGAACATATTAATTAAGCTATGAAAGTTCACCCACTTGGCTTTAAATACACTAGCTTTTATCTTTGTTACTTTTATTAAAAGGCAAAAGAAATGGCTTTAGCCCTTAAGTAAAATGTGTTAGTGTTCCACTTCTAACAAGCATATTTCCACACATTTGAATATATAAATGTGTGTGTATGTGTGTGTGTATATATATATATCTTTTTGATGTTGAAGGTCAAGATTTTAGTAATCAGTCCATCATTCAGTGGTTGAGCGTTGACCTATGAACCAGGAGGTCACCAGTTCGATTCCAAGCATGCCCGGGTTGCAGGCTTGTTCCCCAGTAGGGGCACGCAGGAGGCAGCTGACCCATGATTCTCTCTCACCATTGTTGTTTCTCTCTCCCCCTCTTCCTTCCTCTCTGAAATCAATGAAAATACATTTTAAGAAAAGTATCTCATTAATCAAAATTCACAGGATCATTGTTCCCATCTTGTTTCTTACAGATAAGTTGTGGCAGAAGCCTTTCCGTGAACGACATGACTCTGAGCACTCTGAAAGCAGAGGGGTACAAAGCCGCTTTCGTTGGCATTGGTGAGTAGCTTCCTTTTAGATGTTGTTTTTCGTCACATTTTAAAATGTGTCCCAGCAGAACTGCCTTCAGACATGTCCACGCTCCAGGTTGTGTCTGTTCAGAGCCGAGCAGACGGAAATGAGTGGGGATTGCTTTATAATAAATGAGCTGTCTCTGCACTGGCGAGGCCACGTCCACCTTCCCGTCATCATCACCGGCCATGGTCACCGGCCATGGTCACCGCCATGGTCACTGCCATGGTCACCGCCATGGTCACCGCCAGCCTCTCTGGGAGGAGAATGTGTCCAGGTCCCGCCCAGGAACAGCATTTGGGCGTAGGGAGGGGGAGATGCCCAGCTCTCTCTCTCAGAAGACAAACAGGTTGAATTGATCATAATGGACAGAGGTGGCTTGTCTTCCTTTTTCTTTTAAGATTCCCTGGAGATTGTTCATATCTGGCTGACTTTATAGATGAGTAACCATAGTCTGGAAGCCACATGGCCCCCGTGTGGTGGCAAAGGTTGTTATCGGGTCAGACGACCCCACCTTTGACCGTTCTATCCCAGGGAGGTCTAGCTTCCTAACATTGTCTCTGTCCACAGAGAGGACAGCTGGTTCAATGCAGTCTTCCTCTCGTGGCTTTGTCGTCCTCTCGTGGGACTGGACTGTGGCTGGTTAGTGGCCACAAATGGCAGACGCCCATCGTGGTGCCTTTTGGTCTGTCTGGCTCTTCCTCCGTTCACACTCTGCCAATATCCGTCTGAAGTGACAGAGCTACACGGGGCCACAGCTGTTCCTTCTCTTAGCCGATCACACGCTGAGCCCCGTTGTAGGGTCGGGGCCTGTCCTTTGCTTAGCCCAGTGGTCGGCAAACTGCCGTTCCAGAGCCACAGGCGGCTCTCTGGCCCCTTGAGGGTGGCTCTCCCACAAAACACCACGGCCCGGGCGAGTCTGTGTTGAAGAAGTGGCGTTAGAAGAAGTTTAAGTTTAAAAATTGTGGCTCTCAGAAGAAATCTCAATCGTCGTGCCGTTGATATTTGGCTCCGCGGATGAATGAGTTTGCCGACCACTGGCCCAATGTTTCCAGAATGAGGTCATCAGGAATGCGTCTCAGCCGCCGCTCAGTTTTCTTATCCGGATGCCAGCCCTCTCTCTAGATCATCGCCCCCAAGTCTGAGACCATTTCTGTCCCTCTCTTGGTTTCGATGGAAAATTAAAGAGAGAAAAAGTAAGTTTCACTATTTTCTAGCTTCCGAATGTCTGCAAAGAGCCCCCTTTCTCTCAGAAGCTCGAGTGCCCGTCCTCACTATGTCTGTGCGAACCGGTACTGGATTACAAAGCCGTCCTGTGGGTCAGGGACAGGAGGGGGGAGGGGTCTTCATTTCCAAGCTTAGAGGCATCGGAGCGACTAGGTTTTACCTTCCAACTTGACGGCTGGGTGGAGGGTTCCCCATAAAGAAGACAGGTGTCCGTCAAGTCCGTTCTGCTGGTGTCTGCAGCCTGAGCCCAGTCATTGCTGCTCCTCTCCACAGCTCCGCTCAGCAGGGCCCGGCTAGTAGGAAATGGAGGCGCAGGCCAGGCACTGGCTCTGAAATATGGGTGATGTTTCCAAGTAGTTACTGGAAATCCACCGTTGTGGTTCCTACCGCAGGCCCATATCGGAGATACAGTTCCATCAGTGGGGTTGTGTGGGGCAGACAGCTTTGTGTGTCTCTCTGAACGTTAGCTGCAAAGCATCTCTGTGCTGCAGAGACAGGAGCCACATCAACACCCCGCGTGTGAAATAGCTCCCCTCAACGGCTCAAGATGCAAACACAACTCGTGTTTGGGATCATGATACAGCTTATCGCTCCAAGTGTTTCAGCTGTGGCTTCACTTCTACCTGTTAGAATCGACAGTGGTTCTGTCTTTCCCCTTTCCTTTCCTTTCCTTTCATTACATCCGTTCTCATAAGTCAGCTGATCATTAAATGTGACATCCGTGCACGATGCGCCATGTGACTGGGCGCCGCGGTGCGAACGCAGCGTTGAACATGCGGAGACCTTTCCCGCTGATGGCCCTGCTCGCTTTCCTGCTGGGAGCTGAGTCTTTTGACATTTGGTGTAGTGATGAGTAGAATGCAGTTATGTTCTAGTTCAGTGTTTGATATGATATGAATATATACAAGAAAGTTTCATCTCGTCAAAGAAAGGAAGGAAGGAAAGGAAGGAAGGAAGGAAGGAAGGGAGGGAGGGAGGGAGGGAGGGAGGGAGGGAGGGAGAGAGAGAGAGAGAGAGAGAGAGAGAGAGAGAGAGAGAGAGAGAGAGAAAGAAAGAAAGAAAGAAAGAAAGAAAGAAAGAAAGAAAGAAAGAAAGAAAGAAAGAAAGAAAGAAAGAAAGAAAGAGAGTCTGTGTGTAGCAGGGAGCCTCCTCCTCCAGGAATTGTCTCTGTGACATGCGTCATGGCAGGCGGGAGCACATGGCCTTTCTGTGACCACGCCACTGCCCCACTGCCCGCCATGGGGCAGCCCCACGTCCTTCCTGCCCTTGCACGGCAGTCTTGCTTCTGCTGTGATGAAGCTTCACTCGCGGTTTCCTCTCCCTCCGTCTCCCCCTCCTTTTGGTTCGCGAAGGGGCTGGGTGTTATTTAAGACACAGGTGTGGCCCCGTTAAGGAGAGGCTTAAACAAAACACTCATTTACTTCTCTGTCATCTAACCGTGTGAACCGTCCTCAGGGCCTGATTTAAAATATATATATATTTTTAATTGATTTCAGAGAGAAAAAGAGGAAGGGAGAGAGAGACAGAAACATCAATGATGAGAGTAGATCATGTATTAGCTGCCTCCTGCACACCTGCTACTGGGGATTGAGCCCCCAACCCGGGTATGTGCTCTTGACCGAGAATCGAATTATGACCTCCGGGTTCAGAGGTCGATGTTCACCCCTGAGGCATGCCAGCTGGGCAGTGCCTGGTTTTTACTTTCGGCCCGTGGGTGTAGGTGGTCAGTCTGGCCACATTGCTCCTATCAGAATGGGACATCAGGGAGGCACACTTTAAAATTAAATACCCGTTATATTTTGAAGTTATTTATCCCATGTTCTTACAAACTACTATCTTTTTAGAGTATGATACTTGCTAAAACACTGTGTAATATGAAGCGAGAATCCTCGCTTGTGCTAATATTGTGTGGGATACTGCTGCTGAGAGGTCCAACACTTGTATGTTCTTCTTCTTCTTCTTTTTTTGTAACTAAGGCTAAAGAAATGATCTCATTGTGTATAAATCATGATGAGACTTAAAGGGTTTTATCTCTTTGCCCTGGCGAGATTTAATTTTTTCCAAGAGGAAAAAAGATAAGTGAGAGAAAACTGTATTATTCAAAATAGATTCTGTTGTTTGGATACAATGGGATTTTTTTTAAGACTCTAAAATTTGGTGCTTTTATTTTATTTTTTAAATATATTTTATTGATTTTTACAGAGAGGAATAGAGAGTTGGAAACATTGATGAGAGAGAATCATCAATCAGCTGCCTCTTACACACCCACTGGGGATGTGCCCGCAACCAAGGAACATGCCCTTGACTGGAATCAAACCCGGGACCTTTCAGTCTGCAGGCCGACGCTCTATCCACTGAGCCAAACCAGTTTCAGCTTAAATTTGGTGCTTTTATTGCAATAATAGCCCCAGCAGAGTCTGATAGTGCCCATGCTCAGAAACAGTGAGAACATCTCGTGTGAACCGGCTTCTCACAGGACTGGATGGTTCTCCTGGGTTGGTATTGCAGTCAATGTAATGAACTACAGCCACTGTTTCTTCATTTTATTTTACAAAAATGTGCACAAAAGGATAAATATCGAAGTGTGTGTGACACATGGCTAGGGTAAGAGCTGCTTTGTGAAGGATGTTTCGGTTGCGTGTGTATTTGTTTTGGGTATGTGCACTCACACATGCCTGCTGCATAATACAGAAAACGTCCTATTGAATGTATCTTAATGGTCAGCGTGTGAGAGCCACCGCTGTACGTTGTAAAGACCCTGAGACACTGATAGCCTTTCCCCACAGTGTGCCCCACGCCTGTCAGCAGCTGTGGAGGGAAGTAAGTAAACATGGAATGTCTGCAAGGTCCCAGGCTCTGTGCTACAATCAAACAGAGGAAGAGAGAGGAGTTCAGTTTTCGGTGGGATTTTAACTTCAGGGACGAAGGGTTGGCCCCTTTATCTCCACTTCAAGGGAGCGCATTGTCTTTATCTTTTCTGATGGTCCGTTTTCTGCTCAGTTTTAATGTAGTGTCTGTGATTAACTCTTAAGATGACCCTTGAAGTGGATATTAACAACTCTATTTTATGAGTAAGAACATTAATATGAAAGAAAAAAAAAGCACAGTAAATAGCAATGAAAACATAGACAGTGAATTTTATGGAGAAGGCAGGAAACGTGGCAAATGCAAATATCCTATTTTCACATTTAAACAACTCTTGGAGACACTGACTCAGAGCCAACAAGTTATCTGGTGACGGCTGGCTACATGGAGGCATCCAGCTTACGGATCCAGCACAGAAGGTGGGACCTCTGTGTGCAAGAATGATTCATCATTAGTGATTAGTCTCCCTTTTCTCATTGTTGCCAGCAGTTGGTTTTCTTTGGTTGCCATCGGAAAAGAATGTTTTTAAACCATGCTAATCCCCAAATATTCTAACAGCTGAAGAAGAGACAATTGCAATTAGAAAAATCCATTGGGAGGTTGTGGTATTAAATGTGCTACCGTGTGGCCTTTAAATAATCTCTGGTGTCTTCTTGGAGTCATGATTCTTCCCTGTAAGTTTTCTTAATTAGCTTCTTAATCAGCAGTTTCTAAATTGTACACAACCAGCCACGCTGCTACTCACTAAGAAGAACACGGAATGAGATTTTAGGCCATCCTTTTCACTCTGTCTACAGATAAAAACTGAGGCTGTCTGGGGATTGTGCACATTCCGAATAGATCATTTTAAAATAATAAACCTGACTTAATGTTAAGCAAGGGGGAAAAAGGGGGCTACGAATATTTTGCCAATCTACTTTTTAAAAATGTGTAATATTGCCTAACCTAGTGTCACTTGGAAGTACTTGGGTGTAATTGTGAGATGGCTTCCAAGACATCCGAGCGGAGAGAGAGAGAATTCCAGCTGAGAGTTCATCAAATCATCACTAATGAGCCCCAGCGAGGCCCCAAGGAGACAGCTAGATGGAGGGCAGTTCTCTGATCTTACCAGCATATCTATAGAACGTGCATCTCCAGCTGCAGAATCAGGTGAGGGGGCTAGTCACCTTTACAAGCACAGAAAGGGGAAGAAAGGGAGAATCTAAGGAAATATTGGCTGTCCCTATTTGTTTATTTGCTTATTAATATATTTTTATTGATTTCAGAGAGAAAGGGAGAGGGGGAGAGAGATGGAGAGAGAGAGAAACATCAGTGATGAGAGAGAATCATTAATCAGCTGCCTCCTGCACGCCCCCTACTGGGGATCAAGCCTACAACACCAGGCACGTGCTCAGACCAGGAATCAAACTGTGACCTCCTGGTTTGTAGGTTGATGCTTACCCACTGAGCCACATCGGCCAGGTTTGGCTGTGTCTCTTTGAAAGCACCTAAATTAATGGGCCTGGATTCTTTGAGCTCAAATCATGAAGATAAACCGGTGAATCCACTGTGAAGGCCTCTAAGTCTCCATGTTGTGATTTCAGGTCCTCCGAGCTGATACTGCTTCCTAAATAGTTTGAGTAGAGTCGGAGGCAGTGCTAATCAGGTCAGTAAGTAGCCTGGTCCCTCTGAGGGTTGTCTATGTTGCTCAGAATCGCTCTGCTTTCTCTTAGTAGTATGGTGCTTCTCTGAAAGGTGTATCCCAAACCATGTGCCTCCTGAGGCCATGCCTCTGTGAATATTTAAAGACATGGCTAACATAGGTACACCTGTGATTTTTGTTTATTTCCTCAGGTGTAATGTTTTAGCTTTTTAATCTTCAGTCAATAAGCACATACTTGATGTCATAATTAAAGAAAAACAAAAATGCATCTAGGAATTAAAAGCTCAAGAGGAATGAAGTGAGCATTGAAGTTCATTTTCTATAAACTGATTGGCAGTTCTAAGGTGTATCTTAGAAATTGTGATTAATGATGAGTTTTATAAGTCCTCATCAGTTTCTGATCAGTTAAGGAAACAACATAGACACACAATAAAAACCTTTCTGCTTCTAGGCTAGGAATTGATCTATAAAATCTTTGTAACTTTTGCTTCTAACTTATTGTTCTCCCTCTCCCTCTCAAGTCTTCCTCAAAAACTGTAACAGCTGGAACCTATTAATTCAGCCCTTCACACCACAGTTCCTCATAGTCCCCACAAACTGGGCATTCTTCTGAAATACATCCTTAAGTTATTCTGCCAGTATATATAATATATATGCCAGTATATATAATATATATAATATATGTAATATATATATATATGTATATATATATTATTTCAGTATAAAGACAAGATGTTTGTTACGAGTAAAGTTGAAGACCATTGACAAAGGATTAGGCAGACATGAATGAGAGATGCATGCAACTAGATACTAAAAAGAAAAACACTGAGGATAGTGATTAGAGTTAGTGATTTTTTTCTTATTTTTTTTAAAAAACTTCATCCCAGGAGATGGTTTTTAAATTGATTTTAGAGATAGAGGAAGAGAGAGAAATGTTAATGGCAGAAGAAAAATGAATAAAATAATGCATTTCGTGGGGCAGAGGGAAGAAGGAGGATGATTCCTTTCCTGAATGTTGGCTTTCCTGCTTATTTGTAATTAAAACAACAGTGGTATCTCTTGAACTTCTCACAGTGATGCCAGTGATTATTGTTAAATGGACATTCTAGGAACCTTGCACGTTATTATCCCTTTAAGCATATAAAAGTCAAACCAACACAAAGCTGGTTTGAGCCAGTTCCTCTAGCTATGAGTTATAGTCAGGTTGTAATTAATTGCTTTGAAAAGGAGTTAATTCTATCAGGTCATTGAATAACCCCGTTAGTAAATTATTATGACAAACATATCATTTGCAGAAATATCAGAATAGTAGCATTTTAGCAATTTGTAGTCCCTAGCAACAGCCTGCATTCCGCCGAAGCATAGTGATAGAAGCAGCTTCCTGCTGTTTGAGACTGTGACTATTAGGGAAAAGGCAGGCATTTTGTATGTTGAAAATTGAAGGTGAACTCATCTCTGAGCATACCATGCTATGTTGCTGGAGCTTTGTGGTCTGGGCTCCTGTGGAAATTGGATCGCCATGTGAACATACACGATTATGGACGTTGAGATGGGAATGGAAGAAATGGAGGCGAATAAGACAAAAGAGACACAAGAACAAACTCGGTGCATGAGAGATTCCATGAAGGCAGCACATTGGGTCTTGCCCGGCTGCCTGTGGGGCACTGTGTATGGTCTGGGTCTACTACGAAACACAGCATGATGGGAAAAAACGGCAAGTGGAAAGAAGTCATATTTGCTCATTTGAAGAATGAGGGGATTCATTTTGAGCTGAGCCTGTAGGCAGTAGTTTAGGAGAAAAGTTCTGATTTCTGCCAACGACTTAATTAGCCATATGTTGAGGAACAACAGTTTCATCGATATGGTGTGGAAAATACTTCTCATTATGGATTGATCTTTCTAAACTATAATTATCTGGAGGAACAGATAGCCGAAGAATGGCCATCGCTGGCTGTGTGCAGCCGATCTCGCCCACACTGAGTCCTGAAGTGAAATGTCAAATTATCACGGGAATCTTTCGCCAAATCTCATAATTATATCAGAACTATATATTCATTCTACAAGTGTTCTACGCTAGAAATGAAAACCTTCCAGACTCGCCCAGCTGGCGTGGTTCAGTGGCTGAGCTTTGACCTATAAACCAGGAGGTCACCTGCCTGGATGGTGGGCTCAGTCTCCAGCAGGGGGCGAGCAGGAGGCAGTCCATCCAAGATTATCTCTCATCATTGATGTTTCTATCTCTCTCCCCCTCTTCCTTCCTCTCTGAAATCACTAAGAATATAATCTATATTTTAAAACTTTCCAGATCTTCCGAATTCCCGGTAATCTTAACAATTTCCAGCCTAACCATCCCTTGCATGTGAAATTATGGAGACAGTGAATTTAGGAAGTGGAAAACTCTGGGTTAGAGAGACTTGGGTGTAATCCCACTGTGTGTCTGACTAGCTGTGTGCCTGGATGTGATTTACCCACTCACTGTTCGCCATTCTTATCTTTTAAGCCAGTGGTTGGTAAACTCATTAGTAAACAGAGCCAAACGTCAACAGTACAACAATTGAAACTTCTTTTGAGAGCCAAATTTTTTAAACTTAAAAAAAAAAAAGAGAGAGTTCTGGAAACTCACCAGAGGGAGTTTGCGTTGCAAGGATAAGGAGGAGTCAGCAGAAAGGGGGAGTTTCTGGGGGAGGGTGTTCTGGTGGAGAGCGCCAGGGAGCAGGATTTCGGGCATCCTGACGTTTGGCTCTGTTTACTAATGAGTTTGCCAACCACTGGCTTAAAAGATAAGAATGGCGAACAGTGAGTGGGTAAATCACATCCAGGCACACAGCTAGTCAGACACACAGTGGGATTACACCCAAGTCTCTCAACTGGTTAGTGAGCACAGCCTCAGTGTAGCTTCCCGGGGTGAATGAGACCTTGATTGCCAGTGTTCGGCTGCCTGGGGAGTTAGGCAAAAAGCAGCCATGGGGTCCTGCTCAGTGTGCTGTGGCCACAGGCTGAGGATGCGGAGCAGCTGAGACCGATGAGAAGTTCAGGTACCAGGTACCAGAGTCTCTCTGGATAGAGGATGAATTTCAGAGTGACGACGCTGGACTTGTGGAGAAGACGCAGGGGAGAAACGATTAGAGCTTGAACTTGGGCAAAGGCCGATTAAAATAATCTATATTTAGTCTAAACGCTTCGGTCTCTTTCCTCATGGTTTAAAATCACACATCTTTAATGAGAACATCAGGAAATAAGTGACCACTTAATAAATAGCTATTACCATTACACGGTCTTTTACTTCTAAATTCCTATCGCTTCGGTTGTTAATGGTGTATTACTCTCTGTGTACATAGGATAAAACCTAACATTATCATAACAGTCCCAATGATTATTTTCAACCAAGTTCAGCTATATTATCCCAGCATCAGCATTATTGAAAGGATATGTTTTGTTCAGCATTTGCAACTTGCTAAGATTATTCCTATAATTGGTTTGAAAGCATTTTTTCTCATATTTATCTCCTTGAATATTAAAGCTCATTAGGAAATGTATATTTAGATATGTAGAGAAGATTAATTTATAAGACTAAAAGTAAACATAACTAATTGAAATGCTTAATAGAGCATTCACAGGCATTGAATTCTGGGATAACCGAACGAGATGTTTTCTGAGTCTCACCCTTGTGCCTTATTCGACGCAAACTCAGGCCCGCTCTGTGGAATAAGACGAACAGAATCTTAGGAACAGGAGCAAGCAACTAAATATTTTCCTAGGTGCGATCCTAAAGGTACATTTCAGTAATTAGCCGGCCTTGAAAACGGTTTTATGTTTTTGTGTGAAACTCGGAAAAGCATAACTGTCTATGTTGTACCTGTTATTTTGGAGATCGTTGTCCTGAGCCAGTTTTTGTAGTTGGACAGTCAGGAGAACGGGATGTACACGGACGATCTGAGAAGAATTTAGGGAACAGCGAGTGTTCCGTAGCCCCCATGGGCTCTATGACACACAGATTTCCAATTGGAATAGATCATTGAGGCCATCTCACCAGTGTTCTGGTCCCACCATGAAGAGGAAAATGCAGTGTAGACGGATTTTCCTGGATACCCGTGGTTCCTTTGTCAGGAACATGTCTCTGCTGCGGTGTGTGTGACCTCAGCAGGGTGGATGCGGGTCACTGACACGCCGTGGGTGAATGTGGAAGCCAGTCGCTTCCTCAGAGTGGCCACGGGATGTGCAGTCACTTCCTGGCTGGAGCCCCAGCGCTGGCAACGAAATGATTTGGGTTCATAGGACGGTTGCCTCAAGGAAACACTGACAACCTCCACAGTCACAGGGGAGACTGCTGTGTTGGCATGTAGACGTTTCACGTGGAAATGCACATTTTAACCCTCCAGGAAGTCTGGTAAGCGAGGACCGACAGACAGTGCACCCGGCTTTGTCTGCCTGTGTCTTGCTCCCAGCTGTGCTGAGGCGCAGGAAGGAGCTAAGGGATACAATTATGCAACAGGCTTAGCAAATGCCAACCGAATGGGATATCAAGCTCAAGTTCATGCCCAGCCCGTAGACCCAAGAAGGAAAAGTCACACTTACAAGTACGTGTCCTCGTTCTAGTGAGCCTTTTGAAAGGAAACTGGGAAAGTCCCCAAGTTATCACACAAATCGAGAGATAAAAATTCTCATTCTTATAATTAGTCCAGTGAGACGCCCGTCTGAAAATGTCAGGCGATGCAAGCCGATCCTTCGGTCCTATCCTGAGTTACGACTGAAATAAGAGCAACGGGCTTTCAAATGCCAGCCACCCCGAGGAGCAAAGGGGCTGGGAGAGGAGACGGCAGTGGCCCTTCGCCGAGGCAGTCTCGCACCGAGTCCTGCCCGGACCAAGGAGGCCCGTGACCATGAGGCGCACTGCCCCGGCTACGTGCAGGTTCAAGGCTCCTCACTCCAGCAATCTGTCAGCGGTCCCCTCAGCTGCCTGACAGGTGTGTTTTTGATGGGAACGCACCGTGTTATCCTACAGATTGCCTGGGAGAGGCCACATCACCCCGGTAGCTTTTAGCGCCATGCTGCAGGTGTGGGGGTGAAGGAGACCTCATGAAATGTAAGATCAGGAAAACACCAGGGTCCATCTAAGAAATCGGAATCCTGACTGCTAAAGTCACCTTTTACCCACTTCCACTATTTTATTCAATTATTTGTAGTATTTTTAGCAACTGTGGGTGGTCCAGGCCCTGTGCTGGTCACTGGAGCTCGATGATCGTGGTAGGCGTCCTCTCTGCCCGGCAGCGCCAGCTGTGAGGGAGCGGACAGTCCCTGCTCAAGTGCAGAGGGCGGACCGAGAAGGCGTCTCATGGCCCGGGGAGCTGGGCCTTCCCCTCGAGGGCGGGCTCCGTGAGAAAAGGTGAACCGAGCCCACGATGGGCAGGAAGGCGGATCCCATGACATGAACGTGTGTGCGAACCGGATGGATTTGAAAACTGGAACTATCCAGTGTGGTGTGGTCCAGATGTGCTTGCTGATGGGTGAGGGGTCGGGGGTGATAAAGGTGGCAGGTCACACTGCAGCTGTGACGGTCCTGGAGTTGGGGTTTGTCCCAGAGATGAGAGCCATGCTGGGGCTGATGTCATCAGGGTGCTGCCTCGGTCCCTGGTGCTCCTTGGTCGGGTTCCCTGAGACACGTGATGTCACCTGTGAAACCCAGCCACGTGCTTTTCACATGGCTTTCGTCATTGACGGGGGCGGGGGGGGGTCCCTCAGATTGGCATGGGGACAGGGACGCCTTTCCTGTAAATGTCCGGGGCGGGGAGCAGGGTAGCTTGTGGAGCCACGCCTTCAGGGAGGAGGGCTTGTGCCTGACCCCGGCGAGCTCATTAGTGAGGAGCTCTGCGCAGACATCTTCCCTGTGCGTCCTGCATGGGGCTCTCCATCCCGCACTCCTGTGGGAGAGGATTCCGAACGATCGCTGGCTTCCATTCTTACGGCCCAGCATTTGGTGGGCAAAGCGGGCACATCACGCTGGCGTTTTGACGAGAGAGCGGTCAGTGGTGGTGAAGTTCGGTGGTGGCCGCACAGGTGTTTCCGGCATCACCAGGCGATGTTACGAAAGATGCAGGGACATCCGATGTGTGTGCTGAGGGGCCTGGGGATGTGACAGGGCCTCTCCAGCGGCTCATGACCCATACGCTCATCCGTCTTGTATCGCAGCTGATCAGTTCTCTCTCACCCATTCCTCAGAGGAGAGAAAAAATGGGTAACGATTTCACATTTGTCTCTAAATGCGTTCCCATTTCTTTTTGTAGGCTTAAAAAAATCACTGTAGACAGACAAATTGCCCTTCATTATCTTCTGAAATAAGTGAAATAGCTTCAGCTGAGATTACGAAAAGCATGTCTCTGCATCTGTGTTCTAGAAACTTGGTGAGTTAAGTATAGTGGTAGGAATACAGCCTCCCCCTTACATGCGTTATTTTCATGGGTCTGATGTCGCACGGATGGTATGACTGCATGCACTTGCCTGTCTTAGGTGTCCAGCTGGTTTAGGGCGGGTCAGAGCCACACGGAATTAAAGATGTTCCGGGTGCCGTCGGAAGGTTCTGCTGTAAAGCCTGGGCTGCTGTGGGAGGTGTCTCCTTTCTAAAACCCGGGAAGCGGGTTGTGCGGGGCGGGGCGGGGCGGTGAGTGAGCCAGGCGCTCCTGTTTGCGCGGCCGCTGATGGGGCCTGAGAGCGGCTGATTAACGGGCGGCGGCGGGCGCGGGGAGCCCTCTGCGGGAGTGATTTATGGCTTCCCAGGTACCGGGCTCCCGGTGTCTCGGATGTGAGTGTGCCGCCCGAATAAAATAAATGAGATCAACATGTGAGGAATGAAAACACATTACTTGTAAAGGAGGTGTCCCGCGCCGGCTTTTTCGCTCAAGTACTCTTTGTCACGGGGGCTCCGTGCCCCTCGGAATACAAATCACTTAGCGGTTCGCACAGCCGCCGCGGTTGGGGTCCTGGCATCCATCACCCGAGATGTCAATGAGAGTGACACTTAATGAGGTGTGACAGCCCCTCCATGTTCACATCTCGCATCATCGGAGACTATTAAAGCTGCGCATATGTTTCGCGGGTAAAGAGGAATACACTGTGGGCCCTGAAACAACAGCCCCACGCACAGACCGGGTCTGCTGTCCTGAACGCCCGTCAGATACTCCTGGGTGAGGGTCTGCACCGCCCCCACGTGCATACACATGTGCCTGGAGTCATTCACTCTTGCACAGGGGAGATCATGCTTTACTATCAGCGTAGTTACCTTATGTTTCACATTTGCTAAATGATTACTTCCAGAAAGTGAGGCGTAAGCCCGGCTGAGCTGACTGTTGAACCAGGAGGTCCTGGTGGGGGATGCTGGAGGCAGCCGACCCAAGACTCTCTCTCATCGCGGATGTTTCTACCTCTCTCTCCCTCTCCCTTCCTCTCCGAAGTCGATTCAAAATAATGGAAGACTTAAAATACTTTCAAGTTATCAGTAACCTGACAGTGGAACTTGTCTAGCAGGGAGGCCATTCCAGTGCCATAGTCTTACATTTTCAAAATTCTGACTCCGCTGAAATGTCAAAAACTCTGAAGGCCACCCTTTTACTGCCAAATAGAAGGACAAGAGTAACCTCGTTGTGACTGGCCTGAAGCACAGTGCCGTTTTCAGCCACGGACACGTGCAGAGTGGACAGAGAAACACGGTTAGGTCGCACCTCCTGGTGCCAACAACACCACAGCCAGAACAGGACACCCGCGGGCGAGGCAGCGCCGAGGAAGGACTCTGCGCTCTTCCTGTTGGCCAGCATCGCTGGCCTTCGCGGTCAGGACCACGTCCCTCCCTCTTCCTTGCGCTCCGGTCCGCTCTGAAGGGGACTCGCCTGCCTGTCCTGAGAGCTCCTCATGCCCGAGCAGCGTCCACACGGACGCCTCGTGCCGAATAATTGCCGCTCCCATTGCAGACTGAGCGCCGCTCCCCGAGGAAACGGAGCCGTCGGCAAACACCGGGAGACACGGGCCGCCGAGATGTGGGAGTGTTCTCAGATCTCCTCGCTAAGTTGTCAAATAGTAACACAGCCTAACATCCTTAACATCAAAGGACATGCCGAGATGTATTCTCCTTCCTAATTATGTAGGTGGAACACGTGTAAAACAAAACGGAGATCCAGGGCACACTCAGGCGGCTCTGATAAGAGTCAGAGTGGGTAGAGGGTGCCGCTTTCCGGTTTCCTGTCTGTCCTGAACAGGCGCCAGCCGCCTGGGCAGGCTCCCCCTCCCCCGGCCCAGACGCAGGGTCCTGGGTCTGAGGGTGAAGAGTGACGGCCCCGCCCTGGCTGGTGCTGCTGGTGGTTCGGGCATCAGCCCACCCGCCGAAGGGTCTCGGGATTGACTGCCTGTCCAGGGCATGTCCCCGGGCTGTGGTCCCCTCCCCACCCTCAGTGGGTATTGGTAACTGGGATACCTGTGCCCTAAACTGGGACCCACGTCCCTCACCCCGCTGAGAGAGAGCGGCACACGCACACATCACAGAGAAGGAGGAAAGATGACCCTGAAGCAGCCGAAATATGCTGACCCTCGTTCCTCAGAGGAGAGATGCAAGTTAACCCTCCACGAGGGACCGACCGTCGGTGGGGCTGTGCGGGGACCGGCGCAGGTGCAGTGCGCGTGTGAGCGCATCCATCCCGCTTGTGGGAAACGGTCACACGCGTGTAGGCATGTGTGGTGCCAAGTAACAGGAACAACCCTAACGTCCCAGAGAGACCGGCAAAGAAACACAACACAAATGCGCTCTGCTCACACCCCAGAGCATGAGGGAGCCCGGAACGCCATGGAAGATCTCTATGTGCTGATGGGGAGTCGCTCTGAGATGGCTGGTCACGTGAAAGGAGCTGTAAACAGCCCATGTTGTCATTTGTGCAAAGACAGGTGCAACTTGCATGTGTGTCTGTGAACACGCCACAGCACGGAGCGATCCCGGGGCCCGGACACGGAGAGAGCAGGAGGGGGGTTTCCACCTGGGAGTTTTCACAGCTTCTCTGGGAGCGCTGAGCATGCCCTGCACATGCCAACACGGAACCTTACCGTGTTTCCCTGGGGAGACCGGTGGCCCACAGCGGGGTGTCTCCCTGTGTCGCGCATCCCCTCGGAGGGGAGGAGGAGGGTGGAAAGCCACAGGGAGAGTCTAACGTGACCTTTCCGTCGTTCTCTGAAATCGCACATCTGCTGTTGCACTCAGAGATGGCGGAGCCTGGACTCCCCGCTTCAAACCCTCCCGCTGTGTAGACACTGAGGAGCAGTAAACACTGTCCGTGTTTGCGCTGCTGTTCTCGGCAGCGTCTGCTCAGAGCCCACGCCCGCTCAGGCCAAGGCGGGTTCGCAGCAAAGGCAGAAAATGAGACTTTTCAGCTCCAGGGGCCTGGGAGGCACCGTGCGGAGAAGTGGCCTTTTTTGGTTAATCCTCACCTGAGGCCATTTTCCCATTGATTTTCTGGGAGAAACACGTTCATTGGCTGCCTCCTGCACACGCCCTGACCAGGGCCCAGGCCAGGAAGGAGCCTGCAACGGAGGTACATACCGTCGGCCAGAATCGAACCTGGGATCCTTCGGGACCTAGGTTGATGCTCTATCCACTGAGCCGCACCGGTGAGACATAACCTTCTTCATTCCCTGGTGGCCAGACACCGGTTTATCTCTTCGTTCACCTCCCTCCCATGCTTCTCTGACACCTTCAGATGTGCTGATTGGACATGCGCCCAGGAGTCTAATCCTCTGTGTTACAGACCTTGACCCGATTCCCTCCACGGATGGTCCGGAGCGCCAGGTGGATAGGTCAGAGGTCAGAGGCCGGGACCTGTGTTGGGAACACATCCCCGTCCACTTGGGTGTGTCCGGATGAGCCGTGCAGGGCAGGAGGCAGCCCACCTATGATTCTCTCTCATCGCTGGTGTTTCTACCCCTCTCCCTTCCTCTCTGAAATCAGCACAAATATATCTTTTAAAAAACACACAGACCAATGACAGGAGGTTAGTCTTCACACCCGCAATCACTCCCTAACCTGCCTTCGTGCATCTGCAGAGACGCGCTGCTGAGGTCAGGCTGACAAGCAGGCTGGGAGACCGGGGACCTGGGGGCTCTGCTCTTCAGGCTCAGGGCCCCCATGTTTCAGGCGGGTCGACTGGAGTGAGAACCAGCTGTCACGTGTCTGTCGGCCGCCCCCGTGTCCCTCAGAAAGCACATGGGCAGGCGGAGGGCTGAGGTGGTCCGGGACGCACTCACGTGGTGGAGGATGGGATATTTTTTAATGCATCGGAAGCCTCGCTAATGGTGATGATGAGCCTCCTGGAATCAGGCCGGGGCTGGAAACCTTGCTGCTGCTGACCTGCCAGCTGCACGGGACTGCCACCTGCGCCGCGGGGACTCCAGGGCCGCCTTCGCGGGGCGTCGGTGAGGCGGGGAGGCCATCGGCGATGGACAGAGCACACCACTTCATTGGCCACTAGGCGGGGAGCCTTTTTTTAAACCTTCAGAAAGTTAGGCCGTTTCTTACTTATATTTACAAAAACGCTCAGTGCTTGCCATTTCTTTTCCCCCCAAAATTGATGGCAGAGTGAGAAAGATGGCATGGCAGGGAACAGGTGGACGCACCGCACAGAAGCAGCAGTTAACAGTGAGTGCCAGGCAGCAGCTGTGTTCAGGGCCTGAGCCACGGCGGTAGATTACAGCAGGAAATAGAATATGATTATTAACTTAACACGTGCGTTTATTTCACAATAACGGCATTGCCAATAAGGGGAGGGAGGGAGCATTTATTGGATGTTTATATACACCAATCACTTCTTTTTAAATCACTGTAGCTATCCTGAGGATAGACAGACCAAGATCAAATGATGTGAAATCTTTATTGACACCCCAAAATCAGCCCGTGGGGGGGAGACCTCCCTGGCACCCAGCGTCCATGTTCTTTCTGCCACACCCATAGGCTGCAGACAGACCTCGCCTGAAGACACGGCCATCACGTAACCCAGCGCTGGTCTCGGGAGGAAAGGATGTGCTCACAGCTCACAGCGCTTGTGTTGAGTCATTAGGGTGTCATCTCCCGGGAGGAGGGTAATTCTTACACAGGATTAGGGGCTTCCTCCTTAATTCTTGAGCCGTCTGAGCTGCTCTGCTCCCGCCATCGATAACACAGATGTGATAGGCAGAGGCCTGGCCTGTGGTGAGGAGCACCTCCTCTCAGGTGATCAGCGGTCCAGGCCCGGGCCCGCACCTGCCGGAGCTCCCAGCCTCCCTGTGCCAGGCACGGCTCCCCGGGACAGGGTTCTGAGCGGGACAGGGGAATGGACCGTAAGTCGGAGGGCGACATGCCCACATCTGTGCCCGTCCTGCTCCGGGCCTGTCAGGACATCCTACCGGGGGATTTCTGTCTGTAATGCTCTGCCTTCCAGACGCAAACCATTGTTCCAACCCTGAGAGCAAGGAAGAGAGCCCCGGCCCTCCCCTGGAATCCCATTGAGATTTTGTGCAGTCTGGCTTGTGGTTGAGGGTGGACCTATGAACCAGGAGGTTACAGTTCAATTCTGGGTCAGGGCATATACGTGTCCAGGTTTTGGACTTGATCCCCAGGGTGGGGCGTGCAGGAGGCAGCCAATCAGTGATTCCCTCTCATCATTGATATCTCCTTCTCTCTTTCTTTCTTTCTCTTCCTCTCTGAAACCAATAAAAATTAACAACAACAACAACAAAAAAAAAAATTCTGTGCCTCTCATGTATGTCCAGCTTTGGAGCAGGTTGGACATATAGACGCCTTGTGTCTGTGGTAGTATGACTAACTGTGTCCATGCATCTCTCTGTGAATAAGCCTCACAGCAGCCAGCGAGGTTGTTGCTTGAGCAGAGTCATGCTGGGGCGGGAGCAGCTCTGGAACACGGACCCGTGGCGCTGGTTATTGAGCGGTGATAGCGCCGTGGCTAGCGTGTGCGACTCCAGCTGAACCTGGAGCGAGCCTGAAGGAAGTTCCACTGAACGTGCAGTGTGGCTGCCAGCCAGAGCACAGTAGCCTAGGCCAGCTGGCAGCTGGTAATGAGGAGGTGACTGATGGCCGCAGTTCCTTAGGAAACGCTGCGTCCGAGCTGGGGGAGGCATGGCGGCATTCGCACTCCGCTCCCTGGGAGGGGACCGACTTGACAGCAGAAGGAGGCCCATGGCTGACGCGTAGGCACTCTTGGCATTGCTTTCACGTTACTGTGGAGCAGCAGCATGGGATTTTAGAAGTCCAGCCCTGTGGCTATATTTATGTATTATTCAAATCTCAATTTCAATGGCGTCTTTAAAAATTATTTTTTAAAAAACCTGGAACTGTGTTACCCATAGAATGCTCCAGTATTCTTTCTGTGTGTCCTTTCAGTGTTACGGTTTCTCTGAGTTTTTTATTCCTCTGCTGTGTTATAAAGATCTCTCCCCAGATTCCTCTCCCCGCTCTCATGATGGGAAAGGGCTGTTGACCTTTCACACAAAGAGGAGCCAGGGATTCTCAGCACAAGGAGTTGACTTGGGAACAGCACAGAACTGCATCTTGGGACATGTGGCCTAAAGATGAGCCACATGCAAGCCCAGAGAACAATGGAGAGGAGTGGTCTTTTATAGCAGAAAGGGGGGCTCCCAGAGATTGTTGTCAACAGGAGGAAACTGTGAGAAAGTGTGAAGTGTAATGGCTTTTCATTGGCTGAGTGGTTGCCAGGCAAGGAGAAGATCCTCCTCCTCCCAGCTGGAGCAGAAAAACAACTCCCAGTTGGAGATGGGGAGCAGTCTCTTCCCCTTTGTGGTAACTGACAGTGAGCGTGAGGCCCTGAGAGCGCCCCCTACAGGCTCTCCCAACTCCAGTTTAAACGAGGTTTCTATTTATTGGTCTTCAGATAGCAGGTATTCATCCAAAATGGCAAACTATGCTTCAAGAAAATTCTGTTTTCCATTTCAGGGGTGTGCCCTTTTTTCAGAATAAAACGTAGAAAAGTGATTATTTCATATATATTTTCATTCATGCCGCCCTTTTGACTTAGTTTCGAGCAGAGCATTTCACAGAAGCACCTTCTTTTGTTTGGTTTTTGTTTTTGGTCCCTTTACTGTTTCACACATTTGCTCTCTGGCCCGTTGTCAACATAAGCCGTGTCTCAGGTTGGCTTCCCGTAAGCACTTATGATGGCAGCGTGCTGCTTTCTGGACAGCCTCGGGCCCTGGCATACGTGGAGCAAGGCCCAAGACTGACTTCTCGCCCTTGGAGAACCTTGCTTGTGGGAGAGCCAGCCACAAACAGGCTTTGCCGGGAGTGACGGGAAATAAGCTGTTCTCCAGGCCGGCCCGATGGAGGCGGCCGGACCTGCAGGCCTGCCCGTCAGAAGACAGGCCGTGCCCTCTGGTGCTGCGTCGGCTGCTGCCGTGGGCGTGGAGTGACCCCGGGCAGGCCCCAGGCTCCTGACCCCAGTCCCGTCGCCGGGGCAGCTCAGGGACAGTGCGAGGTGACAGGGACCTCCTTCTGGGTCCCCATAACGCACGCTGGGTGGTTTCTGCCGAATGAGAATTAATAAGCTGCTCGCAGAGGCCTGGGCATAATTGGTTTCTGCGCTTTTCTTTTCCCAAGGACTTTAATTCTTCAATTATTTAAGTTAGCAGAGAACCGAGCATAAAACACACGAGACAGAGGCGTCTCGTGTCCCTGGGAGGCCGGGCTGATCTCTGGGAGGCGCTGACAGCCCCCTGCGGACAGGCTGTGCCAGGCGCATGTCCCGCGCTGTGGTCCTTCCCGCTCCCACCACCCCCGCGCTCTCCGTGGAGGGAGAGAGACCTGTGATTTCCCGGGAAAGTTTCTGCTGGAAAAACGTGGCCGGTGCATTATTCACACCTGGAGCAGAACGGCCTGCTCGGCCAGCACTCGCTCGGAACAGCTTGAAGCTGATGAACCGCCAGCTCGGAGGAGCGGCGGGGCAGGGCCTTGTTAGCGCGGAGCTGCGGGGAGACTGGAGCCCCAGGAGGAGGCGGGAGCAGGAATAGAAGGAATAGAAGGCCGTGAGGGAGGGGGGCGCAGGCAGAGTCCTCCAAGGAACTCAGGAAACAAACACCGCACCAAGCAAGCAAGAGCGAGGAGTGGGGGGGAAGAAAGAGCACGGACAGGAGCCCTTTGGACGAAACACTGAAATACACGTCTGAGAGAGTCGCAGTGTTTTGCATGATGTTCTGTAGCCGGTTTCTAGCCGCTCGTTCCATTCTCAGAGCCACGGGGGTAGTTTGTCCCCGTTCTTCAGGGGGAGGAGGACATTTAAGCCCTGCATCTACGAGGGTGTGTTAGATCCCCCTCTCCGGCTCCCGGTCCAGGTCTTGGCCGGACACGTCGACTGAGGACAAAGCGTTTCACTCACATGTTGGCCTTTTGGGACGTGTGGACATTACTTCACCTGTGACGACCAGACATGGTCTCTGAGGAGACTCACCTGGGTGGTCGGATTATGTGCGGGTGTCAGGGTTGCTGATAAACTATAGCTGTGTCGCCTGGCTGGAATGGCTCAGGGGTTGAGCATCGACCTATGAACCAGGAGGTCAAGGTTCGATTCCCATTCAGGGCACACATACCTGGGTTGTGGGCTCCATCCCCGGTAGGGGGCATGCAGGAGGCAGCGATTGGTGATTGTCTCTCATCATTGGTGTTTTTCTCCTTATCTCCCTCTCCCTTCCTCTCTCTGAAATCAATAAAAACATTTTTTTTTTAAATATGACTGTGTCCACCTCAGTAAGGGACCAGCAGTGTGAGATGACAGCCTTCCAACAATGGCTCTGAGGCGTGTCCACAGTGGCTCCCAGGACCCTGCGCAGACCTAAGCTCTCCCCAGGGTCTTCCCTTCCTCTGTCCTCTGTCAGCCATCAGCCAGCATGGAAGCCCTGCTGAGACTGCACCCTCCTCCGTGCCAGAGGCCGCATCTGCCACTATGGGGTTGGGAAATGGGAGTCATGTCGGGGCCTGGAGACTGAGGGGGAAATAGAGGGAGCTCCGGCGTTGCTGGGAGCCACTGTTTCCCCATCGTGTGGAGCCACCAGACGCATGGGCACAGGGGAGTGCGGCCGGGAGCGCTCACTCCGGATCAGACGGAGATTAGCATCCTCCTGAGGAACTTGGGGCTGGATATTTGCATGTGTTTCCCCATGCCGCCCCATCGTTTCCTCATTCCAGATATGTTGGTGCCGCTGACATTTTAAATAATTACGTCTTTGACTAGCGCTTCAAACACGGTTCCTGGTGCTTTGTTCCGGCAAACACGGCGGAAGCGCTGGTAAAGGCGAGAGGCCTGGCGCAGGGGGTATGGGGGGTGTCCCCTGCTCGGGCTCAGCATCGCAGCCTCGCTTTGCCCTCACCCGGGAGGCGGGCTTTCCTGTCACTGACTCCTTAGGGTCCAGTAAGAAATCGAAACCCTTTGAACCTGGGCTGCCAGCACCAGTGCCAGTGCCGAGCGGGGCTTATGGCCCCTGTCCTGTGTGTGCCCGCAACAGGGAGGCAGCCAGCCCCCGGACTCTGAGTGAGACCGGCTGGTCCTCACAGACATGGCAGGCTGAGTGGTCTGGTGCAGTCCCGCCCCTCCGTGGTCTGTAACCTTGGTAACTATATATATATATATATATATATATATATATATATATATATCCCCCAAAGTCATTACGCCGCTGCTGGCAGTTAACCTTTCTCCTTGCGGGATGGGGTCAGGTTCGTGCAGGATGGTTTGCCAAACCGACTTCTGTGGACTCTTCATCTCGTTCTGGCGAAGAAGGTGGGGCCGTTAACTGAGCATCATGTGCGTGTGCTCCATGCCTAACCCCATCTGCATGGGTAGGAATTGGGTCCTTGGATCCCATTTGGAAGGAAGGCAGGAGAGACAGAAAGAAGGAAAGAATTTTTATACCCTTAATTTTATTTATCTTTAAAATATACATTTACCGATTTCAGAGAGGAAGGGGGAGGGAGAGAGAGAAATATCAGTGATGAGAGAGGATCCTGGATCGGCTGCCTCCTGCACGCCCCACACTGGGGATGGAGCCTGCAACCCGGGCCTGCGCCTTGACCGGGAATTGAACTGTGACCTCCTGGCTCATAGGTCAGCGCTCAACCACTGACCATTCTGGCTGGGTTATAGCCTTCATTTTAGAACAAGCCTGTGCTCCAGAAAACAGGAATTTTAATGCAGCAGCAGAATTATTCATTCTTTGGGCTCTTTTGTCCGTAGCATTAAACACTGAAGGGCAAATGATGGTGATTATGTCTAGTATTGTACCCACCATCCACCCAGGATGTATAGTTTTTTCTTTTTTGTATGAACCAGCTCCCACTGTGTCCCTTCACTTATCTGAGCACTTGGTAATTGGAGCTGATATGTGGGGAGGGAGTTATTAATATTTGTGATTCTTAGATTTACGACATGGCTGTGCTTACAAATCTTGGTTTGAGCCCATCCACGTTGTTAGTACAAATAATAACTGAACAATAGGTAAGTATCTGAGATCCCTGACTGTACCCCTGGTCTCTGAAGGATAATCAGTCCTATCTTACCTCAAAGAGATAATATTTTGAATAAGAATTTTCTTTTTAGAATAATTTTCAGTCTCATTATTCTGAAATTACACGGAGATCCTTGGATAGTAAAGAAAGGATGGCTGGTTCAGGTCACATATGAGGGAGCTTGCTTTTATGCTGCTGAGAAAAACTGAAAAATGAGCTGGTGAGAGCCGCATGGACCGTGCCTGTAGTGGGTTGCCATTTGTTGAACACATACTGTGTGCCAGGTAGGAGAGCAGACAGAGAACGAAGAATAAAGCAGGGGCTTCTCTCTTAAAAATTCACAGACAAAATATTAAGAATTCAATCTGGCCTGTGTAGCTCAGTGGTTCAGCATCGACCTGGGAACCGGGAGGTCACAGTTCATTCCCAGTCAGGGCACAGGCCTGGGTGGTGGGCATGATCCCCAGTGGGGGGCGTGCAGGAGGCGGCCGACCCGTGATTCTCTCTCACCATTGATGTTTTTCTCTCTCTCTCCCTCTCCCTTCCTCTCTGAAATCAATAAAAATACATTTTTTAAAAAAAGAAAAGAAAATGTCACAATTAGATACAGGACTCTTGATGGAAAAGTGGCGTGTGGCTTTGTCTCGCCCGTGATTGGGTCGGGTTTCGAAGTTCACACACGGAAAGGAGCCAGAGCTACAGCACGGGTCTGGCCGGCCGGCGGGGCAGAAGCAGAGACGCCATCGCCGCCGTGTAATTGGTCCTGGGGCTTCGGAGGCCATTTCTCATGAAATCATGAGAGCTGGAATGAAGGCAGTATTGGAGCCGGCATTAAAGATATCATTTGCCGCCTAGTAAACGATGTATGCTTTATAACCCCATTAAGGATGCTACCTTCCTTAATTTCCGCAGGCCCGGGGACTGGCAGGGAGGCGCCGGTTAACTGCCGAGATAATGTTCCTAAATCTTCATAATTTTAAATGAGAAACACTTGAGCTGCTCCCCGCCGCACGGGGAGAAGCCTCCCATCGGAAAGGAAAGGCTGGTTTCACCATTAACCCCTTCGCCCGCCGAGCGGGTGGGGACGGGTGTGGCGCGTTCATTCTCTCGGCCCTGGCGCTGCCGCCGGTGGCTCAGACCCCCGGGGAGGCGATTAGAAGGGCCGCATCCAGCCGCACCGGCCTTTCGGAGATTAATCCTCCTTAGAGCGGCCTGGCGGGCACGCGTCTCTCGATTTCTGTTTATTGATCAGATGCTTCCTGTTCCTTTTATCACGTGGAGTGAAACCTCCCCGAGACGTAGCCCAGTGCGTGCACAGGCTGGATCCACACAGGCCACTCGGGACGTGGGTCCCCCCCGGCTTCTCTCCTCATCACTCCCGTCCGGGCAGGTGCTCCGGGGAGACCTGTGGGCACAGGGCACGCCCTGAACACTGGGCATTCTGTCCCAATAACAGACGAGCCCCTCATGCTCTTCCCGATCAGACACGAATGCTGGGGGGTCACCCTGACACTAAAGCGCTGGGAATACTGGCTTCTGTTTGGGAGAGACTTGGGTTAAGGAGCCGGGAAAAGCAAAGGCAGAACCGGAGCGGGAGGCCTGGGACAGACTGACACGCCTCCGGGTGGGGTTGGGGGACAAGAAGAGAGAAACCAGACGACGGGTACGTTTTAGGCAAAGCCAGGGCCACGGGCAATGGGATGGGGAAGACGTGGTGGGGCAGCCAGGAGGGGCCTGGCGGTGAGCGCGCTGATGGGCTGACGCTTCGCCTGGCGTGGCGGTTGGCTCATCCCTCTTGAACCACCGGATGGTGGCGGTCAGTGGATCCTTAGTTCTTATTTCCCACAAGGAGGCTGGAGAGTGGGAGATGTGAGGAGCAGGGCAGATGAGAGGCCATTCTCCGGGGCAGCTCTGCCTGCTGGTCCTGGAGTGGCTCTGACTGGGCGAGGGGCCCAGGGACTCACCTTCCTTTTGGGTGAAGCTGCCAGTCCGGCACACGTGTTAACAGACCCTTCTAAGTCCACACGGAGGCCCGCCGGCTGGCCCAGAGGCTGAGCGTCAACCCAGGAACCAGGAGGTCACCGGTTTGATTCCCAGTCAAGAGCGCATGCCTGGGTTTGGGTTTGATCCCCAGGAGGGGGCATGCGGGAGGCAGCTGATCAGTGATGCTCATCGCTGTTTCTATCTCTCTTTCCCTCTCCCTTCCTCTCTCTGAAATAAATAAAAACATTAAAGAATAAAATGCACACGTTTCACACAGATAGGTAAGTAGGCAGAGGTCGATCTTCCTCATGGTCTGTGGTGTGAATGTGTGTGCACATGTAACATAGCTCACCCCCACCCCTCACACACTCAGTCTGCCCTCAGTTAATATGAGTTGGGCCTCCCAAAGTTCTGTATATAAGCTGGCATTTACAGAAGCATGTTTGTAGCGATTTTTTCAAAAGAAACCAGAGTCTAGTATTTTTCAGATGTCTAAGGGAAATGTTTTCAGTTCTCTAAAAACTCCCCTGAAGGGGAGTGTTCTTGAACTATCCCCCCTGACTCTGGCTCCCAGCCTCCATCCCTGCAGCCTGCCTGCCGTCTGTGTGGGGGCTGGGCTCAGCCTCCTGCTGTCCGTGTGGCTCTGGGCAGCTCTGCTTGGACAACGGCACTGAGGGCACCGCTGACCACTTCACTGGGTCTGACCACATTCCTGGTTTCTTTCTCACTGTACCTCTAAATTTAGCCTGGTCTTACCTACGGGGACAAAAATGAATGAATAGCTTTATTACCTTCGTAGAACAGCTCATTAAAACTGAAGAACATTGAGTATATATGGAACAAGGGATTGGACTGGACTGGCCCACTGGACAGGTTAAAATGTTACTCTCTTTTAAAACCAATGTACGTTATAACTGTCTGATTGATGTTCATTTTAAGAGACAGAAGGGCCTGGATGGCGTGGCTCCGGGATTGAGCATCGACCTATGAACCAAGAGGTCACAGTTCGATTTCTAGTCAGGGCTCAGGCCCGGGTTACAGGCTGGATCCCCAGTAAGGAGTGTGCAGGAGGCAGCCGGTCCATAATTTTCCTCTCATTAATGTTTCTATCGTTCGCTCCATTTCCCTTCCTCCTCCTTCTTCTCCTCCTCCTCCTCCTCTTTCTCCTCCTCCTCCTCCTCTTGAGAGAGAAAGAGAGATAGAGATAGAGATAGAGATAGAGATAGAGATAGAGATAGAGAGAGGGGGGGGTGGGGGGGAATGTAGTTTTCCCTGTGGTAAATATTTTAAAGCCAAAGGGTCACCTCAAGGCCCCATCAGTCGGTCGGGTCGGTCGGTCGGTCGGGTAAACAGCCTGCACCTGCTGCCATCCATGTTGGGAGCCCATCCATGTTGCCTGTTGGCAAGGGCCCAGGAGCGGGGAGGGGAACTGGGAGAAAGGATGGAGCAGATGCCTACTCTCCTGGAATGCCGTTGAATTAAACCTCTCCGTCCCACAGATGAACCTCTCAGCTCTTCCAAGATGAATCCGGAAGCAGGAGTCTGCCTTCTGCTATTCGTGGTCGGGAGATTAAAATTGATCTCCGGCCACACAGGGAGCCGGCGCGGGCTGGCCGACAGCTCAGTGCCGCTAAGTAGGACGGGCGGCCTCCTGTTCCCCTCACTGTGCCTCACACGTCACCCACAGGATCGAGGCCCGGCCTTCCCGGGCTGGGGCAGCTGTGTGCCCGGCCATGTTTGCCGTGGGGTTTTTAAAGGATAATGCCATGAGCCCCGATAGCCAGGGGAGCAGGTATACGACTATGACTGAATGTGACAAATGAAGGTATACTTTTTTTTGGTGGGGGGAAGGGGAGCTGGCAAAACCCTTCACGTGGAAATAATGAATGAAAATGTGATGGTTGGTTTACCGTAGTCCAATGGCTTGCCGTGGAAGAGGAAAAGGAACATTTAGTTATTACCCTTTCCTCACGGAGCTGAGGGGAGGGCTGCGGATGCGGACGGCTCCGAGGAAGACCTCTCAGAGGCGGCAGGCAGATGAAAGCCGGCGTCCTCTACTTACAATCGTCTGAAAGAGCAGCGTGGGTGTGATGTGTGAATAATTACCACCACTCTTTAGAGCATGGTGGGTTTTTTCTTTCTTGTGAATAAAAAACGACTGCGTTAACATTCAGAAAATGGAAAGTGCCGTCCTTCACTATCTGCGAAGTTTTAAAAGGCGAGCTAAGCTCCTCCCCTTCTCTCCCTGGTAATGAGAAGCACATGCTCTCCTAAATATGCGTTTCATGGAGCGGGGGAAGGAACACCGTCTGGGTAAATCTGGCTTTGGTGCTAACTCGCTAGGACAGTTTGGGAAGCTTGTTTTCCCGCCTCGGACCTCGTCTGTAAATGGCCATGAAGATGCCTGATCTGGCCCAGCCCGGCTGGAGCGGGTCCATTGGTTGAGCATCATCCTGGGCCCCGAAAGGCTGGTGGTTCAGCTACCGGGCAGGGCACGTGTCTGGGTTAGATCCCCAGTCAGGGCGTGCATGGAAATCAACCGATGGATGTTTCTCTCTCACATTTATATTTCTCTCCCCACTTCAGAGCTTCGGTTTTGACCAAAGTCTTAGCCTGTGAAAGAAGCCCTTCCAAAGGTTGAGTTTAATCAAACAGATACGGAAAGGATGTGGTTTTTGTCTCCTGTGTCCCACAGTGGGCATCTCAGTGGGTGCCCTCGTCCCCCCGCAGTGGTGTCACGGGGGAGAAGGTAAACACCAGCTCTGGGAAAGCTAGACGCAGTTCCACATGCTCCGTTCAGCGCTTCTTGGGAGCATTTGCAATTTACTCAGTTTACATCTTACTCATCAAGGTCTCCAGAACTGTCTCCATGTGAGCACATCCCAAAATGCTCCTCTCTGGGGGCAGCGATGCCCAGGAGGGTAAGTAGGCACGTCCCGCCATGTGTGTGAGTGGAGGCTCCCGGTGTCCCAGGAGGGGATCAGTGAGTGCTCCTGTTTCCCTGCCATGGCCTCCTGCCTGCCTTCATCCCCACTGCCTGCCTGGCCACGCCACACACGTCCACCGACGCGCCCTTGTTGACCTCGGAGCTGATTCTGTCACCTCCCTGCGGGGTCTTCTCCGTGTGACATCACTCTCCTCAATGTGACCTGCAGGGCCCATGTGACCAGCCCTCCTGAGCCCCCCTGTCTGCTCCCCTGACCCGCCCCAGGCGGGGGATTTGACTCTCACCCAGCCCTGCCTTTGCTCTTCTCCCCTCCTCCCACCGCTGGGAGCACTGCCTCTGGGCCTCAGCGCGGCGTAGCAGTCTGCGGCCGTGTGACCGGAGTTTGGATGCTGGCCTGTCAGAGAATGAACCAGCTGCTTCTAACTTCCTGATTCCATATCCTGGGGGCCATGCATCTACGTCTCCCCAGCACCCAGTGTGCTAGCTAGCACATAGTAGGCACTCAATAAATATGAGTGAAGAACCAGTGAAATAAAGTAAGCATCGAAGTTCCTATTTCCAACTGATTGTAATTATAATTTAAAATTCACAGCGGGGCCCTGGCCGGTGTTGCTCATTGGGTTGGAGTGTCAACCCATATACCAAAAAGTTGTGGATTCGATTTCCAGCCAGGGCACATACCCAGACTGCTTGGTGGATCCCTGGTGGGGTGCATATGGGAAGCAACTTGTGGATGTTTCTCACATCGATGTTTTCTCTCTTTCTCTCTCACTCTCTTCCTTTTCCTTTCGCTAAAATCAATAAACATGTTTAATCCTTGGGTAAGTATTTTTAAAAAATCACAGCTGGACCAAATCAAGAAGTGCAATATGATAAACTGTATATTTACTTGGCATTTTTTGTAATGAAGTTTCAGAATTAGATATGTTAAAATTATACATTGACTCTGCCAGGTTTTATGTGCTCAGATTTAAAGAAATTTTAACTGGCACTAAGTTTAAATAAATTATCTGTGGTTTTGTCATCGTTATGGTTGTTGTTATGGTGTTTTATACTAAAATTGTGTTAAGCATCAAGGAAGGTGTAAGTGTAAAAGTAATAGGATTTTTAAAAGTTTAAAATACATAAAAGCTAACTCATTTATTAGCATTTGTCATACACCCAACACTGGGCTAACCAATTATCACATTACTGAGATATATTATCTCATGAATCTCCCTGTGAGGCAGGTTTTATAGATAAGGAAATGGAAACTTAAAATTTAAATAACTGATTATGCAAGGTTACACAGCTGATCTGCGGGGGAAATGGTGGCATGAACACAGGTGCGTCTGATGTCAAACTCGGGCCTTCCCCTCCCCCAGGGCTAGCATACTGCACATTCCTACATAAAGGACTGGCGGACAGGGGTGGATAATTGTGGCGTTTGTGACCACACTCTCTGAACTTGGAGTGGCGTCTGGGTAAAAGGGTCCGTGTGATGGATTCCATCTTTCTGTAACCCACTTGTGAGGCCCGGCTCTTACAGAATGTAATCGGAAGTACAGCCGCTCTGTGCACGCACACAGTACCATGCATGCCTGTACAAAGATACATGTTTCTGAGAGTCTTGGGTTTCTTGAAAAACCCAGGCCAGCTTCAGGCTCTGCTTCTAGATAATCTGCCTGTTTGGTGGATGAGCACACACACGGGTTCTAGAAGGCCAGCCACATGGTTCTGAAGTTGTTGACCACGGCTGCCCATCAAGAATGTCTCTGGGAAAGTGACTACTTTGTGGAATTTTCTGAATTCCTAGAAAAGTATTCTCATTTCAAGACTCTTAACTCAGCAACAAGTCAATAATACTAAATACATTCCAAGCATAGTTAAGCATGGGACTGATTTTTATAGCACACACTAGCGGCCCAAGGCACGAAATCCATGCAAGAGGAGGCCTTTTTCCCGGCTGCCGGCACCGGCTCCCTCTGGTTCCCGGGACCCGGGCTTCCCTCACTGCCCCGGCTTCATCCCCAAGCTCGGCTGGAAGGATGTTGGGTCTAATTAGCATGTTATGCTTTTATTATTATTAGATGTTTTTGAAGAAATCTATTAAGATACATTTTATGCTGAAATGTGTAGAACTATAGTAGTGATTCAGAGGAGGGTGGATTGGCATAGAAATGCATCACTTGACTCTGAATTGTGAATATCATTTCAAGATGAAAGACCTGTATGGTAGCATAACCAACATCTGTGATTACAAATTGGTTTTTTTGCCTGTGAAATTAAGTAATTACAACAACATAGAGCTATATTATGTTTACTGGTCCCAGTAATAGTTCTATAAAGAAATGCATTTTTGTGACTCTTCTATTTTTACTTTATTTTTAAAAAATATATATTTATTGATTTTTAAAGAGAAAGGGAGAGGGAGATAGAAATATAAATGAGGAGAGAGAATCATTGATCAGCTGCCTCCTGCACACCCTCTACTGATGATCAAGCCCACAACCTGGGCACGTGCCCTGATCGGGAATCAAACCCTGACTTCCTGGTTCATAAGTCGAAGTTCAACCAATGAGCCACTCCTGTGGCCTAACTCTTCTGTTTTTAAGGATGAGGAAATGGAGGCTTAACGTAGAGGAACGCGAGCATGAACTTGTAGAGAAAAGCTAATAAGTACCAGACTCGGAGTCCATAGAGGTTGTCTGACCGTGACCCAAGGAGCTGTGTGTTGCCTCACAGAGGTGCCTGGTGAGAATCCGGGGATGAGAGAGCAAAATCTGGCAGCCAGGGAGCCTCCAAGCACGTGGGGTGCCGGGTCTGTGTTTGGAAGCTGCCCCTCGCTTCCTCAGGCAATTCCTCGGGCTCGCTTCGTCTCACTTTGCAGTCTAAGGCCAGACGTGATAGGAGTAATTCAGATCATGGCCCACATGCTCTCCTTGGTGTCACCACTTCGCATTCAGGACTGTAGCTAAGAGGAGCATGGCTTTCCGGGAACCCGTTTAAGTGCATGACCTAAATGCACGGCGTGTTAAACCTGATTGTCTAGCCCAGCCAGTGTGGCTCAGTGGTATAGCATCGGCCTCTGAAGCAGGAGGTCACAGTTAGACTCCGGTCAGGGCACAGGCTCAGGTTTCGGGCTCCATCCCCAGTGGAGGGCGTGCAGCAGGCGGCTGATCTATGATTATCTCTCATCATTGATGTTTCTGTCTCCACCTCCCTCTCTGAAATCAATAAAAGCATATTTAAATGCACATTATGTTAACCACGATTGCCTCCCATGGCTGATGTGCAGAATACTTCGGGCTCACGCAGAGCTGTGGCCATCCAAGGACAATGGCTCAGAGGGGCTGCGGTGCCTGCAGTTAGGAATATATTTGTGTAAACGATGGAGATGTATAATTTAAAAAATACCTCTGAGAAAGGAAGGGATGCAGCCCGGTGAGCGTGTGGCCATTTGCTGGTGATGACATGTCAGTCATGCCTCAGAGACCCGGTGCGTCCAGGCCTGTCCACCCGGGTATGCGCGCATGGTGGCAGCCCAGTGCCTTTCCCGCCGGGCCCTGCAGACCCTGCGTTTAGATGGCGGGGAAGGGGGTTTCCGTTACGGATGTGGATGGAGATAAGTGTTTTAATTACTTTTTTAGTGTCTGTGCTTTTGTATTTGTCTCTCCTCTTCCCTTTTATTTCCTGCTGTTGAGATTATGGCCTCATCGCCACAGCAGGTGGCGGTGGCAAATTTGTTTTCTTTGCAAGCCTGGGAGATTTATTTTGTAATAGAACTGTTCCTTTTTAGTCTTTTATTATTAATGATTTCTTTGCTTTGGCATACAGTATACGTACAGAGTCCTAAATAGTCATTTCCTAGCACCTTCTAAGAATTCCAATCGTTAAGGAAAAAACCTTTGCCTCGGGCGTATTGTTTGATTTTTATTTTATTTGTTTTACTTTTTTGCTTCACAATGTGAGGATTAAAATGTAAGGAAATTGTTTCATACTAAAAGCCAGATGAAAATCAGAAACAGAGAAAAGAGAAGGAAGGGGAATAAAGAAAAGAGAAGTGGTCCAAGAGGTAAATCATACTTTACTAAATAACACCACATAAGTAGGTAGACGTTGGTGACAGTTATAGAAAAATACGTCGATACAGCTTTACTAAAAGAGGAATTTACAAGATCTTATGTTTATATTAAAATTAAATTTTAATTGTTAAATAATTTCTGCTCAGTATAACAATATTAGAATATTACAAAAGTGTAAAGAGAAGTATTTTTTTAAGTCCAAGATTATGTCATGCTGGTTGTTTCCAATGCTCCTTTAGGTAGAAAGAACAACAGAGAAGAAGGTTCCTGAGGATAGAAATTGTTTATCGGGGAAGGAAAATGCACTTGAGGATATTTTGCCCATCTTGCAGTCCTTGGGCATCATTTCATTCATTAAAATGAAGCCTCTGCATTTTTCCCCAAACATGTAATGGCAGTAAACGTGACGAGACCTAAAGGAAGAGCGAGTCACATTCTCGCTGTGTCACGTGGCCTATTGGGATGTTTTCTGACAGGTGAACACGCCTCCAGGATTGTAACGATGACGCTCAGTTTATCCCATACCTGTGACACTGCTTAACGCCTTTCTTAACATGTGTATGTAGCTGTCACCTGTACACGCTCCACATCAGAGCCCTGAATTAAGTTCTCGTACGAAGTTACGTGAACCCAGCTCCTGGGCGTGATGGGACTTGTGCCAATTTCCTCCAGGAAGTTAGGAAAGTGGCCTAAGTACATTTTTGCCTTAACTTTGTGGAATTACCATCTTTGGTTGTTTTATTTCCTTCCTCGAGGCTCTTTAAAAAGATCTCAGACATCTTACAAATTCAATACAAGAGGGCCTTCCCTCAGCATCTCTCAAATTTTCAGAATGGCCCACGTGCCCAGTACTTCTCTTGTTTCGGGCTCACATATTATATATACCGGATGTCATGGGGAAATCCTGGTTTGAGATGGTGACTCCCATTCATAACATCTTTGGTTACCAGCTGCGTGCTGCACGCACAGTGCATGTGGTCACGCTGAGAGGAAGTAGGCGGCAGTCACACGGAACAGATGTTGAGCGAGGATCTGACAGATGGGCGGAGGGAAGGCTGTAGTGATGCACGGCGATCTGATTTCACATGTGGGGTAGGGAGTCACTGCATTCTCTCTGAACACGCAGAATTAAGCGTCCTTGCTGGCAGGGGGACAGCGGGGAGAAGATGGGGCGTTTTGTTGAGAAAAGAAGCACAATAGGGCTCATCGATCTCCTTCTAATCAATATATCGATCCTAGGAGGATAGCCCATCTGGCACTGTTGTCCCTTGGAAATAAGATCTGTCCTCTGGGTCACAGGCATGATCTTTAAGTGACAAGTGACGAGCTCTGTAATCTGCGTGCACTGCGCATGTTAGGTCCTCAGGGGAGCGTGTTCCTTCTCTGCTGTGACCCCGGTGTCTGGGCTGGGCATAGGAAAAGCCTGACTTTTCTAGATGTTAATTAAATACATTTATTAACAGATACATTCATCTGTGATTTCATACCCACATTCACATCTTGTAAACACCCATGTAAGGGGCTTCCCTGGATCCATTCCAATGACTTTGTCTGTGACAGTGCTTCCTGTGACTCTTTTTATCACATGAGTCTTCTTCATCATTTTTACATTTTGCCCAAGACAGTGATAATGACTCACATTTGAAGTTGCTTTAGACTTACGGGATGGAGCGCTCGTGCGCTCATCTCTTCCTAAGCTACAGCACCCCCTCCATCAGCAGGGCGTCTCCCTTCAGAACCAAGGAGTCAGAGGAACTGCCCACGTACAGCTCGGGAGGGAGATCGTGAGCCGGACTCCTGGTCAGTCTCTGAGACAAGACGTTAGTGGACTCCAACTGAAAGACCCAGTAAATGTGGCCCGGTCTGCACCTTGCTGCCTGCTGGCCTTGAGGCTCCCGTGCTTTGAGGCCGTTGAGTCTGTGGACCAGAGGAGGGCAGAGTGCCCTTGTCCGGACACAGCTCCAATGAAGCCGGAGGTGGCAGGTTTCGTGTACTCTGCTACCCACCCGCCAGCGCCCACCACTTCACGGTGTGACAGCATCCGCCGTGAGCGCCAGGAGAGATGGCGTTTGTGTCCGCCTCTCCAGGTGCGTCGTTTCAGTGTCTTGAACCAAGGCCTGTGGGGAGAGGATGCAAATAACAGGAAACGTTCACTTCACACACGTCGCTCTCATTGCATTCTCCCAGCAGCACTCCGGTGAGGCGGCGGCTCCGGCAGAATAATTGACTTGCCAAGGTCGAGGCAGAAGTAGAATTTTAATGCAGGAGGTCTGACCTTCGAGGTTTTCTTCTGATTCCGCAGACGCTGGGTTACAAATAGTCATAGAAATAAGCCAGTCGGCAGGGAGGTACCTTTAAAAGATTAAGTGGACAGAAATGAAGAAACGGAGCGGTCACAGGGGCACCGCATTAGCAGAGTCTCGGGTGCGTGGCTGGGTCACAGCCTCGTGTCCCTCCGTGAGTGTGTTCCAGGCAAGCACCACGGGCCCCGGTCCAGGTGGAGACCCTGAGCCTGAGGTCACATGGCAGCTTTCTGCTTCAAGGAGAGAGTGAAACCCCAGATAGGAAAACTCTTCAAGCAGCGAGGAGTTGGGGGGGGGGGGGGGAGACACACAAAGCAGAGATGCATATTTCAAAGAGCATCAAGCAGCGTGGGATATTGAGTAGCCATTGAAATGGGTTTATCCAGCCATTTGTATTAATGAGTATTTAAATGCAACAGATTCTAGCTGGTTTCGCTCAGTGGATAGAGCATCAAAGGGTCTGCAGGCTCAATTCTGCTCAAGGGCGCATGCCCAGGGTTGCAGGCTCGATCCCCAGTAGGGGGCGCGCAGGAGGCAGCCAGTGATTCTCTCTCATTGATGTTCCTATGTCTCCCTCTCTCGTCCTCTCTGAAATCAATAAAAATACATTTTAAATTCAATAGATATTATTTCAGGTGACTTAACATGAATGAATAAGAGTCAATGCTATTGGATAAAAAAAAAAAATTTTTTTTTTTAAAGTAACCGGAAAATCACCAAGGGAATGCCCGCACAAAGGGGAACATTCCAGAAAGGGTTGTACCTGGGAGAAGAATCACAAAACAGAGGTGCAGCCCTAGGCAGCAGCCAGCCTTCCCTCTGCCCCCAGGCGGGAATCGGCCACACACATTCTGGGCTGGGTGCGTACCCATAGCCTTACAGCAGCACTGAATACTGGATGTGGAATGCTTCGTTCACTTATTTATTTTCAATTATATTTTTATTGATGTCAGAGAGGAAAGGAGAGAGAGATAGAAACATCAGTGACGAGAGAGAATCATTGATCGGCTGCCTCCTGCACATCCCCAACTGAGGGCAAAGCCTGAAACCTGGGCTTAAAGCCTGACCGGAAATGGAACCTGACGTCCTGGTTCCTAGGTTGACGCTCAACCCCTGAGCCACGCCGGGCTGCAACGGTTTAGATGCCACTCGTTACGTAGCATCACATTATAACGGGGCTCACCAGTACCCCAGCCTCACGGTGGAAAGGGCACTGGGCTGCCCAGGCTGGAAGTGGGCTCTGCTGCTCACCTGTCCTGTGTCCTCTGCTCTCTCTCTCTCCCTGAGCCTCAGCTCCCCCACACTGAGTGCGGGTCACACTGTCAGTTGTGTGTAGAGTTGTTTTTGAGAATTAAATGAGTTGTGTATTTTTTAAAAATCACCAATAGGCCATGCATTGGGAGCAGTACCTCCAATGGATGATCAATAAATGTTCAATTAGATTTCTATCACCTAAGCAAAATTCTGTTCGTTTCTGTTCTTTTTGGAGAACTTGATAAGGGTCATTTTTTCGGTAGCTCTTACGGAGGTGTTCCTTTGTGTAAATACGTCCTGAAACACCAGTCTCAGAGTCTGTGCAGGGGAACAAAGAAACTCCTTGGATTTCATGAAAGGCAAGAAAAAACAGTCTCCACGCCGATCGGTTGCGTTTGTCAAATCTGTGTCAGTTCCTCTTCATTCATAAGCCTCCTTCTTCCCACTGAAAAGTGAATTAAGAAGTCATTTCAGTGTCATTTGGAAATCATCCTGGTGTAGACACAGGCCTTATTTATTAATACGCCTCCTCCTCTCGGGGAAATCTGCCTGTGATCGATGGGTATTTGCAAGTTTCATTATCTTTCATAGTTCTCTCTCAGAAGCTTCATTTGTCTTTCTTTGTAGCCCTTTGTTTAATTTGCCAAAGTTCAGTACTTTACTCTGATTTAAGCTTATTCTTTCCTTGACATAAGATGTGAAATTTGAAGAAAAAAAATTGATAAAAATTCAGCTACTTCTGTCTCTCTCTCTCTCTCTCTCTCTCTCTCTCTCTCTTTTTTGCATTAACCATTTTTGCACATTAAAACTTTATTTGCATGTCTTAGTGCTTCCTTAGGATAAATTCAAAACTCTTTTCTAGAAATTGAGCACTCATCTGTGTGTCTGTCAGAGGAGGATAAGAATCCATCTCTATTCTATTGCCACGAAATGGAATTCTCTTAGACCCTTTGTGTGTTAGAAGGGCAATCAGATCCCAGGTTTAATTCATAGTTCTTAAATTACTCATTAAGATGTTTGGTGCCTAGAATGTGTTTGTTTATTTTCTTATACCAATTTTTATTGTTCTTTGTTTATGACTGTTGAAAAGCTAATGCTCTATCTTAAAATTGAGAAACTTCTTTATAAAGACATTTTATTTGTTAAAATATTCTCCTGGCGAATTATTTTCCTTTTAATTTGCTTACAATATTTTTCAATATAGAAGTAGCTAACTAAATTTTTATGCACAAAAAAAAAATTTATTTCTTTGATTGTTTTAGTCTTTTTTTAAAGATTTCCCAGATTTAGGAACTAGTCAAATGTGTATCAATAACTTTTTTTAGTTTTTGTGATTAGTTTTTTATATTTGGCACTTTAATACTTCACAACTTATTTTTATTTATGCCACGAGGAAAGAATATAACCTGACCCCAGCCATTGCAGCTTGGTGGTTGAGCATCAATCTATGAACCAGGAGGTCATGGTTTGATTCCCGGTCAGGGCACATGCCCAGATTTTGGGCTCTATCCCGTGTGGGCGTGCAGGAGGCAGCTGATCCATGATTCTCTCTCATCATTGATGTTTCTATCTCTCTCCCTTTCCCCTCCTCTCTGAAATGAACACACACACACAAAAAAAAAAATTGTTTTAAAGAATATAACCTGGTTGTCCCCTGAACCCTATGTGCTCGTGTGCATCCATGCTTGTGTGTGATTGTGTGTGTGTGTGAAGGGGGATGTCTGACGTGTGCTTAGTTTTACACTGAAGGTCTCCTCTGAGGTCTGTTACATGGTGTTATGTGCATTCTTTCACGTGGATTTGCTTATAGATTTTTTCCCCTCTAAGATCCACCTGCCTTTAATGATGGCTGCTTTCTACGTTGTCTCTCCTCCCGCTGACGCCATCTTGTACGTGTTCACTCGCAGGTTTGCCAGAACCCAACCGAGACGGCATCTTCCAGGGCCTGACGCAGGAGCAGGGCTTCTACACGTCCAAGGACTTCCTGCCTCTTGTCGCCAAAGGCAGCAAAGCAGGTAAACATGGCTCTTCCCTGCCTGACGCGGTCGGAGGGATTAGTCCCGGCTCTGCAGGAGGCTGTGCCCCCGGAGCCTTCCTGACACTCACCAAGGGGTGGGGTGATGTCCCCGTTTGCCGGCGTCCACCTGTGCGCCCTCTGGCAGGCGTCGCTGGAGGAGGCTCGCCCGTGAGGCATCTGAGCTGCCTCCAGAGACATTGCTTCTGAGGGAAGAGGTTCTTAGGAGTGGCAGGGACTTCAGTCTGGATACGAGTGTATTTAATGTCTTTATTTTGAAATTGGACAACTGGTTGTACCCAAGCAGGCTGAACGACGGTGTCTCCCAGAGCAGTGACTGTAGAAGTTAAAGGGGAACTCTGGGCGGACGCCCTGGGAGTAGTGTCTGTGCAGTAGCACGTCCTGCAGTGGAGTCATGTCTTAATGACAAAGAGGCATTTTATGTTCTCCAAAGACAAATCACACCAACCCTCTAAACATACATACTTTCTTCTGAAATATATTTGTACTCATTTCAGAGAGGAAGGGAGAGGGAGGGAGAGAAACATCAATGATGAGAGAGAATCACGGATCAGCTGCCTCCTGCACGCCCCACACTGGGGATGAAGCCCACAACCCGGGCCTGTGCCCTGACCGGGAATCTAACCGTGACCTCCTGGTTCATAGGTCGATGCTCAACCACCGAACCAGGCCTGCTGGGCGAGCATATATACTTTTAAAAGTCTCTTCTGCCATCTAATTGCATGGAGAAAAGATAAGAGCTTACATTTTTCTCCAAACGTTTTTTTAAAGCCACATCTTTTTCTGTAGAGTGTTTTGTAGAAGTTTACCGCTAAGATGTGTGCCTCCCCTTCCCCCTTCCAAGCGAGCAGGAGAGTCATGTGACTGAGATGCTTTCTAAGGAAGGGTCATAGCACTCACGACCTTACTTGAGAATTGCAGGAGCCGGGTCTGTAATCCCAGATACAGACTCTCCCGGGCAAATTGATTATTATGTTTATGGCAATTATAGGCCCCTGCTATCCAAGATGCCATTTCAAAAATTATAGTCATTCATCTTATCAGCAGTTGTATTTAATCCGATAATACATCCCTCTCAAGACAGAGAGAGCACCTGCATTTCCCCATTTTACATGAATTTTCGTCGGGACATCAACTCTTTTCATTCATATCAGTGCTCTTGAGAAATGGACACAAAAAAGTCATCATTTCCCTTCCATGCGCACTTTTATTAAAAGAAACAGAAAAATGGTCAACGGGAGGAAGTTTTATTTTAACTCTTTAAAAACTAGTTCCAGAAGTTGGTCGGTTGCGTAAAGAGCACTTACAGCGTGGTCATGTTTAACGTTCCAAGTTCCCTGAACGGTAATGTATGGTGGTCTGTTTGCTGTTAGCCTTACCACACCGCAGTGAGAGCCATACACGCAGGATGCGCTGAGGGGATGGGCCAGGCCGTGAGCAGCGCTCCCTCTCCTCCTAACGGAAACTAACGATGGGACTAGGAAAGTACAGGCCACCCCTTGCCAAGAGAGATCCTGGCTTGTTAGGGCCTGTGCCTCTTGAAATGTGCTGCAAGCTGTCCTGGGAGGAAAGGGAGGCTCAAGGTGCCGACCATGAAATTACTTACGAGCCTTTTTATTTGTATTAAATTATATATATATTGATTTCAGAGAGGAAGGGAGAGGGGGAGAGAGAGAGAAACATCAATGAGGAGAGAGAATCATGGCCTCCTGCACGCCCCACTCTGGGGATGGAGCCGGCAACCCGGCCTGTGCCCTGACCGGGAATCAAACCATGGCCACCCGGTTCATGTCGACGCTCCACCCCGGAGCCCCGCCGGCCGGGCCGTGAGCCTGTTTCACAGACGCGGACGCGGCTGTTTTCCATCGAGGCAGGGGGAGGGGGTGGGACCCTCGGTACTGAGCGCGGGTCCGAGGACCGGCCTGAGCCGAGCTGTCTGCGCGGTGGTTTCTCCACTAACGTGCTTCCTCCCTCGCAGGGCTGTGCGCCTGCCGCGGCCCGCTGCCCGCCCTCCGGGGCGCCGTGATCGTGCTCGGGGCCGGGGACACCGCCTTCGACTGCGCCACGTCGGCGCTGCGCTGCGGGGCCCGCCGCGTGTTCGTGGTCTTCCGGAAGGGCTTCTCGCACGTCCGAGCCGTCCCCGAGGAGGTAACGCAGGGCTGGGGCTGGTCAGACTGGGGAGAGAGGCCTCCCCTCCGCCCGGCTGCCTCCCGCCTTCCTGAGAGGGGGATGCAGGCGTGGACTTAGTTTGGGGACTAAGCCCAGTGTTTCTCTAGCTCAGACGGCCAGCGTTAACATGGTTCTATAAGGTCTTTGTCTCCGTCAGATCCAAGTGCTTCTGATCCTCAGAGCACCCCTCTCTCACACTTAGTCCCAGTGAGCCTGAGCTCTCCGTATCCCCACCAAGAGGTGCCCCTGAAACTGTCCTCAGAGACAGGCAGAGTTTCCGGGAGCCACCGGGCCCGCCGCCTTCCCAGGGGCTCGGAGACCACGGAGCAGACTCGCCGGTTTTTCAGAGAGCTTACAGGCAGGATGTTTTAGCTTCATATCGAGCTCAGGTTGAAAAGCACCCTGTTCTCAGAGGTGACTGGGGACCCCCTGTGGGGCAGGCACCACGGCCTTCTGGAATGTTCCTGTGTTAGAGCAGGCGGAGGCCACACACAGGTGTGCGTGTGAGAAGGAGAAGCCAGGTCTTTAGAGAGAGAGGAGGCACTCAATGTACCCGGTCCGTACGACCCATTCCATTAGCCGTGGGACGCCCAGGCCTGTTTGGAGTCTCTACGGGGCAAGAATGCTAACCGGTCAGCGGGCGGTTTGTCTCCCGGGAGGGACCGCGGTGGCGATTAATCTCAGGAGCCCTGAGTCTGCGCTGGCTCCTGGCCGAGCCTCCCGGTCTTCACCTGCTCTGCGCTGGGCTCCCTCCAGTCTCCCCTCTGCCAGGCCGGGACCCCGCACCGCCACGCTGTAAACCCCACACCTCGGGTCCCATGGCTTTAGGGCTGGGGCCCCCTTTCTCTAACACGGGTCCCGGGCTCCCCTTTGCATCAGAACACCTGGAGGCGTTTGCCACAGAGCATGCTGGGCCCAGGTTGTGACTCGGTGGATCTGCGTGGGCCCGAGAATGTGCATTTTGAGCGAGTGTCCCGGTGGGCGGCCATGGCCGCTGCTGCTCTGCGTGCCTTCCGCGCGGCCGGCAGCCCCCTGAGCCCCGCAGGGCCGGGAGGGGCTCGCTCCCTCCTCCTTCGGGAGGTCTGATCCCAGGAGGAAGGGGGCGCCCTCGCATAGGATTGGAACTCTATCCCAGCCCTCTCCGGCCCCTCGCGGCCTCCCAGTGCTCAGTGGGATGACAAACCCCCTCCTGGGCCTGGGCCTGAGGGAGCCCGGCCCATCCTGAGCGCCGGCTGGGAAGACGGGAAATACGCTAACAATCCCTCCGGTGCTTCCCGCACGCTGAACGCGGGGATTACATTTCACAGGTTACAGAATCCCCCCAAGGCAGGCATTAAGAGCTATAGCTACATCAGACAGGACTTCCAGAACGCTCCGGGCCTGGGGGATCCAGAGGAGGATGAGGAGGGGGTCGGGACCACAGCCTGCGGAGGAGAGGGGGGCAGAGGGAGGCGGGAGGGCTTTGTAGTTCCCGTCAGTTATCGCCGAGGGGAGGATGGAACAAACCGCTTTAATAGCTCGGCCCCACACACGCAGGGTCGTGTAAGAATCCATTGTTCACACATTCCACTTCCCAAGCAGCCACACAAGACAGCTCTTTAATTCCGCCCTGATCCGCATGGCTTCCAGGCCTCTCCCTGTGCCCGGGGCTGCGCCCTTCCCCTTTGCTGAAATGGCAGCTGGTTTAAGGTGGATTTGTCTGCTTCCGTATAGGTTAACATTCAGAAGGATCACGAATGCTCCTTTGTTCGTTTTAATAATAAAAACAACAGCACCAGATTGCCTGTTTCTCAGGAATATCTTCATCGGTTAAGGCAACTCTAAAATAATTAACACATCTTTTAAAAAATATTTTTTATTGACTCGGAGAGGAAGGGAGAGGAAGGGAGAGATAGAAACATCAATGATGACAGAGAAGCATTGATCGGCTGCCTCCTGCACACCCCACACTGAGGATCCAGCCCTCAGCCGGGCCTGTGCCCTGAGTGGAATCGAACCGTGTCCTCCTGATTCACAGGTCGATGCTCAGCCCCTGAGCCATGGCTGTGAGCACATAGCTCTGTGAGAGCCTGTGCCTTTCCCCTGTGTCCTCTGGGACCACACCCAGGGCCCCTCGGACTCATCCACATGGAGTGGTCCTGGCCGAGCCACACCCAGGTTCTCTGCATCTGCATCGTGCGTTTTCCCACCCGTCACTGTGCCTTTCTGTCTTCGCTTAATGACAAGAACCAGGAAGCTGGGACTGTTTTTAGCCAGGAACCTGTCTGAGCTGGCAAATTTGATTTTACTTGGCAAGGGTGCTGCTCCTTGCACATGCCCCTTGACGTGGAGCGGGACCTGAAGGGAGAGTGATGGAGACCTGTCAGCAGGATGGGCTTCAAAGAAGCCTGCAAACAAACAAGCACGCATGCCCCAAGGGCCCGGCGTTAATAACGGTCCTGGGGACCCCCGGGACTGAGACAGGAAGTACACCTTCTGTGCTCAATGACGACATGGATGTTAGAAACGTTTAAAATATGTTTTTATTGATGTCAGAGAGGAAGGGAGAGGGAGAGACAGAAACATCAATGATGAGAATCATGGATCGGCTGCCTCCTGCACGCCCCACACTGAGGATGGAGCCTGCAGCCCAGGCCTGTGCCCTGACCGGGAATCGTACTGTGACCTGGTTCAGAGGTTCATGCTCAACCACTGAACCGCGCCGGCCGGGCCAGGATTTAACGTGCGCTGGCCTGGCCTTGTGCTCTGCGCACTGGAGGTTAGAACCTGCGCGTCCTTTGCCTGTGTGCGGCCTCCCCGAAAGCTGCCGTCATGTTTTCAATTATGGTAAATTAAGTTGCTTCAGCGTTTCCACAGGACGATGCCTGTAATATTAATCAGATCAAATCATCCCGTTACAAAACGATGATCCTGGTGGCATGCTGGACACTCTGTTTTTATGCCCCTCAGCATCGGCCACAGAGCTGCCGTGGGTGTAGAGGTACATATCCAAGCTAAGGAGAATTTCGTTTCTCCACTTCCTCTCGGAATGAAAATTAAGAAGCAAGTGGATTCATTGAACCTCAGAATGGAACCTCCAGGATGTTTCCTCCTGTGTCCCTCTGAGTGGTCACTGACGGAGCTAAGGGCCAACGGTGTGTTCATTTGGTAACGCACCCGCTGTCTGTCCGGAGGACAGGGGCCACCAAACGAATGAATAAATCTGTGCACCTGGAGCCCGGCCGGGTGGCTCAGTGGTGAGTGTTACCTAGGAACCAGGAAGTCGCAGTTTGATTCCATCGTCCTGCACAGGCCTGGTTGCAGGCTCAATCCCCAGTAGGGGGTGTGGAGGAGGCAGCCGATCCATGACTATCTCATCATTGATCTCTCTCTCTCTCTCTCTCTCTCTCTCTCTCTCCCTTCCTCTCTGAAATCAACAAAAATATATCTTTAAAAAATATGTCTGCCGTGGACACAGTTCGTACAGAAGCCTCTCGGAGATGCCGAGCAGGACGAGCGTTAGGTTTTCAGAAGCACTGACCCTGTTTCCACCCCCAGGTGGCTCAGCCCCTTCCTAGTTCGGAAGCTCACACACAGCCTCCCTGCCTCCCTGGTCAGGGTCCTTCCGAGACTCCACCCGCCAACCTCCGCGGAGGTGTTTCCACCTGTTTGATAAGGAACTCTCCGCCTACTAGTTACGATCACACTGACAAAGGCTGAACCCCCCACCCCCACTCCCCCAAAAGCCAGTAAAGAGGAGGATGAGCAAACAAGCTCTTATTTGCATTCTGCCCTGTGAACATCGTGATGGCATGACAACCAACAAAAAGGAGGAGTGACGGAGGGAGCCAGCCTTCCTCGGAGGCGTGCTGTGTGCCTGAGCGCCGCCGCCGCCGCTTTACCGAAGTGAGAAATACTCTCCTCTGCGCCCACCGAGGCCCTCGGGCTGCGTCCTCCCGCCCACGCTCTGGTCCTGTGTCCTTGGCACAGACGGGCCCGCCCGCTGGGTTGACTTTTTTCTGGCTTACATGTATGCACCGTGGTGATGGGCAGCAGGATTGAAAAGAGGATTCAACCTGCAGACCTGAGAGCATGGAGACCAGGCTACTCCAGTCAGACCTCACACACACACACACACACACACACACACACACACACACACACGGTTCCTCCAGCTCAGGAAACACCTTGTAGAGCCATGGCCTCTAAGCCCCCACAGGGCAGCCCCAGTCCAGGGCACTCCCAGGTCAGGGAGCTAGAAAGTGAAAATAGATAACTGAATCTCAGCTTTGACGATAGGAAGTTCACCGTGGTTCATTCATTCCTTGTTGTTGTCAGTCCTCACTGCTGGAGGATATTTTCCCACGGATCCTTAGAGAGAGTGGGAGGGAGAGACAGAGAAACATCAATGTGAGACGGACACATGGATGGGCTGCCTCCTGCACATGCCCCAACCAGGGCCAGGGATCCAGCTTGCAACCAAGGTACATGCCCTTGACCAGAATCGAACCCAGGATCCTGCAGTCCATAGGCCGATGCTCTGTCCACTGAGCCCCATGGGTCAGGGCTCAGGTTGACCTAAGCGGCCTTCGCCGCAGGCGGCGCTGTGAGAGGGACACACGCATGTGCAGTGGAGGAGAAACATGCTCACGGCCTTCCCTCTGTCCTGCTTCCTCAGATGGAGCTGGCCAAGGAGGAGAAGTGTGAGTTCCTGCCCTTCCTGTCCCCGCGGAAGGTCCTGCTCAGAGGCGGGAAGATCGTGGGCATGCAGCTGGTGCGGACGGAGCAGGACGAGGCCGGGGCCTGGAGGGAGGACGAGGAGCAGCCGGTGCAGCTGAAGGCCGACGTGGTCATCAGCGCCTTCGGCTCCGTGCTGAGTGACCCTCGAGGTACGGAGCGGGCGCCGCGGGGCTGGGCGTGGGCTGTGCTTGTGGCGCCGCCCTGGCTCCCGGGTGCTCGCAGGGGGTCGTGGTTGTTTGTTTACTTTTCTACTCAAACATGTATTTCCTTCTCCTGGTGGGAAATGCCAGAATCTTGATTTAAGAGGCTTAGAACCAGCATTTAATGCCTATTACACAGGATTATTTTTCGAGGGGGGGATCGGAAAAGAACATTCATCTTACATTTAAGCCGATAATCAAAATACTTATTTTGTTCAAATGTTTGCCTTGTGTATTCTGTAAGAATGGCTTTCTCACCCAGTGGGTGTGGCTCAGTGATGGAACATCTACCCATGAGCCAGGAGGTCACAGTTCGATTCCCGGTCAGGGCACAGGCCCGGGTTGTGGGCTCCATCCCCCAGTGTGGGGCGTGCAGGAGGCAGCCAGTCCATGATTCTCTCTCATCATTGATGTTTCTGAATCTCTCTCCCTTCCTCTCTCTTTAAAATCAATAAAACACTTTTTAAGTAATAAAAGAAAATAAAGAGCAGCTTTCTCTTCCATTAGACATGACAGAGCAGTTGTGAGAGCCAGTCTTCAATGATTCCGATAAAAGGCAGCCTAGTCAGTGGGCAGAAACAGGATTTATGGGGAGCACTGTCCTCCTGCCAGCCCACTAGAAGCAGCCATCCAGGACGTTTGAACTTGGCTCTTTCCTCTAGAAGGGTACATTGACGCCCTGAGGAAAGGAAGGAAAACAGGCTCTAAGGTAGTAATGAGAAGAGGAAGTGCTTTTCGTAGCATTCCAGCTGAAGGGGAGGCGGTCGGGAGAGACCATTCTGTGTCCTTTTTCCGCACGCAGTGTGTCTGTGGCCACTGACCATGGAAGCTGGTGCCCTTTGCAAACCCTTCCCCTTCCGGCACACATTGCTGAAATGATGGCTAACTCTTGTTTTCGGAAAGCAACATAAAAGAAAGATGTTTCTCTCCATCAGAGACTCATTAAGAATAACAATCTTCCTAGCGTCAGCCTGCGGACTGAAGGGTCCCAGGTTTGATTCCAGTCAAGGGCACATACCTGGGTTGCAGGCTCGATCCTTCCACTCGGGGTGTGCAGAAGGCAGCCAATCAATGGTTCTCTCTCATCATTTATGTTTTTATCCCTCTCCCTTTCTCTTCCTCTCTGAAATCAATAAAAATATATCATAAATCTGAATAAAAGTTATTTTTAAAAATAATAACAACAAAAAAAAAACACCTAGCTCTGTCCGTGCCTTCCTCTCTGGCTGAGCTGAAAGTCGCATGTGTCTGAGGCAGAAGAGACTCTCGCATGCAAATGTGTGAAACAGATAAGGGAGATGCGAACAGGCCTCGGGACAGCGTATCTGCAAGACATCACACATCTCGGTATCTGGAAACTTCCAGATGCTTAATGCCATCCAGATGACTGTTTTCAAGTAGCTGGACGATGGCCTGGACTTGTCACTTCCCATCCGGACGGCTCTGACACGCGGGCTCCGCCACAGCGTGCTTTGTTTATTCGCTAACGGTTCAGGGAGGAAAGCGAGAGCAGTGAGTACATTGCATTCTGCTCTCCAGAAACTCAGCTGCTGCTGCCTGCCTTGCACATCACCAGAACCGGAGCGAAAGCTGAATCCAAGGCGCTCGGTGGTTCGCCTGTCAGTCATTGAGCTCACCTGTTTTCTGGCTCCTCCCTTGATGGTTCCTTCCAAGCCTGCCCCTGGATTACTGCACAGGGTTACCTGTCACTAACTTCCGAGCTCCTGCTGCCCCAGGCATGGCGTGGAGGACACAGCAGGTCCCAGCCTTGCCTCCAGGAATGGATGCCCGGGGAGACACCCATTTCCATGGGTTGTGGGGGGACGGGGAGGAGGGGGTAGTTAGAGGCTGGGAAGCACCCACACAGGTTGGGCGTCCAGAGAGGCCTCGGAGGAAGCAGGCTGGCACTGAGTTCGGAGGAGGCGGGATAGCCAGGTGGAGAGGGGGTGGAGGGCGGGAGCAGCAGGGAAATTATGCAACTTGCTCAGCACACACTGTTAGTTCAGCAGGCATTTTGCAGTCACTTTAAAAGCTCTATTAGGGAGGAAAAAAAAAAAAAAAGGCCTGTCTTTAGAACACTGTCAACAGCCTCTTTAATTCATGCACGTTCCCCTCTTTGTAAACGAACGGCTGCGCCTTCCATTTTATTTCTGAACTGGAGCTGCGCAGCGTGCGATTTCTAGATGCGGTGTCTCCCTCGGCGTGGCGCAGTGGGCACTTCTGGTGTCCGGCGAGGTGATGGGCACAGGCCCGGGGAGACAAGACCAGTGAGCATGAGTCTGTGCCTGTCAGGCCTGCAGAGGCTCACGGGAGAAGCTGGCATGGAAATACGTACATTGCCACACGGTGTGCTAATCAGAGGGCACTCTGGACTGGGTTTCACAGATGGAGTAGGAGTTTCTCTCCTAGAAGAAATGTCCTGCCCCAAAGTCCGAGCTGACACATGGCCCCGTGCCAGCAGAGAGAGGCGAGGAGTCCTGTGGCTGGAACAGAAGCTGGGAGGTCAGACTGGGTGGAACGTGTGCAGGGATGCAGGGGCAGGAGATGTGGCTGCACATGTGTGCGGCTCCAGAGATGTGCATGCTAAGCTGGGGGTTTGAGTTACGCCCATTGGTGTCCAGGGGGCCAGTGAGGAGGTTTGAGTACGGGAGAGGCTTTTGGGGTTCATGAGACCATTGTGGTAGGTGTCAGTTTCCCTTCTCTCTGCCTGGATGTTGAGCCTTTTGAAAGGGTCTCCCCATAGTTGGAGATAAACTCTAGCTGGTTTGGCTCAGTGGATAGAGCGTCGGCCTTTGGACTGAAGGGTACCGGGTTCGATTCCGGTTAAGGGCACATACCTGTGTTGTAGGCTCGATCCCCAGCGGGGGATGTGCAAAAGGCAGCCAATCAATGATTCCCTGCCATCATTGATGTTTCTCTCTCTCTCTCCCTCTCTGAAATCAGTAAAAAATATATTTTAAAAAATAAAAATAAAAGTAGTTTAGATCAGAAACAGGACATCACGAGATGGTTCCCCAAGAAGGCAGGTGCGCCTTGCAGTGCTGAGCCCATGGGGGGCGACGCAGCACTCACAGGTGGGAGCAGCCTGTGCCCCGGTGGGCAGCTCCCTGGCCATGCAGGATAAGGGCGTGTGTGTACACCTGGTCTCACCTTCCAGAGTCACTCATTGGCCTGGCTCAGTTCTGCTCTTTTAAAAAAAATTTTTTTTTTTTTTTTTATTGATTTCAGAGAGGAAGGGAGAAGGACAGAGAGAGACATGGATGATGAGAGGGAATCATTGATCAGCTGCCTCCTGCACGCCCCACATGCAATCCAGGCATGTGCCCTGACCGGGAATCGAACCCCCTGGTTCACAGGTCGATGCTCAGCCACTGAGCACTGCTGGCCGGGCCCTCACGTCTGCTCTTGGAGGCCAGGTGAGAGGATGGGGAGCCAGCATGAGTGTGACAGCAGAGGCTGCCCACGTGGACCGGGCATGTTGCTCCGCATGTGCTGAAAAGGACAGAAATGGCGCCCATGGCACCAATAAAAGACTGTTTTTGCCAGTTTAACCAGGTAACTGCCACACGTCCAAAACGGAAACCATCCCCACCCGCCACAATATTTTGAATTTAACTGCGTCTCTAGATGCTAACGGCATAAAAAGGGTTAATGGCTGCGGTGAAGGTTCAGAAGAACATTCAGAATCCAAACACACTTCCTAAGTAGGAGACTCAGGACTGGGCCTCTGGTGTGAGCAGAGGCGGGCCGTTGAGTGTCGGGCGGGATCTGGGCGGGTGGCCCTGGGCAGGTAGAGCCAGGCGAGGGCGGTGGCTTATGCGCTGCGCTGGGATTGGTCAGTCCCTCCAGCAGCTGCAACAGGCTGGCACTAAGAAGGCCCGAGTGGGGGGCGGAAGCAGACCCTGGGGAGCTGTCACTCTGTCTTCCCCCGCCCAGCCCAGAGCCTCTGAGGGCTCTGCTCCATTGCAGTGAGTGAGAGCCATGATCCCTGGGGTTCTCCCTACAGGCATGAGCAATGGGCCTTTCTTCCGGGAGCCCAGGAGCCCTCCCCGGGGGTGCTGGGAGGGGTCTGCCCTGGTTCCTGCGGCTCCTCTGACAGGCGGTGCCTCGCAGAGAATGCATAAGCACAGGGTCTGGCTCCTGGTCCTCCGGCTCCGGCCCCTTTCATGGCGCCCGAGGAGTAAAACGTGGTGAATCCCGTGGATCAGCCCGCCCCGCGTTGAGAACGAACCGTTTAGTCCTCCCTGAACATCGCCTCGCGTCTCCCTACGTGTGGGCAAGAACCGTTCTCAGGAACCCAGGAGGAAGACTGGTCAGATGTTCCTCAAAGCTGTTCCTCAAAGGGTCAGATTCCTTTTCCGGCTGAAAGTGTGTCCCCTTCCTGTTACAAACGCCCTCGCAGGGTGGGGTGACGTGGTGGAATCCGGCCCCCGGCCCGGCATCTGTAGCACCACTGCCCACAGGAGGGCCCCTGTGCAGGGCTGCTCCGTGATGTTACTGGGAAAGAGGGAGATGAGGAGGAGAAAGGTCCTACTGACAACAGGGTTGGAAGTGAGTTGGGCCCTAGCCAGTCTGGCTCAGTGGATAGAGCGTTGACCTGGGGACTAAAGGGCCCTGGGTTCGATTCCCGTCCAGAGCACATGCCCAGTAGGAGGCGTGCAGGAGGCATCCCATCGGTGATTCTTTCTCATCTTTGATGTTTCTAGCTCTCTCTCCCTCTCCCTTCCTCTCTGAAATCAATAAAAGTATTTTTTTTTAAAAGCAAGTGCGTTGGCATCAACAGCACATCACTTGCACCTCCCTCGCCGTCCCCTCGAGCACAGCGCGCTGTCGGTGTGATTATTTCCCTCCCTCCACAGCGGCGCGGGCACAGGTGTGTTTCCCCCGGGGGGGCGGCTCTGGCGGCGCCTTCCCTTATCTTCCCTTCCCAGGTTGCACCGGCGGTTGATAGCATGTGCATTCTTGCAGGGAGACGGTGGGCAGATCCGTCATTTTCCCATCAAATCGAAGATTACATACAAGCAGCAGAGCAGCGGATGTTCTAAGTGTTGCTGGGTGAAGCGGGTAGAAAATGGAAAAAGAAGTAGCATCCTTGTTTCAGAGAAGGGATCAGCAAACAGAGCCGATGTTGCTCAGCCTGGAGGGCGGCACGGTGTCCTGGGCTTTGCTGACCACGGCCGTCACCGTGTCTCTCAGACGTGAGTTAGCGTGCCGTGTGCCTGGCGTGTGAAAGCCAGGCCAGATCCTAGGCAAACGTCACAGCCATGGTGCCGATGGTATGCTGACGTCCTCTGGAACGAGTGTTGTTACGTGTGCTTCAAAAGACTATTTTTTTAATTGTTTGCATTTGTGTTCTTGGCTCAAAGCACAAGATAAAGGAACCCTATGCCTGTTTAAGATGGTCTTTGGTTACGTTTGACATTGACCCCCCGTAGATGTGTGTTATAACTGTGTAAGTTGAAAAATTACATTGAATCATATATAACATCTATCCCCAACATGTGGAAGACACCCAACTTCATGAGCCAAAGGCGTGCCTGTGCCAGGCAGCCTGTTCTCTACGCCACGGAGACCCCGCCAAGCTGTGTCCAATGTGTCCAGGGCCCGCCTTTCCCTGTGCCAGCCAGACTGCTGCTATCTTACAAGGCATCTTTGTTGTGGAAAGAATTACACATGTCCCCTCCTTCCTCATTGTCCCTTTCTGGCCCTGCCTCCCCACCCCTTGCCTTCACCACCCCATTGTGTGTGCCCATGGGTTATGCATACATGTTCTTTTGTTGGTTGATCTCTTCCCACCCACCCATGAAGGAACTCTTCAAAAAAAAATTTGATGATATATTTTTATTGATTTCAGAGATGAAGAGAAAGGGATAGAGAGATAGAAACATCAATGGTGAGAGAGAATCATTGATAGCCTGACTTTTTTGCATTCCCCCTCCTGGAAATCAAGCCTGCAACCCGGGCCTGGGCCCTGACCGGGAATTGAACCATAACTTCCTGGTTCATAGGCTGATGCTCAAGCACTGAGCCAGGCCCCCCCGGGCAGAAGCTGCCGTCCTGATGTATGCGTTTCTCGTGCACAAAACCTGTTGGAAAGAAACACTGCTGCGTGTCTGAAGCCTGCGCGGAAGGATGCCTCCAGCCGACCGACAAGGGAAAGGAAAAAAGCCGTGAGATGGATATCAGAAAATAACATTAATGAGCTGCTAAAGCTAAAATTACAGGAACTTATGAAATTGGTTAAACATAAAAACCATTAAACTGTTTACTGAAGCTTCACAGATATACTGCAGCTAATGAGCATTCTGCTGTTTAAATAAGCCCAAATTGAACACACATTCCATGGGTACATAATTAGTCATGGCAGTCAGACTCACGTGGGCTTGCTTTTAAAGCTCTATTTAGGGAATCTTTTCCATTTGATTTATTTTGTTAATTAAAATATTTTTCAGTATTCACTTATATTTTAATATTGTTTCGGCACGCTGTATAATTTACTACTGTTTTTACTTAGGCTTCACATGCAGCCAATGGGGAATCTTAGAGTAAACATTTTTCTTAACCCCTTTCTGTCATTATCTGTATCACTTCACGATCTCATTCGGCATTCTGGAACGTTCTCCGGCTGAGGAGCATGTGTATAAAACACCCCAGGAGCCTGTCTGCGTTCTTTCTCTCTGCCTCCCAATTATCAGGAAGTATTAAGCACCCAAATGTGCATAGAATTACGATGATCAGGGTCCAAATCAGATTAAGGGATGTCTATTCCTTCCAGGAGTGTGTGGTCGTAAGTAGATGGTATCATTGAATATAAATAAGCAAATCAAAGGGCGGCATCTGGGGACCCAACAGAGAACCTGAAAACAATCCCCACGCATTGCCTTCAAGGACACTGCCCTCCTGGAGGAGATGCTTCCAGATAAAATGAAATCAGATCTTCAAGGAGTTTTGAGGTTTAAATAGATGGGATTACTGCAGAGAAATAAGCAAATCCAGGTGAAGTGTTTGGACCATTTTAATTCTGAGCTGATTAGTTGGTCAGTGGAGGAAATGAGAGTGAGGCCCCCTGGGGAGTACAAGGGACAGCGGGGGCTGCCGCAGCGGTTATTGATGTCCGTCCTTTGTGTGGGACTCTGGGGAGGAAAATGAAATCTGTGTTTTCTCTGCCTGGATCCTACGAGCTTATTCAAACTGCACGTGATTTAACCAGAGTCCTGAGGACATCAAATAGTTAACCGAAGCCAGAGAGATTAGCCAACGGCCTCTTCTGTTGGCGGTGGATTTGCCGCTGGAGACATTTTATTTTAGAAACTTTAAAGAAGGAAAAAAAAAAAAAAAAAGGAAAATATTTGCATTTATTCTCCACAGTGGCTCTCTAATTGTGGAAATAAGACTTCCAAGAAAATTAATAAATTGATCATAGGTTATGCAAAATTAAATATGAATGCTAAGTAATGGGACAACAGCTATTACATTTTCCATATTACTTTTTTCAACCAAAAGCTATGCACGAGTCCCTCCTCTGTCCCAATTACAGGGCTAGATGCCAGGAAAGGGGCTGACTCTGTCCCAAAACTCAAGGAGAAGTTACCCGGTTGCTTGCTCAGTGGGAGATGGTTGTGGTTAATTTAGCACAAAGGGACGTGAGAAGGCCCCAGTGGGTGCGATGGGCTAAAGGTTGTATCCAGAAACCTGGCCAAGACCAGAATGCTTTGCTGTCCCTCTAACCCCACTGCTTCCCCTAGAGTCCCAGAAGTGAAGCTTCGAGAAACTCTTAGGGACACATGCCTCGCTTTCTATGCCGAGGGTCAGTGGCAGCAAGGACTTTGGAGTCAGAAATAACTGGACTCCGACGCCAGCGCTGCCGCCCTTGGCTGTTTTCGGGTGAAGGAGCTGTTCTGTGGCGCAGTGAGCTCATGCCCGCCTTGGACAAGAAGCCCATAAATGAGGTTCACTTTCCTCCACAGTCTTCTCTCGGCGCTGGCGATGCCCCTGAGCCAGAGGGAGTCGCCGGGAGAGAGTTTCCTCTGGATGAGAGCTTAGAGATGGGGAGAGCCCAGATAGAAGGACACTCTGCCAATCAAAGGAGATCAAATTAGCAGGGTCCCACCACCATCGGACGCTACAGAAAAGGCAGAGGGAGGAGGCCGGGTCTCAGAACTTGCTGGCTATGGAGACCATATCTTCCCTCGAGGGGCAGACTGGAAGGAATAATTGGGTGGTGGAAATAGTCAATAGTCAGTGTAAATTATTCTAAGAAATCAGGTAAAGAAAGATGTTAGTAGGGCAATGAAAAGAGAAAACCATTTCTCCGAAGGAGAGGAGACAAGGAGAAATGCAGTATTCTAAGGAGGGTCCGGAGGAACGGACAGGTGCAGAAGCAAGGCTGACCTTTTTGACTCTGAAGGGCCAGAGAGTGGCTAGCATGTTGCTACAAAGACTCCGATGGGACGGCGATGCGAAGAAAGAACTCGGACTTGATGACTCAGTTGCTAACAGCACTCTCTGGCCCTGGCCCTTCCTTCCCCCGTTCCTTAAGGGGACCTCTGACCAAGAGATGGTCTGCTCTTGCCGAGACCTTGCGCTCGGCATTGATTTACCAGGACGTGGTCCAGCTCGCTGCGCTCTCTGTGCCTTGGTCCTTGTGGCTGATGGTTCTGCAGATGAACCCACCAGCACAGGGATGGCCCAGCTCTGTTTTCAAGACGCCATTGTGTTGTCAGTGCTGGGTTTCTGGGCCTCTCCCCTCTTGCTGTGACATCTCAGACTCAGCATAGAACAGGAGCCATCCTTGTTCATTGTGACTCCAGTTGTATTGTTTATGGAGGATTACTTTACATTTATGCGCCGAAATATCACATCCTTGACACCCTTTTATGAATACCGAGAAACAGACTTGTCATATGCTTGTGGGCTGCTTGTCTGCCGATCCAGCAGCGCAGCTCCAGCCGTCTGATTGACCTTGGCAATCTGCGTCTGCTGGTGACGGGTCCCTGAGGGCCAGCTGCTGCGGTGTAAGCTGGGGCTTACTGAAGAGCTTGTGTGTCACAATACAATTAAGCCTCTACGGGGGGAAATCATTTCATGCATAACATTAAATCGACTAAAATTTCCTACGTACTTCAAAACCACTTCTTGTCTGAAAGCTACCTCAGTGTCTTAAAAACAAAAAACAAAACAAAACAAAAAAAACACCTCTTTAGAACATAGTAGTAATTAAAGCCGAAAATTAACATGCATCTCCAATGTTTGGTTAAAATCAGGGATGTTTTCCTTCTTTTGAAAGTCTGCATGAAGGTCCAGGCACCCTCACATGTAACACGCTTCTCTCCCGGGTGCAGAGGAGTGGAGGCCTGGCGCCAGCGGGGCCTGGGCTCTTTGTCCAGTTCTCGTTCTGTCCTGCCGTCGAGCTTCCCCGGCCTGTGCTGCGGGGCCAGCAGGATGCAGTCTCCTCGGGGTCTGCCTGGTCCCAACAGGAAGTCCCTCCCCACCCCATTAGGGTACAAAGGAGAAGGAAAGAATGCGGCCCTTCTATGAACACCCAGTCGCCAAGGCCTAGGAAACAGCACGCGGCTGTTTGGTTTACAGCTAAGCACGCTTCCCATGCTCTTCGGCTTTCACTCGCTCACGCTGGATGAAGGCGGAGCAGGAGGCACGCTCCTGGGGTGTCGGGTTGTGCCCCAGGAAAGGTGTCCGCGGCGCTGTGAGCCCAGGAGCGCCGAGGAGAGGTGCCTGCACAGGAAGGTGAAGCCTTCGCCAGCGTGGAGGGACCCTTTCTGACAGGCGATGAAGAATCATGGCCTTTGTCTTTCTTTTCACTGAATCCTCGATTTGATTTCTATGCTAACTCCTCTGGAGCTTTGAAGAATGTGGTTAAATAACAGAAATAGTGGTTATCTTGCAAAAGAGTCCATTGGAATCATGAGAGATGTTATTTGGATTTACAGCATCAGTTCCAACAACGTTTTCAAAAGCAAATTCATAAATTCATATTCTATCTACCTATCTGCCGACCCCCTGGCTCCATATATACTTACATGGAGGCCACTGGGCCTGCACCACGTGAAGATCAAGTTTCCATGAAGGGTCATCCTGGACTCGGCTGTCTAGTGCCACTGAGCGCATTTGCCCTGCTGGTCGCGTTGCTTACGTTCCTACAAGTTATTTTTTCCAGGATCCTTTGAAGATTCTGGTGGCAAGTCAACATACTAGATATTAAAAGGAAACCATTGGTTTCTATTTCAATTGACATAAGCTTTGCTATAATATGTTAAATACACTCATAACCAGCTGTTTGACCTCTTATTCACTATCCTATTTATGTCTTTTTTAAAAATATTTTAATATTAAAAATATTTTTAATAATTAAAATATTCAGAGAGGAAGGGAGAGGGAGAGAGAGAGAGAAACATGGGTGATGAGAATCGTTGATCGGCTGCCTTCTGCACACCCCCTTCTGGAGATGGAGCCCACAAGCCAGGCATGTGCCCTGACCAGGAATCGAGCATGGGACCTTCTGATTCATAGGCCAACGCTCAGTCATTAAGCCATACCCGCCGGGCTATATTCTCTTTTGAACTGGAGTGAAGAATACCTCCTTCAATCTGTCCTGAGAGGCCACATCCAAATTCATGACACAAATACCGCGAGAGAACATTTTCTCCTACACGTGGCTCAGTTTGCTTCATCATTAAGGTGCCATCGACCTTTCTTCATGGCCTTGATTCACTTTGTCTCTTCCAACTCTCAGGACCATGGGTCCAGTCAGAGCTTCCTCCGGGTGTTTTTCTTACAGGAGCTCTCCCCCTTCCTTGAATGCATTGGGACACAGAGCGCCCACAGTTCTTTCAGCTGTGGGAAGCTGCGTTGAGGGGCTAATAGTCATATTCACCTTTGTTAACGTTTACAAAATGAACACAACAAATTAGTGGCTAAAGGAAACTCTCCCTCCTGTGCATAAAATTGTCCACATTAAGAGCAGAAGAGTTAGTGTCAGTGTAGAAGACTTTGTACTGTTTTGTTTATAAAACGTATCGTTGTGCATTGACCCACACTCGCAGAATAACTTACACCTGGACACAAAGGAACAGTCTGGGAGCATATGAGCAGCAAATCTGAAAACAGTGGTTATGGACGAAGAAAGTCTAGACAATGCATTTTCAATCTATTTAAAGGGGTTAAATTAAACTCCATATCCCTTACAATATTTAAAAGGACCTACTCTCCTTCTTCCTTGACTCATACTCCTTAGACATAAATACCAGACCTGAAACATCGCCCAACTCTCTGGTCTTGAATTTCTACGAGGAAGACAGATGTCTTGAGGGTTAAGTCGAATACTTTGAATGCATTCTAACTCAGGTCATTAACTTTCCTTGGTTATGCTTCATTAAAAACAGTTGTTTGATTCCCTAGAATAATCATTAAATCATAATTTTTCTTAATTTTCAGATTATCATTACAAGATGCACAGATTAGTCATTATCTGTTGTATCTCACCTTTTATTTTCTCAGTGAAAGAAGCCTTGAGCCCTATCAAATTTAACAAATGGGGTCTCCCAGAAGTGGACCCCGAGACGATGCAGACCAGTGAGCCATGGGTGTTTGCAGGGGGCGATATCGTGGGAATGGCTAACACAACCGTGGAATCGGTGAATGATGGAAAGCAAGCCTCCTGGTTCATTCACAGATACATACAGGTAGGCATATGCAATCGATCCTTGTTCATTTCGCCCAGTGGATAAATACTTTATTTTTACCACTTACTTGTTCATATCAACATGTCTATAATACATATGATAACTCTATAGGAAATCAGTCTCATACATATTGACTTGGAGAAAGTGTTCTGATTTTGTGTGTGTGTGTGGAGTCCAAATTAGGTCAACCAGACATCTCATTGACCAGACTGCTATCTCCTTGAAGGAATGAAAGTAATCAGATACAGCTCTGGGGCTGGAGCCGAGGGAACCTAGAGAAGGTGGAAATTCAGTTTGCAGGATCGAATAGGTGGGAAGGCGGATGGGCAGGGAGGTTGGAAAGGGTGAAATTGAAAGTGCATCCATAGAGAGTGGGAGGTGTTTGTTTCTCCCCCAGAGTTTTAAATCCTCTTCCAGCTTCTACATGGCGGTGCACGGAGAATTTCCACTGCAGTTGATGCTGATTGTGGTTTTCTGGTGCCTCCCAATTGTCACCTGAAAGGAATCTTAGGGTGTTTTTCTGTTGACTTCACTGTTTTCCCTGAATCTGATCAATGGCCTCAGGAACAGGAGCCCTTCTTTCCCTTTGCTTCTGCTCAGTTGTCTGAGGGAGCGTCGTCACTTGAGCGTCTTTAGTGAGTGTAATCGGTGACCCTCCCTGAGCGCCGGGTGCTGGCTCACGCTTGCTGTTGGGAGGGACCTAGCCTGATTTCCTGAGGAGAGGCTGAGGGAGTGATTAGAAAGGTGGGCTCTGAACTCATCAGACCTGGTTCCAAGCCCAGTCCCCACACTTCTGAACGGCGTGACCTGGGCCCGTTACCCACAGCGGCGAGTCCTCCCGGCGTCAGTGATAACTCCCGCTCCGCCCAGGGGTTTGCAGCGAAGATGCTGTGAGAGGACCGCACACTGCTCAGCTCAGAGTCTGAGCTACAGATATGTGCTGTGGGGGTTGTGTAGGTGATTGGAGGCCCTTTCCTTTCAGTGGTGTTTGTTAGAGAAAAATTAGGAACTAGGAGAACTGAATAGAAAGAAAAAGTATAGCCGAAACCGGTTTAGCTCAACGGATAGAGCGTCGGCTTGGGGACTGAAGGGACCCAGGTTCGATTCCGGTCAAGGGCATGTACCTTGGTTGCGGGCACATCCCCAGTAGGGAGTGTGCAAGAGGCAACTGATCGATGACTCTCTCTCATCGATGTTTCTAACTCTCTATCTCTCTCTTCATTCCTCTCTGTACAAAACCAATAAAATATATTTTTAAAAAAAGAAAGACAAAGTATAGAACTTTAACAAAGATCAAATGAGGCTGTTTCAGATAATTTTAAAAGCATTTTATTTAGGCATTTATTTATCCCCCCATAGACATCCGACTGTCTGCAATGTTGTCATTCATGTGTGGTTTAGTGGATTCATTCATTCAATAAACAATAAACTTGCCAAAATAGCAATATCGTTTTTTAAAAGAATGTATTCTTATCGATTTCTGAGAGGAAGGGAAATGGAGAGAGAGAGAACATCAGCGATGAGAGAGAATCACTGATCGGCTTCCTCCTACACATCCCCTACTGGGGATTGAACCCGCAATCCAGGCATGTGCCCTGACCAGGAATCAAACATGACCTTCTGGTTCATAGGTCAACGCTCAACCGCTGAGCAACACTGGCTGGGCAAAGCGTGGGTATTTTAGTGAAGTTCCCTCACAGAGAATGTGATCCTGCTCAGTTGCATAGAGACTAGGGCTGTATTTTGAAATAGGTGTTTGTAAATTCCTTCAAAGCCATCACACTTTCCTCGCACTAACGACCCACTTTCCCACTGCTGGAGGTTTGTGTCCTTGCTTCTGGTTCGATCGAGGCCCACCAGCATCCCTGGCTGCTGGGGGACGTAGGTATCTCAGCGATGAGCTACAAGGCCTGGCCCCCCGTTCAGACCAGGTCAAGGCTGACAGAAAGCCATTACCATCCGGCGCAGGTCGATGGCTCTGTGAAAGGGGTCGGTGATTTCCGCGCTTCGTGGGGAGTTTCGTGCCACGGCCGACCCTAAGGCGAGTCAGCTGTGGGTTTCGTTGGACGGGAAAGGAGGGCTCCATTATTGCTAACTATCTCCATGGTTTCCCGGGAGCTCAGCTTCCTCTTGGAGAGCCTGTGGGTGGAATGGCATGGGAACCCAGGGCTTGTGCTTGTGTTGCTTTGAGATTGGGGCCCTGAGGCACATCCGTGGGGACCCCTGTCTGCCCCGGTTGGAGATGAGGAACTCTTCAGCATCACTAAATTGCTGTTAACACACGTGATTTCAGCCCAGAATGGTGATGATTAAAGATTGGGCGTGTTATACAGCGTTCGTGTCTCCTGTTTCTTCTGCACATGTTTTTCTGTGTGTTTTTTTATCTTTAATTTTTCCTTCTTAATTGTATTATTAGTTTTACGTACGTAGCCTGGACCCTCAGAGGGCCTATTTGTGCTGTTGGCCTTTCACTTGGGAAACAGCAAGTTAACCAGCAGGTGTAGGTAGCGGTGAGCACGCCCTGAAGGCGGACGTTTGAGACAGAGCACAGCGGAGAGGGTGAAGGCGGTAGAGTTCATTAGATTATGAGCGTTCATATCAATAGATGGAATCTTTCATCTTCTGCCATTTTCTAAAAGTTTGAGAATATTGGAAGGACTTTGTCTTTCTAACACCTTTACTGGTTACGCTTTCTGGTTTGGAGTCTTTAAAGGAAGTGCAGATGTAAGAGGAACCAGGCAGATGTTTATCCTGAGAGCTTTGTGAGAATACAGCGCTTGCTTACCACTGGAATCCTGCAATTTTATTTTCTGTTGAGCTCAGTGAGTTTCAAAAGGAGCCCCACAATGTCGAATCGTAAGAATTTTTAAAGCTACCTCTAGGGATTTTTATGATGTGAAAATACCTCAAGAATGATCCTGGCGTGCCTCGTGTCACAGATTTCTGCCGTGGACAAAGATGAGCAGTTGCAAAAATACATATACATAACCGTCAGGGCTTTTGGAGACAAACTTGGAGGAACTGATCTGCGTCCCCGTCTCTGTGGCTTCGCAGTCCCCCCTGCCTGCCGTACACAGAAGACACTTGTTATCGCCGCTTAAAATTCCACTTTAATTTCGCATCTTCAAAGGCATCCGTCTGCCTGAAACGCACCGGTGGCTCCGGCGCTATCTGCAGAGCCGGGCCCGGGGAATTAGAAATTTAAATGGCCCCGCTCCGCACCGGAGCGCTCGGGACCCTTTGCAGGTTCTGCGGCAGCTTATTCGACCTCACCCTCTCACTGGGAGCTAATGGGAGAGCCGGCAGCGGTCCGCACAGGAGAGATTCCAAATGTCAAGTGTCATCTTTCCAGCTGCTAGATGAATGGGTAGCCACGAGGCAGGCGTGTGGGTGTGCAGCCCCGCGGAACCGGAGGCAGGAGGACGGCGGGGACTGTGGTGAGCTGGTTGGCTTCCAGCATCGAGAGCTGCCGAGCGGCTGGGCCGGCGGAGGCCTTCACTGCAGCTAACGGTGCACAGCTGGCTGCCCTGGCCTCGCTCTGAACATGCCTTACGGGGCAGGGGGGGAGGGGAGCTTCACCGATGTGTTGTATTAATTTTTGAAAACCCCTCGGCTTTGGATCCGAACAGTAGGAGCCACAGAGCTGGCTCCTGGTTCTCCAACCCTCCTCTTCCACTGAGCAGGGGGCATGGGCTATTCGAACGACAACTGCGCTGGAATCTCAAGACCTATTGACAAAGTGTCCTTCCGCTTTAAGCTTCAGTGCCACTCCTACATCCCGATGGGAAAGAGGGTTGATATTAAGTCATTGGCCACTGTCAGGTTGAAAACAATGAATTTCAATCAAATCCCAGTGATAAGCCCTAATGGATTATGTTGGAAATAGAGATAGCTTCCGGAAAAGACCGTCAGAGTTGGTCATGGCTAAATGCAGCTTCCACACTGAGATTTCCCACGTGTCCCTCCAGGCGGTTTGTCATGAGCTGGACAGGAGTTAGAAGGCACGTGATCTCATTTTATCCCTTTCCGGGGAAAGCAGTCAAGTCAGATGTGTCTCGGTCATTGAGGCCTGAAGCCCATTGCAGGGGCTTGTAAACAAACATTCCATCGGCCCGTAATGCCCCCGGCAGACCTGGCCGCTCGGATGGCACATCCAGGTTGGTTTTTGGTGTCCGCCCTGGGTAGTGTTTTAAAATAACTATTAAGTATCAGAGCCATGACACCATGTTCCTATTAAACATTCCGGTGGCGATGCAGCTTTGTGGGTGTGAAGGGGGATTTATCTTTTTATACAGCACCTCCTGTTGTAAGAGGGCGTCAGGAAGAGGAAGAAGGAGCTGTATCTAATGGAGCCATCAAAACAAAGCCAGCCGCTGGTGATGGGAGAAGGAAGTGCCGTGACTAACAAGCGATTTTTATGCCTTTCAGTGGCTCCGTGTAGGGTTCCAAACCTTATTAAGTGGCAGCGTCCGACCTGAAAGTAGTTAGACGTGAAATGGTCTCCATGAAGGCAGAGTATCTTACCTGTATAGCGGCAGATTGGCAGATGGCTACTTCCGGCAGATCGCGCAGGATTAGAACGGGTCGGGGGAAACAAACCTGAAAATCCAGCCCACGCCGGACAGAGCCTGGCTCTGAGCTGAAAGAGAAGGAGAGACATTGGCAACTCGCGGGCGGCCCATGGCTCCGGGTGCTGAGGATTCCCTGCCGCATCTGGGCTCCTTGATGCCGGGGGTTTCTTGGCGCTAATGACAATGCCGCCGGAGAACCAAGCGCCGAACCTTTCCTTTGCCACTGCCTGGTTTCCTCCCGGCACCCTGTCCCCAGCCTCGCCTGGCTTCCAGCCTCCTCCCGGAAACACGGGCATAGGGGTCAGCACACGCACCGGAGCCGCCGGTAGGTGGCTGAGTTCCAGTGCTGAGCGTTTCCTTCCGGGTCTCCGGCTGTGAGGCTGCTGCTGTCACTGCTCTGAAATGTCAGCCTCCTTCACTTCCCTCCCGCACTCTCGCCTCCACCGCTCCGCCCCTTGGTGCTCCGTGGACATGCTGTCAGCACCCCCCTGGGCCAGGCACCAGGCCACGGACATTGACATCTTGTCTCCAGGGGTCACCACCTTTCCCCCTGGTCTGTGGACACAGTTATTGTTACCTTCCTGACTGACACCTTAGAAATGCTGTAAACATGTTAGGTGTTATTTGGGGGGACCCTTGGCTAACTGACAAGTCATGTCTTAAAGCCCGTTCATGGTTCTTTCCTTCTCAAACGCCCTTGGGCCCGGCCGGCATGGCTCAGGGGTTGAGTGTTGACCTATGAACATCAACCAGGAGGTTAGGATTTGGTACCCAGTCAGGCCACATGCCCGGGTTGCAGGCTCCATCCCCAGTAAGGGGGCGTGCAGGAGGCAGCTAATCAATGATTGTCTGTCATCATTGTTTCTCTTTCTCTCTCTCCCTCTCCCTCCCTCTCTAAACTCAGTAAAAATATATTTTAAAAATCTTTCAAACACCCATGGGCGCATGACACAGGAGCTCTGTGCCATGGGCTGCGTGCTGCTTCCTCATTGGATGATGCTACCTCCAGGGGGAGGTGAGGGAAGCCAGCGCTATTGCTGAAGCTCAGTGGGAACGTTGGCTCATTCATTTCAAAGTCCTACAGAGAGAATTCTCTTGGCGCATCAGTGACTCAGGCACCTCCTCCTGGGACCTGCTCAGATGCTGTTTCAGGGCAGAGGCCTCAGGGAGACCCGCCCCAGCCCCACCCCCGCCACGCCCAGCCCACATACCCCGCATCCGGTTTCTGAGCAGAACCCACTTAAAGACCTACTGTTTGGGGTTTCCGGGTCCAAGTCCAGTGTGCTGGTGTCCGGAGGCAGGTTCCGCACACCAGCAAGCAGTGATCAGGACGACGGGTGTCCTACAGTTTAACTCGCTGCTGACAGTGTCTTCCCGGAGATGGTGGCGGACCCCACAGCTGAGGGGTCAGTCCCACAAGAGGCCTGTGACAAGCCCCTGTTCTCACCTGTGCTTCTGACCACCTCCAGATCGGAGGTCCCAACGGCTCCCTCCAGCAAGGAGGCCAAGCCCACGTCCAGGTTGCTGCCTGCACGTCTGACGTACCAGCGGGCTGTCCGTCAGCGCTTCCCACCGCCCCTCCCTGGGCTCCATTAACTTGTTAGAGCAGCTCACGGAGCTGGCAGTAAGTTCGTAAATTCCAAAGCCATGTTTCTGTTATAAACGACAGTATCTCACACACACACACACATTGCTGTATTTTTTTGTGTGTGTGTTTTTAAAAAAATATTTTTATGGATTTCAGAGAAGAAAGGAGAGAGAAAGACAGGAACATCAATGACGAGAGAGAATCATGGATAGGCTGCCTCCTGCACAGGGGATGGAGCCGGCAACCTGGGCCTGTGCCCTGACCAGGAATACAACCATGACCCCCTGGTTCATAGGTCGAGCCCAACCACTGAGCCACCCCAATCGGGTGGTTATTTGTCTCCGGCCTTGCCCACCATCACACTGTAACTGTAAAGATCATGAGACCAGAAAGTGCCCTTGGATCGCCTCTGAGCGCCCAGCACCGGTGCCACTGCCTGGTGCACAGTAGGTGCTGCGTAAACGGTGCAGCCTAAGCTGCGTCAGGGCGATCGTGGGGCAGAGGGAGGGTTTCAGTGGAGAAAAGGTGCCAGTGGTTTGCATGAAGATAATTTAATTTTGTGCCCTTCTTCACGGCTCAGGTTACAATATCGTTACAGACAACGTGACTGTCTCCTTTAAAAGGTGACTAAAATGGGGTCGTTATTTTTAAAAGGACGTTCCTATCGCCTCGTGTCTTTCTGAAGTTTCCATTATGAATAACCCCTCAGAATGGAGGGACGGAATCTGATTTTACATTATAATTACACTCCCTGTTCCTGGGCCTTTTCCTCCAGATTAATTTCTCCTTTGCAAGTTGCTTTCGTTCCTTCCCCTCCATAGATATTTCTTCAAAAGGCGAGCGGACGAGCTGGAGTTAATTAGTGGTTAACCCAGCCCCGGTTCATCCAGCGTCAGGGGTGCCCGGGCTGGGATTCTTCGCAGCTGCCCCGAGGGGCCCGTGGAGCTGCCTCACAGTGAACGGGAACGAGGGAGGGGAGCCGCCGGGACTCACAGCGGGAACAGGTGCCGGCGAGTCTCCCTCAGTCACATGGAGCACCGCCCGCGGCCACTTTTCTAAAACAAAAACAATCCTAGTCAAACAAATTAGGGGAAATGCAATCGGAATCCTGGTTATGATGTGGTTTGCTTTTCCCCGATAACATAACCATTTCACGTGCACATTTCCCCGTCAGCCCATGCCCCGGCCAGGGTAACGGGAGAGGCCTGGGGGAGGGTGATGGTGGAACAGTGTCATCATGGGCCTTGATAGTTCAAGTTCTATTTGTTTTATTTCTGTTCTCAACTGAAAGGAAGTAGGATTGATCTTATATCTGAACGGCATACGTTTCTTAAATTTTTAATAGACTTTTCAGTGTGTGTGTGTGTGTGTGTGTGTGTGTGTACAGGTGGGGTGTGTGTACAGGTAGTTTGTGTGTGTGTGTACAGGTGGGGGTGTGTATATGTATATATGCACAGGTGAGGGTGTATACAGGAAGTATGTGTGTATGTATGTACAGGTGGGGGGTGTGTACAGGTAATGTGTGTGTGTACAGGTGTGGGGTGTACAGGTGGGTGTATACAGGTAGTGTGTGTGGGTGTACAGGTGTGGGTGTGTACAGGTGGGTGTGTACAGGTATGGGGTATACAGGTAGTGTGTGTGTGTGTGTACAGGTAGGGTGGGGTGTACAGGTAATGTGTGTGGGTGTACAGGTAGGATGTGTGTACAGATTGGGGGGTGCACTGGCATGTGTTCAGTGGAGCCATCATGAATGATTTTCTGGTCAGTTTTCATCTATCGACACGGATACCTGGAGAAGTGATGTTCTGTCAGTCGGGACAGCATGCTATCATGCAGTCCCCGGAGCCTTCCAGTCCGGCCTCGCTCCTCCCTCATTAGCTGCCTATCTCTGGCCGCCCTGCTTACCTGCTGCGAGCCTGGCTTCCTCATCCGAGGAGGAATGGCGCCTACTTTGAAGAGCTGTGATTAAAAAGCGAGCAAAGTACAAACACATGTATTTGCCCCGGGCCTGGCAGGAGTGTCCACTTTGCAAACAGACAGGTGTGTCGTTGACTCTGAGAGGAGAGGGGCGCCCTGTTTTCACAGGGACCTTGGCGTTTGGACAAGGGACTGGTGGCCGTCAGATTAAATCCGTGTGAGCAGATCAGGCCGCGCCCCAGCCCTTCCCGGAGTGTCCGCTGGCTCCCAGGAGCACTTTCTTCCGGAGGGACCCAGTCTGCCTGGGGGAGGCAGGCCTCGGAATGGCTCGCCTGAGATTTCGGAACGGGAAGAGCGCTCAAAAGCGCCCACAGTGGTTCTCAGCCTTGGGTGCGCGCTGGCGAGATTTTAAGAAACAAAAACAGGTTACTGATGCGCAAGTCCTGCCCTGAGCGATTCCGAGGGAAGAACAGAGCCTGTCCGGCCAGAACAACATTTTAAAATTCCCCGAATGTGTTTGTTTTTTTTAAGCGTGCTTTATTTGTTTGTTTTTTAATTGATTTCAGGGAGGAAGGGAGAGGGAGAGAGACAAAAACATCCGTGATGAGAGAGAATCGTGGACCGGCTGCCTCCTCCACGCCCCACACTGGGGATCGAGCCTGCAACCCGGGCCTGTGCCCTGACTGAGACTCGAACCCTGACCTCCTGGTTCATAGGTCAATGTTCAACCAGTGAGCCACACTGTCTGGACTCTCTGGGTGTGTTTAGTATGTAGAGTTAAAAAATAACTGGGTATGACCTACAAATGATCAACTGTTTGGGGTAGAGGAGCAGAGGAGTCCCAGTGGCTGCGACAGGATGAGCTGGGAGCGTGTCAGGGAGGAGCGAGGGAGGGCAGCCAGGTGGCCTCTCCACGGGTCTCTGCCCTTGATGGAGGCCCCGCTGCACTCCTGCTCAACCTTCAGGATGTACTTCTGGACCCTCCCAGTCACCACCTGCGGCTGGTTTCCTTCTTGCAACCAAAAGAGTACATTCTAAGCTGGAAGTTAAAAATTATGGAGGAAGGAAAATGCTTGATGTTAAGCGGGATCTGGCCAACGTGTGAGGCCCATGAATGCTTACGTCACTCTGCATGAGTGCATGATAGCGGGCATAGACGCTCTCTAGGTGAGTGCATTATAGCATGCGTGGACTCGCTCTATGTGATTGCATTATAGCATGTTTAGACGGACTCTGAGTGCCTTATAGCGTGCGTAGAGGTACATAATTTCTGCTGGAGCAGTGTTTACCGTGCCCACTGGGGGGCGCTTTGGAGAGCCTTTGCTAAAGCCAACGGTGTCTTCCCGAGGTAGAGTGGAATGTCACTGATTCCACATTACAATCTTAGAATTTCATGGACTTCTGTGTATCTGGAATGCTGCTGATTATTTCCTCTAAACAGACTCTCATCTTATTAGAAACTGAGGTGAGAAAAGGGGTTAGGTACCCAGGGTCACTGGACTTGATTTGTGGTGATTTTGTGGTGATTGCCAGGCGGGGCGGGGGAGGAGGGTAAAGAGGGATAGTGTTGACTGAGATGGGAACATGCAGCGCAGGAGCAGATGATGGGTGTGCAATTGTGCACCTGAAACCTGGGCAGTGTTGTTAACCAGCCCCCCCCCCCCCAAAAAAAAACCAAAAAAAAAACAGTCAATAAAAAGTAGGAAAACATAGTTTGAGTTTCTTTCTGGCATGTGCCATCCTAGACGCCCAAATCCCGCTAGGGAGAGGCACGCCCACGAGGACATGAGTGGAATGGGGTGAGGGAACCAGGGGGGCTTCCCGTGGGGAGGCCCACAGGACCGACTCTGAAGGAGTGGTTGGGATGCTCAGAGCAGAAGAGCCAGGCGGGAGAGAGCATTGTAGCAGGGAAAGTAAAAATGTATAAAGGCATTGCTGCTGCAGCTTTGTTTGAGAAGTTGTACATGGTTTACCAGACAGACGTAAGATGGTGCGAGGGGAAGTCGATGAGACTAGACAGTGTGGGACTCGCCTCGCCAGTTTTGCTCAATGGTTAGAGCATTGGCCTGTGGACTGAAGGATCCCCAGTTTGTTTCCCAGTCAGGGCACATGCTGGGTTGTGGGCTCTATCCCCAGTAGGGGGCGTGCAGGAGGCAGCCAATCACTGATTCTCTCTCATCATTGATGTTTCTCCCTTATTCTTTCTTCCTCTCTGAAATCAATAAAAATATACTTAGAAATAGAAAATAAATGAAAGAAAGTGTGGGACAGGGAGGAGCCCTGATCTCAACTGGGATCCTATAAGCTGAGGAGCCCACATGGGTGGAGGGAGGGAGAGACAGAGGGAGACAGACAGACACCTGACAAGCCTAAGGCCCCAGGAGGTCTCCAGGACTCCCCGCGGTCGGAAAGGGCGACACGTCCAGCAAACACCTACTGTGTGCCCGTGCCATAACGTCACAGAAGTGTTTCTAGAAAGTCTCTCCAGTCATACGAGGGGCATTAGTGTCACGTGCCTTTGCACTGGTGATTTCGGCGGTAGCTGTGTGGTACCTGTGTGGTGCCTGTGTGGTGCCTGTGTGGTAGCTGTGTGGTAGCTGTGTGGTGCCTGTGTGGTGCCTGTGTGGTGCCTGTGTGGTGCCTGTGTGGTAGCTGTGTGGTAGCTGTGTGGTGCCTGTGTGGTGCCTGTGTGGTAGCTGTGTGGTGCCTGTGTGGTGCCTGTATGGTAGCTGTGTGGTACATGTGTGGTGCCTGTGTGATAGCTGTGTGATAGCTGTGTGGTGCCTATGTGGTAGCTGTGTGGTGCCTGTGTGGTGCCTGTGTGGTGCCTGTGTGGTGCCTGTGTGGTGCCTGTGTGGTAGCTGTGTGATACATGTGTGGTACCTGTGTGGTGCCCGTGTGGTGCCTGTGTGGTAGCTGTGTGGTACATGTGTGGTGCCTGTGTGGTGCCTGTGTGGTTTCAGAAGAGAGAAGCCCCGTCATGCACATAAGACATGACCCTCCTTCCACATAAACGTCCCCCTGAGCGCCTCACTGTCCCGGGTGGCCTGAGGTGGGAGGCAGGCAGCAGACGCCGTGCCGGCCACATGGAGGAGGAGAACCACGCGCCCGAGGTGGCTTCCCCGGCTCCCGAGCAGCGGGGAGAGCCGGGAGACGGCATTTGGCAGCCTGGCGCGCCTTTGCCCATCTCCCCTCAGCAAGGCCAGCTTCACACGTTCATCTCGAAAGGCTGGGTTCCTGGGGCCAGGGGGATACATCCTGAAATTATGTTCATTTGGGTTCCCATTTCAGTGTGGTTTCAAATGGGCTGTGTTTCTATGGTTACTCTCTAGCTGCCCATTCCATGAGGGGAGATGGTATCGTACGGTTTGGCTCACTGCTAGCAGACTCCTTCTCAGTTCTCATCCTTGTAAACAGACCTTATAAACTATTGGAATTCAGCCGGCTGGGGGGCTCAGTGGTTGACCGATGACCCAGGAGGTCATGATTCCATTCCCGGTCAGGGCACACGCCCAGGTTGCGGGCTCCATCCCCAGTAGGGGGCGTGCAGGAGACAGCCGATCTGTGATTCTCTCATCATTGATGTTTTTCTGTCTCTCTTTCTCCCTCTCCCTCTCCCTCCTTCTCTGAGATCATAAACATAAAACAATAAACTACACGCATTCAGATGCTGGGTTTTGCAGAAGGTGATGTGGGGAGATCAGTGATGACTCAGACCAACCTGGCTGCTTGCTCTCCCGCAGGCCCAGCACGCAGCCACCGTGCCCGCCAGCCCCGCTCTGCCCCTCTTCCACACGCCCATCGACCTGGTGGACATCAGCGTGGAGATGGCGGGGCTGCGGTTCCTCAACCCGTTCGGCCTGGCCAGCGCGACGCCCGCCACCAGCACCACGATGATCCGCAGGGCCTTCGAAGCCGGCTGGGCCTTCGCGCTGACCAAGACCTTCTCTCTGGACAAGGTAAGGCTGCTTCTGGGCCGGGTCTCGTGTCTGGTGTGGACTCCGCTGGCGTGGACTCCCCGTGTCTGGCGTGGACTCAGCCCTGGAGGGAAAGGTTTTTCCAACCAAGCCCTGGTCGTTATGGAACTACCAGACGAGACCTATGAGCGCACATTGGTCTGAACGCTCCTTCTATTCCTTCTGCCATCGAAACGGGGGGTGTGAGTGGGGTGAGAGGTGGGAGAGAGCATCTGTTTGTCATTTTGTTTTGTCTAGTAAACATCAAACTATAAGTATTACGTGAGCAGCTGTCTCATGTAAGCATCACCATCGCATGAGTTCTTATTAATTCTTTGGTGATTTCTGGGCGTGTGAATGAGGACATGGGCCCCTCACAGTTAGGGAGACGGGGGGGGGGGTGGGGGGGGTGTGACCGGAGTGGGAGGAGTCCACCTCCTTCCTCTCTGTGACCCAGGAAGGAGCAGGGAACCGAACATTTCTGAAACCTTTATTGATGAAATTTTAAATGCGCAACTATTGATGTGTTTAGTGCTCACTGGTAGTTAGTAATAATTAATGTGTAGGAATGGGGGGGATCTGGTGACTAGGCAGAGAGTATCGTTATTTAAATCAGCCCTGTCCTCGGGCAAAGGAAATAGCAGAGAACAAATGGGCCCATTAAGCTCACTCCGCTGCGTCCCCTCGGAAGCTCAGTGGTGGGCGCCCTCACGGCGAGGACGCGCAGCTGTCTCCCCCGGGAAAGCCGGAGAAGCCCAAAAATCAGGAAACCAAGGAGTGAGAAAAGACTCCGTAAATGTATTCTGTTTAAGTTGCTAAGGGGAGGCGGCTTTTCCAACAAAATATTGGCTGCATACTTGGAAATACTTTGCTGAAGCAACGGGTATAAACACACAGAACGCAGCGAATTAAGCTGTAGAATATTCTTAATTGATTGTGCTCAACCTTGTGGGATATTGATCCCATATTTGTCTTTGTTTCAGTCCATCCTTTATGCAGGGCTCAGAGGCCTCATCAAAGGTTTAACAGCAGCATCAGTCACAGGCCTTTAGCATGTTTATATGTGAGCCCAATCGGCTGCTCACGGGGGACTCCTGAGGAGGTATGGCCAAAATAAAGCACACGCAGACGAGCCAGCGGCAGCAGTGTTCGCTCTGCAGCAAAATTGAATTCGGATTTATCAGAGACACCTGCCCTCACTCCACCGCGACGGGCATCGATTCGGGCGCCGTCTCCGCCCGCAGCCCGGGGCAGCTCCCTCGTTAGGCCCAGCCGCAGAGGCCACTGTGGCCGCGCCCTCCCTCCTGGCCCTCTCATTGGAACTTAATCTCTCTTTTCTGGAGTCTGCGGCGCCGTTTCGGAAGGACAGTGATGAGCAAACGCAAATTAAATTGGGCCCACAAACCAGAGCGTGGGGTCAGGACGCGCGCTGTCACCCCGTCCGGAAGGTGGGGACACGGTGTCTGTGCCAGGCTGTCTTAACTGTGTCTGTGGAGCTCATGCCGACCGGAGCGATGCTGTCGCCATGGGTTACAGAGGGCCCCTCCCAAGCAGAGATTTTCCACACACACCGGCTTTGGCCAGCCAGCCTGCTTGCTTCGTGGAGATTCAGTATTATTATCATTTTTGGTTTCTCATGTTGCCCCTCGCCAGTGATGACGCCTGTTGGGAATAGATGATTGCCTGTTGGGCTCTGGAGCCTTCTCACGTTTGAGACGCTGCGTGTGCCGCCTGGGGATGTACACGCTGCCCCCACAGAGGCCGCCGTTCCCGGGGTGCACGCCCTGCCCCTGTGTGACGTCAGAGCACAGCAGCTGAGCTGCGCCCCCGCCGGCCGGCTGCTCATTGTGCCAATTCAGGACTCTGCTCACCGGGTGTTCACACGCAGAATCCTGGCATTTGCAGCGCGGATGATCTTCACACGACAGAGGTTACTCTGCGGTGTTTTGTTATCACAGGGAATATTAATATTTCACGACACGGTTTTGATGCAGCGCTGTTGGCCGCGCCCGCACAGGATAGAGACATGGCGAGCCAGCGGGGAGGTTGCAGGTCACAGACAGGAGGGCCTGGCGGCGGGGCTGGAAGCCATGTCCTGTCCTGCTGGGGGCGGGGAGGAGGGTAAGGGGCTCCCCGGGTGGACAGCGGCTGGCGCTGGTTTCTACAGCAGATGTGTTCGGGGACTTTCTTTACTTCTCCCCGTAAGGCGGGGGGGAGTCTGCTCCATGCGTTTGATTTCCACCCGGAGACTTGTATGCTCTTGGCATTTCTCAGGGCCGATGGAGGCCTCACAGGCTGCGGCACGGAGACCAGGGCCTCCAGGGAGACGCCCCTGCTCTCTCCACAGAGAAACCCCGTCAGGCTCCCTGCGCGCCCGGGAACGGCTGCCTGACTTTAGGGAGGCAAGCGGTCAGAGGCTTCGTGTCAGCTGCACAGCGATCTGTGTTTGCTTGTGTTCAATGGCATCGAAGATGGCTTCCTTCCCAAAGCAGCCATCCCCACAGTGTCCCCACATCCCGGCTCCCCTCTCCCGGGTCCCGTTCGCGCTTTCGAAGGCTGGCATCCACAGTGCCGCCATAAAGACACGTACAATTACAAACACAATTACAGATTACTCCCGTGTAAGTGCAGATTGAGTTCAAGTGCACACTTTGAAAAAGTGGGAGAGAAATCAATTTGCCTACCGCAGTTTCAGCTAAACTCCCAGGACCTTCCAGAGAAATGCTGCGTGTAGCTGGGAAGGTAGGATTGCTCAATGGGCACAAGAACAAACTCCCGGCCTGTGTTCACGCTCTGCTGACAGGAAATCAAAGCGTTTTGTCTTTGCCTGGCCCGTGGTGGAGCATTGACCTGTGAACCAGGAGGTCACGGTTGGATTCCCGGTCAGGGCACATTCCCAGGTTGCAGATTCGATCCCCAGTAGGGGGCGTGCAAGAGGCAGCCGGCCAATGATTCTCTCTCATCCTTGATGTCTCTCTCTCTCTCTTTCCATCTCCCTTCTTCTAAAATCAATAAAAACATTAAAAAATTTTGTTTTTGTTAATTACACGGTAACTTATTTTCACCTCAGGCAGCTACACATTACATACTGCAAACATATAACATCTAACTACAGCTTGCATATCCCTTCACCACAACACACATAAATCAAGAAGTGTCTATCACCCTCCTAACCCACGTTCAAAGCCTAAGCAAAATTTCATTCTGTTGGTAAGTTGTATTTAGATATTAGAGAACTTGGGATTGACTTTTCGTAACAAAATGTCTTAGGTGCATATATGTCATTTTAATAACGTCCAATGATTGCATAAGTAGGTGAACACATGATGAGTCTCAACATAAAACACTGGAAGGTAAACACTGAGAAATATCAAAGACTCTTCGTTATTTCTTTGGACTCAAAGTATTGATTGTAGCTGTTTCCATCAACTCCAACCTCATGCACAATCACTGTGTCCAGGAAGAGTGTGATAAGTGCGTCATAAATATCTGTCGTCTCAGCGAGGGGGTAAATGAGTGTATAGATTTCTGGCGGCGGCACACTGATGGTTTCTTTTTTTAAAGTCATGTGAACAGATAGTTAACACCTGAAACATCAGCTGCTCTGAATAACGCTCCCAATTAGAGGCGAAAGGCCGATTTTAAATGTGCACATCCTGTGTTTCTTTCTAGAGTGTGTACACATGTGAACATGGCCAGGGCCTGTGCCCAGGTTGGCAGGGCACGTGCCCGGGCATTCTACGCGCATGGTGGTGCAGGCAGACAGGTTGTTGAGTGAGCCTTACAGAGGAGGAAAAGGCAGAGAATGCTGGGGGGACAGAGTAAGCGTTGCGCAGGGTCAGGACGGGACGTGGACCTTGTGAGGCCCTGTGTCCGTGGCCCTGGCAGAAGAGACAGCTGTTCCTGATCTACCAGGGGCACAGGACAGGCTGTTCTTGGGGCAACGCAGCCTGTGCAGCTGCACAGGCTCTTGAGGAATGCCCGCCTCTATTGGTCACCACCAGTGTCCTCGCCACTGACTGCCACTCCACCAGGGGCCGCTCTCACCACCCACCGCTGCATGCCAGCCCACCACAGCCAGGGATCTGTGTGTTCTGCAGGGCAGGCCGCCTGGAGCCCGCGGGCAGGGCCAGGCGGGTGTGAGGACCCGGCCTGCCTCTGGGCTGGCTTCCCCCTGGCTCACGTGGAATCGCCACTCTGGCTGAGTGTCCGCCTTCTGCCTCAGCCGTTAGATGTAAACTCTCGTGACTCCACGAGAAGAGGGGTATGGTCTACCCTGCTCCCTGCTGCAGCCCCGTGCGAGGACAGGTGTGACGGGTGGGGAAGACGCCAGGCACACGTGTGCGGTGAATGAATCGCTGCAGGCCCTAATTGGAACCACAGTTCCCCACGACAGAGCTTCTGTGGGGGGAGAGCTTCCCTTGTCCTGTCGGCAGCCTCCCTTTTCGTTCTCTTCCCAAAGTGTCTGCTGTCCTTCCCAGAGCAAGATTCGCAGGCTGGTTACCGTGTAGGCGGGCCGTTCTCCCACGTGGCTTTGCGCAGGCCATGTGATTGCACTTGCCCACATCGGCACAAACCCCGAGCACCTGTCAGCCAGGCGCGAACGCAGGGGGTAACATCGTCAGGACTGAACATGCTGAAAATAACACTCAGACTTGTTAGGAAACATTTCACAAACATGTTGCATAATCCTGGTTTCGAGGCAGGGTACCTCTGTTTGAATGACAGTACAGAAAAAGCACAGTTACTTTTGCAGTGCGTTTTAGAAATAAAGACCTAGACTTTTTTAAATTTCTTTATTGATTAAGGTGTTACATATGAAACCTTTATTTTATCACTGAGTTTCTCCATGACCTTATCATGAAAGTCTATGAAACCACAAAGGAACAGCAGCCCAATGCATTATTTCTGCTGCTATAGTGCTAGTTTCCAATTTGGTCCGTCACCATTTTCTACAGAGAGTGGTATCGTCTCCTGATGTATACCTACGCATAAAAATGAAGAATTATAAATATATAAACATATTCTATATAAATGTCTCATCTAGGAGATGTTGAAATCCTAAAGCTACAAATAATTTCTATAGGAACAGTTTGACATTCACCCCGCTAGTTGCTTTCGTTTGTAACTTAGACTTATTTTATTGACATTCCTAGGAGGGACTCATGGTCCAGTGAGGAAGAATGGCTTTATCCGAAGGCTGCCATTTCCATGCAGTCCTTCTGGGAGATATTTCGTCCAAATGTTCAAGGCTGTTTGGCCAATTCTTCTAGGAAGCAGTCGTGGTTGCTTCAGCGACAAAACCAAGTGTGTGCTTTCACGCCCTTGGGTGTGCACACGTGCAATACTGAAGCTAAATCTTGCAAATTAGAATGCGAGATAAAAGCTGCTCCCCATCACTCCCCAAAGTTCTAAACCAATTACCACCTGGAACCACGCCGTGGGCCCCAGGCTTGGTTTGTTGACTAGAAAACTATAGATGATGTCTCCACACAGAGAGAAAGGCGTGTACTTCTAGCATTAAGGGTAAATCCTTCCATTGTAGCCACCTGTATTTTTAACCAGGTACATTATTGAAGCTGCTTACATCGCCCTCAGCGTTTGGTTTTGAGTGGGCTTTTTTAACCTTTATTTCACATTTTGGGCTACTTGACTACAAAGCAGGCCAATCAATTTTCCAATATAATTATGTCTTCACTTTTTTCCTATTTCAGGCGGTGATTTCACACTTGTTAATTAGTTACTCGTTTGGTAGCGAGGGGCTACTCACACAGACTTCTTAATAGTGTAAATCGACGTGTACGATTGGATGTGGGTGGCGGGTGGAAGAACCTCACCTGAAACTGAAAATACCTCTTATTCAGTTCATTTTTGGTTGGTTGGTCTTGTAAGCAATTGGTGTCAGGGTTAATGGAAAATTCTCATACTTAATAGCTAACAGAAATTTCCTTAAGGTAAAATCCTGCTGCTTACATTGATTCTACCCTTGTCCTGTTGCACATCATTCTTTCCCAGATTATACATCTAACCAATTAAAGTTATCCGCCATCTGGGTATATTTGGGTGGTACGGTCTCCAGTTGGAATTAATGCGGCTTGGATCGCAGTGTGCCTTCTGCCTTTGTAGTCTATTGTAGTCATTACTGTGTAGGCATGCTCTTACGCTCCCTTAAAAACTTTAAGTACAAAACCCAGTGATTGTCTCACTGTCGAGTTTTTATTAAAGACTTATGTACAGCCTGGCCCAGGTGGCTCAGTGGTTGAGCGACGACCTGTGGAGCAGGTCTTTGGTCAGTTCCGGTTCAGGCCCAGACCCAGGTTGTGGGCTTGATCCCCAGTAGGGGGTGTGCAGGAGGCCGGTGAACGATGTTTCTCTCTCACGGATGTTGCTCTCTGTATCCCTCTCCGTTCCGCACTCTAAAATCAATAAGAGTGTTTTTAAGAAGTCATATGTGCTTACACTGGGTTGGGAGGCTTCCCGTTTTAAAATTGCAATTCTCCTTCGGCTCCTTTTCCTTTTGACTTACAATGGCCTGCGACCCAGTCGCCGGCTGCTCCTGCGGGCGGGCGCCATCCTCTGCTTGAGGCCGTGGCCGGTTTTGTGGAGAAATCTCCAGCCAAATGGCCTTTCCATGCACCAGTTACCTCCACCGCCCGGCCTCCCCATCTGCGCCTGCACTGGCGCTAAGTCCCTGCCCTTTCCCTCCGGCTCTGCTTAATCCTTTGGAAGTTTTCCACGATGTCCCATATGTTTGGAATGACTCATCATTACTCATCTGCCAGATCCTCCCTCAATTAAAGTTTAAATTTATCTAAAATGTCACCATGCCCTGTGATGGACCAGCGCTGGATCCTGAGAGCTCTTACTCATGTCCTATTCATAGACACGCAGGAGTGACCTTTGCTCCAGAAAACATGGACTCTAATTCAAGTTCGGAAAGTGGAGACACAGGAGGGCTGAATGTTAACATCAGGCAGCAGGATCCATACGTAGATTGTTCCTTACTGAGCAGTGCTTCCCCTCAACTGGTTTTTCCGTTTAAATCGTTAGTGTGGAAAGCATCACAGATGGCCCCTTCCCCCCACGTTGACCCCTTCTAGCCACCCCGCCACCTGCCCCAGGCCTGCCCCACCCTCTGTTTGTGTCCATGGGTTATGCATACATGATACAGGTCTTCAGTTGATCTCTCCCCACCCACCCACCCCTGCCTTCCCTCTGAGACCCATCACCTGTTCTATGCTTCTATGTCTCTGGATCTGTTTTGTTCATTAGATTCTATATGTGAGTGAGATCGTGGGATACTTGTCCCTCCATTTTGGAGGGGAGCTGGGTCTTTGTTGGAGGCAGAAGGGAGAGTACCTGGTTGTCCCTGGCCCGCAGCTGAGTCACATTAGTGGCTGTAGAGATGGGGAAAGGCCTCATACTTACTAACAGGCACAGAGCTTAACCGTGATTGTACAGGCAGCAGGCGCCTCACGAGGCGGTCAGCTCCCATTCCTCAGCTCAGTGCCACCCCACGTTCCCCCTCGTGCAGTCTCTTCTCCTCCAGCCGTCCCGTCACCGGCTTGTGTTTGCATCACCTGCACCTTAAGTGGCCGCGCCACGGTTTTAAGCTCCTCCTCCTCTGGAGACAGGAAAAGGCCGGTGAGGACTTGTCGCCAGTGTCTGTCCTCTCTGTTCTCTGGGCGGCTGCAGAATTCTACTCAACTGGCAGAGGGTTCTCTCCCTAACGGAAGCCTCGGGTGGGTCCTGTGACCGCCCAGCGGAGGCGTAAGAAGTGCCTGTTGACCAGTTCCCTTTCGAATCAGCAGACTACTGTGCTTTGAAATGTAACACATCTCTCTGTAAATTTATGGATTTCAGAGAGGAAGGGAGAGGGAGATAGGAATATCAAAGATGAGCCACTCTGGGGATGGAGCCCTCAGCCTGGGCCTGCGCCCTGACCAGGAATCGAACCGAGACCTCCTGGTTCATAGGTCAGTGCTCAACCACTGAGCCATGCCAGCCAGGCTGAAATGTAATATGTCATTGAGCAATATCATGAATATTAACCTGGTAAATACCACTACTTGGTGATGAACAGCTACATCTTCTTGGGTGAATAGAATGTTCGCAGCTTTAACGTCTTTCTTTAGCAGACCGAAACGTTTTAGGCTCTTTTCCGGGAGTGCATTCCTGGGCTCTTCAGCTCTTCCTCCCTCGGTGGATGTCTTACCCACATTTTAGATGGTGGTTTTTACAGTAAGCCGTACTAGTTATTCAGATATTACCGTGGTCTCCCTTTGCAAAGGGATTTAGTCTAGCAGGTTTGTTCCCATTGTCATCGGCTAGCTATTAATATTAATAACAGGAGGAGCACCAAGGGGAGGCCAAGCACGGTCAGCATGGCCCCCGGGCAGCTTCACCGGAAGGTGCACCGTCACACACCCCAGCCCTGGGAGCCAGCGTCCGTTCCCACAGACACTGGGGAAGGGTCCAGCAAAGGGGAGGTGGGCGCATGGGCAGCGCAGTCGGAGTGACGCAGGGATGGTGCTTGTCTGTCAGTCTAACCTGGGAGCAGAGGTCACTGGCTGGAGTCTCCGCAAGCAGCAGAATAAAGGAGTGTGGTCTCTTGTTCCTCTCGCCTCGCTCCTGCTTCCTGCCCTCCCTGTCTCCCCACACCCACAGCGGCCTGGGACCCCACGCAGCGGCCTGACACCCCCACGCAGCAGCCTGGGACCCCCACACAGCAGCCTGGGACCCCCACGCAGCGGCCTGGGACCCCCACACAGCGGCCTGGGACCCCCACACAGCGGCCTGGGGCCCCCACGCAGCGGCCTGCTGGGAGCACAGCTGAGGCGGCCAGGGCCTGGCTTGGGACGGAGGCTGCGCCGGCGTTAGCTGGCGGGCTCGGCTGAGGACCGAGCGGACATCTTCCTGCCTGATGGAGGGAAACGGGGTCTCAGAAACTCCGGGCTTTAATTTCACGGAAATAAAACTTCCCACAATATCTCATGCTCCTGGGGAGCCTCTGGAAATTCTCCTTCCAGCAGCACCCCAACAAGCCACTTCCACCACTCACAGTCCCCACAGACCAGAACGCTACCCACACGACCGTGGACTGAGCCAGTCGTGGTGCCCAGCTCACAGTGCGTGGTGTCCCTCACAGTGGGAGCTAACGCCTGGCAAGCAGGTGGTTCCGGTGCCATTTCTGAGCACGCACCTGAAGTGTCTTCCTATACAGGCCTGCCTGTGTTCATAAAGCCAAGTTTGTAAGTGGCTCAGTGATGGGACAGGCTCCGTCTGGACCGTCCCCTCGGCCAGGTCCCATCCCCGCGTCCCTGCCCGGACGCGTGGCGCCAGGCTGCGGCCCGGGGAGCGGGCACCGTGCCGAGGAACGTGGAGACGGAGGGCTGTCACCGCAGTCAGTAAGATCTGAGAGGTGTTGACTAATTGCCTGCTAATTACACAGTAAATTGTCTAATTAAGCTGATGGCTAATTAGGGGAGCTCGCACAGCAGTCTCGTGGAATTTGCGTCTGACGGCGGGGAAGCGGCTTGTGTAACTGGCACACGGGCGGCACTGGCAGGCGCGGGGCCGGGGCGCACACTGCGCGGCCACAGGGCAGGCCGCCCGGAAACGGGCTGTCGCTTCTCCGGGGGCTCGGTTTCCGCTCCGCAGCGTTCGGAGGTGAGTGGCAGGAACACATCGGAAGCCGGAGTCGCCTGAGAAAGGGAGGCTGGGGAATGTGCCCCAACCATACGCTGGGCGGCCTGCCTGCCACTCACAGCTCTGAGGCTCCGTGTCACGTGGATGTGCAGACACATTTTACTCTCCCGGGTCCTTCTTTTACCGTGGGCAGAAGAAAACCATATCCCCCGGCCGGCGTGGCTCTGAGGCTGAGCCAGAGGTCACGGTTCCACCCCCCGTCAGGGCGCAGGCCAGGCTGCACACTAGGGCCCCAGTAGGGGGTGTGCGGGAGGCAGCCAATCAGGGATTCTCTCTCCTCATTGATGTTTCTATCTCTCTCTCCCTCTCCCCTCTGAAATCAATTTTTAGAAGGACAATCCCATAATCCCATGCTTCTAAAGAAAATACCTCTTTTATAAAAGCCTAAGAATATCATCATGACCGATGAGAGCACATACAAACGTTGAGTTCGTTATTTAATGTTGAATTTACGCCTCACGGTTCACTGTACAGTATTAGACACTAGAGGCAGAAGCGCACGATTGAATTGTGTGCGTGGAGGGGTCCCCTAGGCCAGCCTGCCTTCAGGGCCATGTCCACCGCCCCGGACGCCTCACGTGCTCTGTGGACGCTGCCCGTTCCCCATGCACCACCGCCCCACCCCCTCCCCACCCTCGCAGTGGGAGCACCTGCACCGGTCAACTGGTCACCTGGGGACCTGTACGTGCTCCCCAACACCCCATCCCCCCGCCCAGCACCCTGTACCTTCTTTGCCCGCCCCCCCCTCTGTGCACTGCCTGGTGACCGGTTGTCAGGTCATTACAGCATCCCAGCCACAGCCTTTTATGGTCTAGGTATTACAGTTTGAGTTTGGATAATACTTTAAAGACAAAAAGAAAGTTTCTTTGCAACAAGAGAATTTTCATTTCATCATATATGGAACGTATCGCGCCGCCAGCTTTTGTTTTTAATGGTGTAAACTGTAAATACAGAATATTTCAGTACCTAACTCACTCATTTCTGAATGGATGCAAGTATGCGTGATGACTTCACCTGCAAGATCCGAGGCCTTTAGACAGAAAAGGTTCGGGAGTCTGTCCTCGGCAGCTCCTCTCCCAGCACTGTCTGTGGCTGACACGCACACATGGAATTCACCCTGTAAGTGGGCCAGACGAGCCCCGTGGAGAGCACAGGTGCCCGCGGTGAAGGCGGCACACGCCCAGCACGCTTCTCAGGCACCTGCAGCAGGTGGCCGTGCTGTGCCGCGGCCCGGCGCTGTCTGCGGATTGGGAGAGAGACTCTTGGAAAGGACATTTGGCTGCAGTTGTAGCAAAAGGCACGGGACACGTGAACCTGGATTTGCACTGCATGTAATAAAGCAAAGGGAAATTCTAAGCATTTCAGAGCCAGGTTTCTATGAGACGTTAAAGAAGCCTTAAATAAATTATAGCATCTTTTCCCCCCTGCTCTCCAAGCAAATAAAATGTGTGTCTGGATGTGGTAAGACAGGCATATGTATTTTTTGTTCCCACTGTTTTCCATGGAGAATTTGAATTTATGTAAATACTATATGTTTTTAACCAGCAAGAGAGAAATACACATTGTGCACTCTCTAAAATGCCTTTGAATTGGCATCAGCCTTGGAGATACAGGTATGGCACATGAAAATATTTACTATTTTAACAAAGTGTTTTTCAACCTGCTCTAAAGCAATACTTTAAAATATAAAGTCACTGATATAAAAATGATGTGAAATAAAAAATAAAAAATAAAAACATTATTTTGAGCACAAAGCAAAATCATATTCACTTCATTTGGAGACTTAGGTTATAAAGTCTTGGGAGATTTATAAGGAAATTATGCAAACTAGAAGAGAAGTGAATTTAGCAAAGGAATACAAGGCTGAGTGTTGAAATTGCTTCTTTAAAGACTTGTCTCTGAGGGAGAAAACTCAGACAGAGGTCAGGGCTGCAATCCAAATGTTCTACATTTTGACCTGCTCAGATTTTTTTTCTTTTTTTTCATTTTATTCCTCAGAGAGAGAGAACATAAAAATGGTACTTATTGTGATAAAAGTTTGCATAAAAAGAAATCAGGCAGATCTGACTATCACATGGAGAGGAGCCGCATGGTTCAGCTGGAGCTGAAGATGCTGGTATTTCCCAGGTGAGGTGCCAGTGCAGAGCTCTAAAGGGTGAGTGCCCTGTAACCAGCCTAAAATGAGATCTAACCCCCTGGCTGGTGTGGCTCAGTGGTTGAGCATTGACCTGGGAACCAGGAGGTCATGGTCCAGTTCTCAGTCAGATCACAGGCCCAGTTTCAGGTTCAGTCCCCAGTAGTGGGTGTGCAGGAGGCAATGGATCAATGATTCTTTTTCATCAGTGTTTCTGTCTCCCTCTCCCTTCCTCCCTCAAAAATCAATAAGAACATTTTTTTTATTTTTTTTTTTATCTAAAGCCAGCCTCTGAGGGGGCAGGTTCCATAGCAGAGCAGGATGTGACATTGTATGACGAATTAACTGGGCACAAACACCGAGAGCATCGCCATGGGATCTAAGTCACACCTCGGGGTCCAGCTGTGGAAGGAAATCTCAGTCCTGAGGACGAGGAAGTGTCCCCTCCCCCGCTAACCTGTGGTGACAAATGGTGCACAAACGGTCCCCCAGGCCACAAATTGGAATGTGAAGGCAATGGGGTATCTAATCCTAGATAATAAAAGGCTAGTATGCAAATGGTGCCTTCAACTGGGAGTTTGACCTGCATACCCTCCCTCTGGCCAGCTCGGCCAGATTGGGGCGGCTGGCTGGACCCTGCCTGTGCGTGGATTCCTGCCCCAGGCCTCTGGTCAGTGATGATAAGGCGACAGTGGGGCACGCCCTTCTGGTCAGCTCTGAGGAGGACGCTTCTAAAGGCGGGAAGAAAGTACCACGGAAGTCCATACCCACATCCGGGCGTTTGTTTAACTGGCTGCGAGGAGGGGAGGGGCTGGGAGACAGGCAGGGGACACATGTTTATGCTTTACTAAGACGAGGGCACTATGTCTCCTGCTCCCCTGGCCTTCTGAGCCTCCCTGTCCCTCTCCTTCCTCGGGTGGAGCTTGGCCCTTCCCAGCATCTGCTCAGAATCCAGACGGTGCCCGGGTATCGGCCGGGCCCACGCTGGCTTCACGGGGGTGAGCCTCCTCGGACTGGAACTCCGCACACTCCCTCTGGCCGGCTTATTTCGCTCGGCATAAAGCTCGCCGGGTCCCAGGTGTCTCATTTTATGGGACAAGCGTTCCCCTCTGTCCCACAGCTCCAGGCGTCCTGCTTGACTCTTTGTTGGCAACCACTGTTCGCTGGCTTTCTCTCCCTGGCTCTGGTTCCAGGAAGATGTTTATATTTCATGAGTCCCTGGTCCCAGTTCTTAGATTAAAAAAATGACTCCAGCCCGGTGTCACCGCGTTTGCTAGCGTTTTACGTCGAGGGCCCGTGTCGGGGGGAGCAGATTCAAGTCAAGGGCCCCGTGACCCCAGACGCACGCCCTCAAGCCTGACATTTTACACGTTAGACACAACCCCAGGAGCAGCGGGAGGGTTTCCTCGGGATGAAAGAAAATGCGGGCCTCGCTGGCTGCCCTCCAGCTGCGTTTCCGGGCGGCGGGCCCGCGGGGACAGCGTCGGCCCCGGGGAGGGCCCTGCCCGCTCTCCCTGCACATCATCTCCCAGGCGTCTGCTGGGGGAGATGAGAGCGAGGCCTGGCTGCTGCCTCTGCACCGTGCTGACTCCCTGCGTGCCCGGAGAGCAGGGGGTGAAGTGCACGGAGAAGAGCATTTTTTCGAGACGCTGGAGTGGAAGTTGTTGATCCTAAAAGACATCCTGTCACAGATGAGTGAGGGAGAGAGATCAAACCAACGGGCCGGGCCAATCGGAGAGCTCGCTCACGCGCTCCCTCTGCTCAGCGCCGCTCCCCCCGGTGCCATTAGCATTTTCATTTCAAAAAATGACAGTCCGCCGTGGAGGCAGTAAAAATGTGCAACCTGTGGTTTAAATTATTGATTTTTTAGAATATTGGAGCGGTATTTCACATGGATTTTGTTAGCGATACTTCTGGGTTGGGGGTTTCAAAGGTAATTTGGTATCCAAAAGCCTGTTCGTATTTGAACGACTTCCCGCTCCTGGAGTTTCTGAGCCCGGGTGACGGGGCGCGGCTGCATTGTCTGCGGGGCGATGAGCAGCAGATCATCGCTGCGGGGACGGGGTGGGGGGCGTACATCCGCGGCTGGAGCCGGTGATTTATGGGCGTGTGCAGACGTGAGGTGCCGGCGAAATCAATCTTCATTGGGGCACAAAAGCTGGTTGTGTTTTATTTATAAAAGTTTCTCTTTATGGTTGACAGTATTAGAGATGTTCCCTTTGTTTCTCTGTGTGTGTGTTTCCTCACTGACCCCCCCTCCACCCTGCCCCCGCCCCTCCCGGGTCTTCGCAGTCTATGACCCACAGGTCACACATGTAAGCATGTAGGTTCTCTGGGTAATCTCTCCCCATCCCCTTCCACCCCCGTCTTCCCTCAGAGATCCGTCAGTCTCTCCCATGCTTCTGTGTCTCTGGATCTATGTTGTTCATACATGGGAGACCATGTGATCCTCGTCTTTCTCTGACTGGCGTATGTGGCTCAGCACAGTGCTCTCCAGCCCCTCCAGCTGCTGCCAATGCTGAGAGCTGCTTCCTTTTACAGCCGCGGACACAGAGCAGCCAGCCAGCCATCAGAGGCCGGCTTAAAGGGAAGGAAAGGGGCTGGGATTGCAGGCGCCCAAGGTCAAAAGGAGCGCTAACCATTGTGACCAGGCCAGCAAGGTGTGGCCCCGGGATGGGTGTTAACGCAGCGCCCCCCATTGGGCTCTGCAGGCGGCGCATGGCTGCAGGGATTGGGTTTAAACTCGCTCTGAGCTCCCACCGCAGCCGCACCCGCAGGAAAGGGCAGGTCGTGACGGGATTTCTGAGGCTGCGTGAGCCGTGCGGGCGGCTTGTTGCTCGCAGCATGCTTCGACTGGCGGAAACAAGCTTTTTAGAAGTCACATGCAGGTTTGACCCCCGGCGTCCTGAAGCCCGTCCCCGCGGAGTCACCGGGGATGTGGCTGCGCTGAGCTTCTCCTGGGGATGCATCCTGTTCTGTGAAGTCAGGTACCGCCCAGCAATGGCTGATCCTCACTGGAACCGAGCCTGCCCTTCCCTCTGAGCCGGAAACGAGGGAGAGATGCAGCCTCCGAAGCGGCCCTCCTGAGGGCGGGCACACAGACGGGAAGCCCCCCTCCGTCCTGAGCTGTCACAATGCTGCTCCCGTGCAGCTGGCTCTGGAACGGCCCTGGGTTGGGGGAACAGCTTTCCCCGTGCTGAGATGTCACGGATGTTGCTGGAGAATCTGGTGCTGCTCCTCGTGGGGGACACCCACGTTCAATCGGAGGGTGCACAGCCCCGGACCACATCCTCCTGCCGAGGCCCCCACATCTGGAGACGTCCACAGCGGATGCTATGGCTGAAGCAGCGTGGGTGTTACTAGGACGTAGGTCGTCTGATTTAATCCTCACAGCGGCTCTGAGGAATAGCACTTGTGTCTACATTACCAAACTGAGGGAGAGGGGCAGAGCTGGGAGGAGACGATTCGGGGCCACCTGGCTGAGAAACGGGGAGGCCAGCCTCTTGTTCGGGTGTGTCTGACCCTCAGCCAGCGCTTCATGCTGCCCAGCGCGGCCTCCCTGACTCCATACAGACGGCACTTTGAAGTGGCTTTGGCGGCAGCTTGGAGAGAAAAGCAAGATTCATTGTGGCCTCTCAGTTACATGGTGTAGAGGAGATTCAGTTCCTTTTGTTCCGTTTTTTAGTTTCAGCAGCAAAGCCACTTATATCCGCTTCCTTCCCCCGTCCATTCGGTGCCTCCCCGATGGAAAACAATTTTCCAAATTCTACCAAAAGAGAAGAGAAGGGTGCCACATAGGATAAAGGAATCAGTTCAACAAGAAGATACAACATTTGTAAATGTTTATGTGCCTAAATATAAACCGCAAATATTAACAGACTTATATGAATCCCAGGCAATCATACAATACCAGCAGGGCACTCAGAGACCCGCCCACCCCACCGATAGATCTCCAGGCATAGATTCGATAAGGAAACAGCCTTACATGGACCTAGATATTTACAGACCCCTCCATTCAAAAGCAACAGAATACATGTTCTTCTCAAGTGCACATAGAACATTTTTCTAGGATAGATCATATGTTAAGGTCACAAACAAATCATAATAAATTTAAATGGACCGAATTGGTATCCAGCATCTCTTCTGACCACCATAATGTGAAACTAGAAATTAAGTATCTGCAAAAAACTGGGAAAATTCACAAATATGTGGAGATTAATCAACAAGTTACTTAACAGACAATGGATTAAAGAAAGTCAGAAGAGAAATAATAAAATAACATAAGACAAATGAAATGTGTAATGTAACACTAAAATTTATGGGATGCAGTAAAAGCTGTTCTAAGAGGGAAGTTCATGGCAATAAATACCTGCTTCAAGATACAAGACACAAGAAACATCCCAAGATAATAACATAATTTTACACTTGAAGAAACTAGAAAAAGAAAATGAAGCTCAAAGGTCGTCGAAGGAAGGGAATAACAAAAATTAAAGCAGAAATCAATGAGACTAAAAAGACATGTTGGGACCGAAGGACTCAAAACCGAGCTCACTTAGCTGGGAAAAGGACCTGGGATGGGTCCGTGCAGAGTGACAGAGTGGGAGGGACATGCGTCTCTGGCTGCCTCCTGGCATCCTCTGGCGTGGTTACTGAAAGGTTGCTGACCAGGTGAGGACTCACCCAGGACGCCATCAGCTCTGGGCGCCGCTGAGACTTTTTACCTGCTAGTCCATGGCGCCCTCAGGGTCGAGACCTCCACCTTCTGATGTAGCAGCACCTCAACTAGAGACCCCTCGTGACCTCACTCCAGGACAGAGTCCAGGCGAGGAGACCTCAGTGGGGCCCAGTGTGTCTGGAGTGGGGGATACTAGTGCGTTCCTGGAGCGATGGTTACCTGGAAGATCTGGCCAGAGGTCACGTCTTTGGGCGTCTCCGACGCTAGAACAGAGGTCAACAAACCAAGGTCTGCATGCCCAGCTCTGACCCTCTGCCTTACTGGGCCCCAGCCATGTCCTCCTTCTCCACCAGTTCCTAAAATCGTGACCCTGACGGTTAACACAGCCCCGCTGCGTGGAACACGGTCCGAGGTCTGGAACTCACAGTCCCTTGGTTTGCCTGGTGGTTTTTATTTGATTTTGATTCCAATTTATAAACTCTGTGAAGCCATGTTGTATCACCAATGATGCAAAAACAGGGTCCGTTATGAAATCATAAAAGAGAAAGAAAGAAAACTTCGTAGGACCGAGCAGGAAGGTTTTCAAACGTCCTTCAGCTCACCGTCCGCCTTTCTTCAAAAGAGACGTGCGCATGGCAGTTTGGCGTTCGGCCGGCGTTGCGAGCACTTACTGTTCCAAGGCTAATTTTAACCCGGGACCAGATTGCTTTTGTGCCCGCTGAATGCGACATCAAGTCATTGTTTGTCAAGGCTACAGCGCCCGGGGCACAGCACGCTCTCTGAGTGGTGTTTTGTGAAATTATATAATGCACGCATCCTCGGGCCTCACGCAGGAGGCAGTGCCTGGAGTCGGGAGATTCGAATTATGAGGACACAGACCTTGGACATAATTATTTCCGTGACTCAGTCTCCGGGCTGCCTGCCTAGGGTTAGGGGAGTCCATTTGCTCAAGTGAGTGGTTTTTCCTTAGCCGAAATAACTCCCTCCTCCCTCCTTCCCACTGGGCCTTCCCGCGTTAGGCAGAGGGTATGGGTGGATTGCCTTCAGTAGCCAAAGCTGTGTGCGTGTTGCCTGAAGTGATTTTAAAATGAGCTTGAGATTCAAAAAGAAAAAGAAAAAAAGCCACTTTTCCAAATTCTTCTGGCCGGTTTAAGGACTAAATTGAGCCCAGCCCGTGGGGTTCGGTTGTTAAACATCAACCTGTGAACCTGGAAGTCATGGTTTCGTGCTGCGGGCTCCATCCCAGGTGGGGGCGTGCAGGAGGCAGCCCATCGACCACCTCTTTCATCCGTGTTTCTGTCTCTCTAGCCCTCTCCTTCCTCTCTCCCTCAAAATCTATAAAAATATTTTCTTAAAAAAAGAATTGAGTTGACCTGGGGCAGATTAACAGGGGGAAATCACATTTAATTTTGCAGGGACGGGGGCTCCACGAGAACAGGAGGGCCACGGGCTACTGGCCTTTCTGAACGGAGGAGACGGGGCAGGAGTCTGAGCTGCCGGGGGAAGGCAGGTCCCGGGGAGGTGGGGAAGCAAGTGTTGGGTGCACAGATGCCTGCGGGCCCACCGCAACACCCGGCCGCAGCAGGCGTGTGGCCTCCGAGCCCTGCCCCGCGCACCTCACCCGTGCTTGTTCTCACGGTGCCCCAGGCACTGCTCCCGGGCAGGCCCTCTGTCCCCAGCGGCCAGGCAGTCCCCGGGGGGCAGAGATCTCTTCTTGAGAACAGCCGTGGATGAGAACCCCGATGCCAGAGTTGTATTTCGGGGTGGCAACGTCCTGCAGCCCTGAACTCCCAAATCCTACATGCCTGCCACGGGCCCTGAGCGTCTGAGACCAACCTTTCTCACCTGATTCCTGTGGGTGAGTTTCCGGGAGCCATTTCTCAACCAAATTTTCGGTGTCTGGTTTTGGGGCTCACACAAGGTTGAATTCTTGGGAGACATTTTTGTTTTATTTTTGTTTTGTTTTCATCTGATACGAAGGCTAGAAGGACACATCTCCAATGCCCTGGAGTTATTTTCCAGCCCCAGATGCAGAGAGAGCGTCCCTTTTAGTCGCCAGACTTCTGCGCGGAGGTAGCTGATCTCCCTGCCTCCGTGCTTGGCGCCCAGCTTCGAGCTGTGAGGCTCTGAAGCCACGAGGACCCAGCGCTCGGCCACCAGGACTGCAGACACCTCCAGGGCAAGCATCGCGCCCTGCCAGGCGGGCTTGTCCCGGGGGCCCTCCGTGGCCTCGTCATTTCTGACCTCCCAGAGGTTTCTGTATTCTGACACTGGCGCAGCTGTGCATCCTCCGCTTCTGTTTATCCACATCCCGCCCGATGCTAAGCGTGCTGTGTCTCAAGACTGGGGTGTCTGCTTTTTGCAGGAAAGGAAAACACTTGTCTGATTCTTCTAGACGCTCCGCTCCCTTCCTTGGCTAGCACCCATTTCATCGACGGCGCTAGGTAGACGGACAGCACAGCATGGGCACAAGTTTTCTATCACGTGTAAAATCTCTTACTCTTTCCCGTGAACGTTCTGCTCTAATGCTTGAGGGTGACTGAGAAGGATGGGGACCGGCTCGGGCACACCCCCCCCCCCCCCAGCTGCCGTCCGGGGCCTGCACCCCGTCTCCACGCCCCTCCCAGGCGCATCTTCCGGGCAGGCCGGCAGGGCCCGCTAAGTCAATTACCGTTTGGCAGAGTGTATCTGAAACCTCTTATCGGAACAGTGAACCCAATAATTTAATCAGCCTGTCCTTGATTAATCCCATTCTAATCCATCTGATACCGGCCCCGGAAAAGCTCTCCGTCTGTTTGTTGTAAAACGGATCTGGGCGGACGCGCAGCTGCCGTGAGCTCTGGGCACAAATGACTCCCAGCGGAGCCCGGCCAGCAAGGCCCGACGTTCACGCTGACCTTCTCGCAACCAGAGCGAGTCCGGTTGCTGTCACATACATCAGGCGTTGAGGGGTGATGATAATTATCATCATTATTATTCTCCCTATCACATCACCACCCCGGACTCTGGCCCCACCTCCAATGGGACGGGCTGCAGCAGTGACCGGCACGCTGGTGTCTCGGAGGCCGGTTTGGCGGGAGCAGCAGGTCCGGCGTGTGAGGGCCGGGCCGGTGATGGCGCCGAGAGCCTGGGCTCTCACATCCTGTTCGACTTTTCCCGTGTGGATGCGTAGGTTCACAGCCCTGAGGGCAAATGGAGAGATGTGGTCACTCCTGCAGGGTTTCGGGTGCTGTTTTTGATTTTTTTTTTTTTTAATTGATTTTAGAGGGAAAGGGAAAAGGAGAGAGACGGAGACATCCACGAAGAGGGAGAGTCATGGACTGATTGCTTCCTGCACCTCCCACACTGTGAACCCAGGCCTGTGCCCTGCCCAGGAATCGAACCGTGACCTCGTGGTGCCCAGGTCGTTGGCCAGCCTGTCTTGCTTTAAGCCACCAGGATGGAAAACTTCCTCCCCATTTCACCCTCCAAACAGCCCGCAGGAGATCATCCATATCAAGTGTGTTTTTTGAGAATAATCAAATATTAATATCCTTAGTTCGTGAGAGCATAAAATGGAAGAGGCCTTGGCGGTGGGGCTACTGGGAACGGGCCGCTGGCCAGGCGCCCTGTGCTTCTCGCTGTCCAGGGCAGCGGCACGCGGCTGTCACCAGGGAGCGTGCTCTGACCGGGCGCCCGCTGCGCCATCGCTGGCCACGGGCCTCCGGTGTCACGGATGATGTGGAGCGAAGTCCCACGTCTGCAGAGAGGGGTGGCTCTCCACCAACAGCTTAGGCTGCAGGGCCTGTCATTCCCGAAACTCCAGCTCAGAAAACCGAGCCATTAAAAGACTGGCTTGTTAAGACCAACCAGCTCCCAGGAGAATCTCGGGTGTTAAAAAGGATCTCAGTTGCAGGGGTGCAGGGGTGCCCGTTACACATTCTCGGACGCTCATGACGGTGTGCGCTGTGCTCCCACATCGCCACGCAGGGTCCTCCCTCCTTCCGTGCCCCAGCCTCTCCGGGAGGAAGTGTCCTAAGACTGCCTGTCGCTCACAGACCCCCCCTCCCCACTCCTCCCAGCTCCTGCCTCTGCCAGCAGGCAGCCACGCGCCTACATAGTTTTTAATTATTGTCTCGCTCATGCTTAGCCACACAGTACGTTCCGCTGTCAACGTTGTAGTGCTCGGCTGGCTTTAGGTACCATATCCTGTGTATGTTTTCCCACTTTGCTCTTTCGTTCAATAACATCTCTCTCTCTCAAATGCATCTGCTCCGAAACAGTAGCTATGGTTCCCTCGATACATTTTATTTTTTATTCTCATCCAACTCTTTTGGACCCCATTTCTTCTCCCCGTCTCTTAGCAAGTCATCACTGCAAAGTGTCCTTTTTCTGTGCGCTGAGACCATGGTGACTATCTTAATCCACTGGTAACCATGGAAACAGCTGTAGTCTTCCAGGCTAAGAGAGGTCAAGTAAATGAACTTAAACAAATATAATCAGTCTGTTCACCACTCAAAGCTCTTTACTAATGCTGAAAAATCGCCGTCGTCACTCCGAGGTCAGAGGTCACCGGCACTCCGTTTTATAATTAGTGACAGTGTCGCACGGAGCAGAATGGCGCCCGGCTTCCTTACGGAGGGCCATCCATTTCCAAAAATCTGAATATGGTTCCTGCATCCGGGGTGAGAACTGGGTAATCCATCTTCTCTGCTATGGAGAATGAGCTCTTATCTGTTCGAAGGGCTCTGGAACGTGTTTGTTTGTTCCATTCGCTCCCCGAAGCAATGCTAATATGACTGAGCTACTAAATATTAAAGCAAATTATCATCTCATAGAATTAAACCCAAATTCCCAGGTCAAAAGCGCCAGTAAGTTATTGCCCAATTATTGAAGCTCTAACGCTAAACTCTAATCAAATAACCAGGGATAATTGGTCGTATCCGAGTCTTCATTCATCTTGCACTTAATTTAAAAATTGCAAGGAGCCTCCAGCCAGGGGGAAGGTTTCGACGGTGCGGTAAAGAGCGCCAAGGATAAAACTTCTATGGCTGGGTGATGGCTGGGTGAGCATGAATCTTGACACTGTGGTTGGATTTGGAATAAGCCGCATTTTCACATTGCTATGATGGGTCGTTGATAGGTTCTACACAGCAGGCATCTGTAATTTGGACAGTTGGTTCCTGTGTCTTTTTTTTACATATACATTTTTTATTGCTTTCAGAGAGAGGACAGACTAGGAAGAGAGAGAGAAACATCCATGATGAGAGAGAATCATTGATCAACTGTCCCCTACTGGGAATCAAGCCATGACCTCGTGGTTCATAGGTTGACAGTCAACCACTGAGCCACACTGGCCGGGCCATTTGTCTGATTATTAAAGGGAGTGGGGGTTTTTTTGTTTGCTTGTTTGTTTTTTTGTGTGTTTTGTTTGTTTGTTTTTGCTTGAGATAAAGAACAAGAACACTAACCTGTTCAGGAAACGCTATCAGGAATCCGCACAGGGGAGTGAGGACTCTTTGCTGGGATTTTTCGTCCCCGTTGCGTCCTGGTTCAGGAGATCCTGGGAGATTTACAGCTCAGCACCACGTCCCAGAAAAGCAAACCTCCCAGCACTGGCGGTGAGCTTGCCTCTGCACAGAGGGGATGCTCTCTCAGGTCGACGTGGCGTTTTAAGGTGTGAGGTGCGGTGCGGGGAGGGAGAGCGCATTTTCACAAAGAAGCCTTTGCTCGCTTGACCGCCCTCCGGGGAAAGTGTTAGCTCACTGGCCCTCTGGCCAGCGTGGCTCGCAGGACCCGGGAGAGAGCCCGTGGCTCAGAGGGGGACCAGGCTTAGTCTGGGCGCCCGTCTTCCCGCCCGTGTCTTGTTTGGTGGTGTTACACTTGTGCGCACTCCGCGGGAGTGGCTCTGCCCCGGCACAGGCCCGAGGCAGCTGTAGTGGGTTATGGTCCTGAGGGGAGAGGGGGACATCCAGACGTCCCCCAGGGGCCAGGGACGGCCAGGGATTCCCACCACCTGCACAAAGCAAGACTCCAGGAGGCTTTGTATCTGGACGGAGACTTCCTGTTCGGATCTTAGAGTCAGAGACCAGCCTTCTGGGCCAGCGGCAGGAAGCTCTTGGCAGCTCCAGGGGGAGCTGGACAGGTCTCCTCGGACCACAGCTCCCAGCACCAGAGGTCCCGGGGAGAGGGGGTGCAGGGGCACTGAGGCACAGGGGTGCAGAACTCAGGGGTTCAGGGGTGCAGGGGCACGGGGTCGCAGAACTCGGGTGCAGGGGCGCGGAGCGTGGAATTCAGCATTGGCAGCGACAGAATCCTGACCCACAGGGCCGCACAGTGACCCCACTGAGACCCTGGAACTAGGCTCCCTAACAGCAAGTCACAGTGAGGCTGGGATGGTGCCCACAATGACAATAGCCGTGAAAAGGCTTAATTAGTAAAACATTAACTGGCAGGGTTCCTGTAAGTAAAAATGTACATGTTTAAGGAGGCTGATTGTAACATTTATCCCAGCTATGTTATAATATACTAATTCGAATGTAAAAGTGAATGTGAATTGCCAGGAATTATCATGCTGCGGGAAGAAAAGTCCTTTTATCCTCGGCAACTGTAGCATTTGGCAGATTCGGGAATAAATAATCTTTTGTGGCAAGGGTATGCCTTATCAAACATATGCAGATCAGTACTAATTAATGCTAATTAAGGTTTCCTGTCTATCTAGTTGGAAAAACGTCCAAATGTTATGAAATCCAGTTAGGATGCCTATTACGCTAATTGTTTTATATGGGGTGGTTCTTAATTAAAATATGTAAATTGACCTTAATTGCTATCTACTAATGGGGGTTCATGTTATCTTCCTAGAAGTGACAAGATGGTGAGGAGGGGTACTTAAATGACTGATTCTGATAAAATCCTTCAGTAAGTGACCTTTCCTCAGAACTGATTTTAATTGGAAGTTGGCTGAAGACACTGTTTTCTTTTTGTTTCGGATTTTGGTAGGGTGAGCGTGTTTCCTTTGTTGTTGTTAAGCGATAGAAGCTGCGGTGGGTCGTTAATTAGACTTAACAAGCAGGTTAATTGGGCGGTTTACTGCTTATGGTGCTCGGAAGGTTTGGGGTGGGCAGAGAGGGTTGTGGAGTGGAGTCCTGGGGTGGGTGACCCAGTTAGAGGTTCGGGCGTGTTCACGCCGAGGAGCTGGCAGCACCAGTGTGTGCTCATTGGCTGTTACCTGAGCACTATCTACTCTATAAACATGAACTCCTATTCCTGGGAATCAAAATCTCATTGGAGATACTTGGATTAAATGGGCTGAGATGATACTCCTCATGTTTCTATTACTTAACTGCAAATAAATTTAAATGTGTAGGCCCGGCACCAGTAAGAATGAATTTACTTTTCTTCTCTCCCTCTGCTGATCACAGGATGTAATTTAAATACAGCTAACAAATAACTGATTTCACTCTTGCATGTGGGACGAGTTAAAGCTCCACTGTTATTTGGAGGTTCTAGCAGGGGAGTGCAGCTACTCGTATACCCTTGACCGAAGCCCGGTCCTCTCCTCTTGGGGGAAAGTCGTCCTCTTCGACCGAGCACGCAGCTTCGGGAGGGACGCACATGGATCGGTGAGGGAGGAGGGGGACACCCGCCTAGCCAGCCAGATCAGCCGAATCAACCCTGGCCATCAATGGGGTGACAGATGTCGCAGCCAGATCGCCCTCACATCCAGCTCCACTGTTATTTAAAATATATGTCAGTGGGGGGAAGGGACATGTGTGAAACTTCCAACAATAAAGATTTGTTTGAAGTGCTGATAAAATATATTTTAGAATTCTCTCAGGATGTGAGCAGGGGCGTGGTAACGCCCTCCCGTGGACACGGGCGTGGAATGAGATCACAGGTTTTCTGTGTCCGCCGGAGGCTCAGTGTCGTTGTCTTTCACCAGGACATCGTGACCAACGTCTCGCCCAGAATCGTCCGGGGCACCACGTCCGGCCCCTCCTTCGGCCCCGGGCAGAGCTCCTTCCTCAACATCGAGCTCATCAGCGAGAAGACGGCCGCCTACTGGTGTCAGAGCGTCGGGGAGCTCAAGGCCGACTTCCCGGACCACGTAAGTGCCACGTAGCGTCTGAAACAAAGGGATCAGCGTCAGGCTGGCCAATGTTTGTTTATTTATTTATTTATTCATTTTTATATTTTTATTGCTTTGTTACAGAGAGGAAGGGAGAGAGATAGAGAGCAAGAAACGTCGATGAGAGAGAAACGCCGACCAGCTGCCTCTTGCACACCCCCTACAGGGGATGTGCCCGCAACCAACATACATGCCCCTGACCGGAATCGAACCCGGGACCTTTCAGTCCGCAGACCGACGCTCTACCGCTGAGCCAAACCGGTTTCGGCCCAATGTTTATTTAAACATCAGTCATAGGCTTATAAATATGAATGCCTATAGTGTATTTTATGAAAGCATCTGCTGTGGCTTTGCTGATCCACAGGAAGATAAAAAAGGAAGAAAAGCTCAAGAATCATAAAGCCCTCTCTGCCGTGCGAGGCCGGGCTATGCCTGGGCCTTGCAGAGGGAGGAGGCGGTGGCAGGGGCGGGGGGGGGGGGGGGGGGGACAGCGGCACTGTTGGCTGCTTTTCCCTCTCCACGCTGGTGTGTGTGAAGGCGGCACCTCGCTGAGGAGCGGCAGCTGCCAGTCACTGGAAACGGGCCTGCGTGTAAGGTGTATCTCTGCGTTTTCATGGAAAATAATTTGCCAAATAATCTGAGCGCCCTTCACACAAAGCAAGTCAGTGATCCTTTTACTTCTAAAGTCCCGAGCACAAATGTCACCGTAAAACCGGGCTCACAGATTCTCCATCGCCTGTAGCTTTTCCCCTGGAGATAGTGTTTCTCCTCAGAGACTGGCTGGAGTTGTTCTTCGGTTATTCATTCGTTCTCTCTTTCCCATCTCCCCCCTCCCCCCCTGTACACAAATACACAAGTGAACACATACACATCTCTCTCTCTCTCTCTCTCTCTCTCTCTCTTTCTCTCTCTTTCTCTCTCCCCCTTTCCTTTCTCCCTCCCTTCCTCCCTTTCTTTCTGAATCTCGGAATCAGCTGGTGGCAAATTGAAGTTTAGGGCAATGTCTGTGTGTACGTTGTAGACTTTTTTTTTTTTTTACATCCGTTCATAGATAAATAAGACTATGTCATGTATTCTAATTATATATATTTTAAAATCGAATGAAATTTGTGGTTCCCCCCCAAAAAAAAACTGATAGAAGGAAATCTTACAAGAGACTTTGGATATCCCACTGCTGCCCAAGCCACCCAGTCCTGTTTGCTTCTAGAGAGCACTGAGTGTTTCCACATTTTCTCTTGCCTTGAGACAAAATGTAAGGACGTAGAACGTCGTTCTGCAATAAAATAATGGTAGCCTGAGCTACCATTCGACCATTCAACCATTCAACCAGTAGCTATGACGAACAATGGCCACCAGGGGGGCAGACACACCGACCGGTAGGTTAGGTTTCAGCCAGGGCCCTGTCGGCCCCGAATCTGGTTCACCCGCACCAGATTCCCTTTCCGTGTGCACGAATCCACCCACCGGCCACTAGTAATAATAAAAACTGAACATGTATGCAATATTCACTCTGTCCAAATGCTTTATACATTTAACCACTCATTTAATCTGTTGAGAACCTTAGAAGACAGGTACGATCATTTCCCCGTTTCACAGATGAGCAGACCGAGGCACACAGAGGTCAGGGGACAAACCCAAGCTTACACAGCGGTTCGACGCTGAAGCCAGAGTTGGAACCGGCAGCTCCTTGTCGCACCCCTGCTCCTGTCTCCTAAGGGCGTCCTCTCCGGCCCCTGCCCGTGATGCCTAGACCGTCCGGCCCGCAGAGGGTCAGGGCCGTTTACAGCTGTGAGGACAGCGTGGCCCACACGTGCCCGGGGACGCCCGGAGGCACCGAGATGGCCGTGCGCCCCGGGGAACCGCGCTGAGCGGGGTCTGCCTGGAGCTCCCTCCGGGCAGGAGTCCGATGTCCGGACAACGGCGCCGTGATGAAGCCACAGGGAGTGACAGGAAGCAGGACGAGGAGGCCCTGGCTGGCTGGTCCCAAGGTCAGACGGGAAGGAGAGGCCCATCTCCCTGGAAATGTTTTCTCTCCCCTGACGCCTTCTCTTCTGAGCAAACACCGCGTGCTCTTCTCGTTCCTGGTTCCTCTCCATGTCCGTGTGCTCGTTACCCCGGGGGGGGGTGTTCTGAGGGCTAATTGGGGGGACAGGCCCCCTTTCACCCGGGCACAGAGCTCCCTTCCGGCCCAGGGGGGGGGGGGGGACCTGTGTGCAGGACGCAGCCCGGGCCCAGGGAGCCCCCAGCGCCTCCGAGTCACCGAGTCACCGAGGACAAAGGCAGGAGCTGCTGCAAGGGGACCCTCCTCCTTCGCATTAATTATCACTCGCACCGCGGGTTCCCGGGTTCCCGCCTTGTTCGCCGCCGAGCGCCACACCTCTGATGACAGGCCTGGCAGAGCCGCCTCCCGCGGCGACTGCCTGCCAGGCCGGCTGCTCACAGGAACGCGCGGTGGGGGGCATCTTTGGAAGCCCTCGGCCGCCGGCCTCCGCCTGCAGAGAGGAGGGAGGAGGCCGGGCCTCACCTGCAGAGAGGAGAGAGGAGGCCGGGCCTCGCCTGCAGAGGAGGGAGGAGGCCGGGCCTCGCCTGCAGAGAGGAGGGAGGAGGCCGGGCCTCCGCCTGCAGAGGAGAGAGGAGGCCGGGCCTCACCTGCAGAGAGGAGAGAGGAGGCCGGGCCTCGCCTGCAGAGGAGGGAGGAGGCCGGGCCTCTGCCTGCAGGGAGGAGGGAGGAGGCCGGGCCTCGCCTGCAGAGGAGAGAGGAGGCCGGGCCTCGCCTGCAGGGAGGAGGGAGGAGGCCGGGCCTCGCCTGCAGAGAGGAGGGAGGAGGCCGGGCCTCGCCTGCAGAGAGGAGAGAGGAGGCCGGGCCTCGCCTGCAGAGAGGAGAGAGGAGGCCGGGCCTCGCCTGCAGAGGAGGCCGGAGCCAGGCTCCGCTGGGGGCTCAGGGACAGGGGGCAGAGCTGATGGCGCTGTGGGCTCCATCCAGCCGCCCGCCGTGCAGCCTGCGCTCAGCCAGCTCTGCTCGGCTCCCCAGGCCGCCTTTTCTGTCCCTGTGAGTTCGGCTTGGCACCTGATCCTTGTGGTGACAATTTATTACGAACGAAGAGCGTTCTTTTTTGTTCCCAAGCTGCAATTTGGCAAAGCTCGTGACGAGACGTGCTGTATAATTAGGGCTTCCAAGAATCAGCGTTAAGTGCATCCTTTATTCTTCCTGCAGAAGCCTTGGAAATCATCTACTTTAGCTTGGAAAGAAAATGTTACCCCCCCCAAAAAAAAAAAAAAAAAAATACACGCTGCCTTTTGTCTGCATACACGGAGTCCGTGAGCAAAGCCTGCCATTTCGGTCCTGGGTGGAGGACGGGCAGGAGTCAGAGCAGGCTGGGCTCAGCGTGCTCAGCCGGTGCAGACAGGCACGCGGGCTTCGTTAGAGAAATTAAGGGAGGGGAGCAGCGGGCTCGGGACCGTGCTGTGTGACAGCGCCCCCTCTGTCCTCACCAGGAGGTCAGCGCTGCGCATGAGAAGCAGTTCTTTATCAAGACCCCAGGGGGCGCTGTCCCCACCAGCAGCCTCCGAACACAGTCCTCCCTGGATGCCCTGGGCACCCGGTGAAGCCTGCCAGCCTTTGTCTGAGAAATGTCCGGGATGAGTAAACATAAGAAGATAAAAAACAAATAGAATGTAATTGTGTAAATTACAAACTACATGTTAATAGCATCCACGGCATAACCTTTATACTCCTCTCCATAGACCAAACACACAAAAAGGACATTGAAGGAAATCCACAGATCTCTTTGGAATTTTTAAGAGACCTCGGAGAGCTAAGAACACAAAGGTAATTCCTGGAACTGCCACAAGCAGTAAAAAGCAGCAGCGGCCATAGTGATGGGGAGAGGCTGGCGGCTGCTTCCTGAGAGAATCAAGTGGCTTCGCCACGTCCGTTCCCCCCATCCCCGGGTTCAAGCACCTGTCCTGATCAGTCAGAGAAGAAAGGAGAAGAGCTGGGCAGCTAGGGGAAGGCAGAGCTGTCTCCTTCCCAGACTGTTTGGGCAGGAAACCTGCCAGCCCCAGGAAAACCGCTTTCCTTAACGCAGGCCTCCCGCCCGCACGATGTTGCTCTCTCACTGGGCTTTGCAAAATATTGTCTGAAAATGCTGTTTGTCTTCATGCTCACTTTTCCCGCCCTCCCTGCACCCCGCACTCCAGGTGTGGGCCCAGCTCGCCTCCTCCGAGCCTCCACCTGCCGACGGGTCCCTTTAAATAATAAATGAGCTGAGCGAGGTTGCAAGATGCAGGATCCACTTAGGAAGGTCGTTTGTACTTTTTTAATACACAGCCGGCAGACAGCTGGAAATGGAAATAAATGCATCGTACTCTATCAAGGTACCAAGAGCCGCAAACTCATCAGAGCAATCTGACAGAGAACTGGAAGCCGGGGGGAATGGAGAAGACGGAAAAAAATGGGGGTTCTGCTGTTGGGGGGCCAGGTGACCCCCAGATTGATCTAAAGATGATATGCATCCCAACCAAAACATCAGCATGATATTTGGGTGGAATGTGTTTAACAAATTGATTCTGAGGTTCGTGCGAACATGCCAAGGACTCACAGGAGCCAAACAGTTCAGAAGGACCCGGATAGAAAGTCTTCTGTGCTCTGATTTCACGACTTATTTTTAACCATCGCGATGCGGTTGGAGTCGGAATACAGCCAGACAGGAAACGATGAACGAAGCAGAATGAGTCCAGAAAACAACCACAAAGGCTGTCGGTCGCAGGAATAATTTAAATGTTTACAAAGGAAATATAGTGAACAAAATATGTATGTGTGGTTTTTTTTTTTTTTTTCAACTAATAACGCAGGTAAAATGGGGTGTCCACGTGCCCCCAAATGAAATGTTGATGCATGTCTTATCAGTGTGTAAGCATTAATGCAAAGCAATAGTCACAGACAGAAATGAAAAACCCGAAAGTAAAACACTTCTTAAAGAAAACAGGAGCGCCCTGGCTGGTGTGGCTCAGTGGTTGGGCGTCATCGCACCCGGAGGTCACAGCTCCCTTCCAGGTCGGGCCACACGCCCGGGTGGTGACCTCCTGGTTCACAGGTCGATGCTCAACCACGAGCCACGCCAGCCAGGCTGACCACATGCTCTGGGAGACTGAGTC